>VMDO01001453.1:0-96221 GCA_007922755.1 Pedetes capensis
AGTCAGTTAATTATTATGAAAGAGCAAAAATTGAGATATTACAAAATGATGTGATACACTGAAGTTGATAAATAGAGTAAAATAGACCAGTGGAGCAGAAGAGAAAAATATGAAAGTGATTTCCATAAATACAAAAATTTAATATATAGGAAAATAATATTTTAAATCAGTTCAAAAAGGTACAAAATAAATGGTAAGTACTAAGGTTGGCAACTTCTCTTAGTAACTAAGTATGCAAATATATCACTCCTATATTAAAGACCTAATGTAAAAATAAAACAATAATAGTTTAAAGGGTAAAAACGTATATTCTAATCCTAGGGGAGAATTTCTAAATCAAAACAGAAAATCTTAAAATTTAAAAAAAATTGACTATGTAAAACTTAAAAACAATTATGTAGAAAGATACACAAATATAAACTAGGTGTTGTAGGCACATGCCTACAATCCCAGCAACTCAGGAGGCAGAGGCAGGAAGATCTCAAGGTCAAGGCCAGAGGAAGTCTTGGTAATTTAGCAAGCCCCTGTCTCAAGATTAAAAATAAAAAAGGGGCTGGGAGTGCAGCTCACTGGTAGAACACTTGCAAAGTATGCACAAGGCCCTGGGTTCAGGCCCCAAATACCATAAAAGAAAAAAAAACACAAATACAACCAAATAGGTAAATGAAATAATTATTTAAAATATTTTATTTTCATAGCACATGACTTATTAAAGGCCCTTAACCACAATTTGACCAGAAGAACAGAAACAAAGTAGAGATTTCTACTAAAAATCTAATAAGCAATTCATAGGAGAGCAAATCAACTGACTAACAGACATGAGGAAAATGACAGTAATAAAAGCATAAATTGAAGTAACATAGAGAGATCCCATTATGTCCACTAGATTTTCAAAAGTTAAATGGAAATAATACCTATTGCTGGTAGTGAAGGGAAAATACATATACCTTTCTATGAAAATGCAATTTTGCCCTACATTTTTTTTAAAATGTAGTTTGACTACATCCATCAAAATGAAAAATACATGCCATGTCATCCAGCAATTTCAGTGCTAGAAATATGTCCCATGCTAATACAAGTTGTAGTAAATAAAATGTTCACTAGGGTATTTATTGGGCTGGGATTTAGCTCAGTTTGTAGAGTGCTGCACTGCAGTCTCTGAGGTCCAGAGTTCAATTCCCAGCACTGCAAAAATGGGAGAAGTACCTGGCAATCCACTCCCACGGCAATCCCAAAACAGTCTGCCATTAAAAACCCTGGGAGGGTCGCTATGAGTCAGATACCGACTCGACGGCACCTAACAACAACAACAAGGGTATTGATTATAGTAACATTGAAAATGAGGAAAAATGGTAATATAGTCAATGAATATCAAAGGGAGAAAGGACTTGATAAATTATGATATCTTTGCCTCATGGAAGTTTCTAGCCATTAATTAATTGAAAATATACTTGTTATTCCAAGCACTACTAATTACTGTAAAAAGTAAAATTGCAGGACATGTAATATGATTCTATTTTTTAAAAAGTAATGACAACATACTCTTATGTCTGTATGTGAGTGTGTGTGTGTATGTGTGTGTATTTATGTTGATTTAGTTATTAAATGAGAAGAAAACTAAAACAAAATTTTAATGTAGATTACATATTGTGGGGACTAAAATATATGTCACAAGAGATAAATAACAATGGAAGAAAAACAAAATAATTTATACTAGTATTGCAAGATCTATTTTCAAGTTTCAAAAAGAAAAGTTGAAGTATAATGTGTATAGTTCTCTTTTGGTAAAACTAATATACATATATTTCTAACTGTGCTTGTATTATGTATTAGAAAAAAATATATGGAAAAGTATATATCTATTATTAACATCGTTATTGTGGAATTCTGGGAATGGGTGGAAAGGATATAATTGGGAAAGTTAATTTTTCTTTTATAAGACCATATAGAATTGGTATTGCGAGCATGTACTACTGTAATCATTTAAAAATAAATTAAATTTCACACCTGAAGTTTGCATTATATTGGTTTCCTTTTGTTTCAGCTTTCATTCATTGTCTCTGTTAAGAATGGCAAGTTAATAACTTTTTTTATGGATTTATAGGAAATTACTATATATGGGTAATTTTCCTCCTACACCTTCATTTTGCCATGTATTTTCTTATGTATTTAACACATCTTGTTGAGGGCTTGCTGTGCATCAAATTCTATGCTAAGTATTGATTATACACTGGCATGTTATATAGATTTAGTCTTTATTCTCAGATACTGTAATCCAGGGACAGAAAAACTATTGACAGTCAATGAACTTTATAAAAATACATTCAAATATAAATAAAGCAAAGCTCTAGGAAGGAAATGAACAGAATGTTGCAATAGAAAATACGTTGGAGAAGGGACAACATAGATAGGCTATAAGGAAAGAAAGTTCTTTGATTACCATTCAAGCCAACATTAAGAGAAGGATGAATATTCCAGACAGAAGGAGCAGAATGTGTGCAAGCTGTCAGATGCAAACAAGTGTTTGTGTTTGGCAAGAACAGAAAAAAATGTATCCTCAATGTACTGGTTTAATAGCTCAAGATTAATTTAGAGTTATACGTAGAGATAGGTAATATAATGTCTAATAGGCCAGAGGAAGATATGTGAATTGTAGTTCCTATGAAATGGGAAACTATTGACTATTTTAAGCTTTGAAGTACCATAACCTTAATTACTATTTTTTAAAAGTTCACTCTGGCTTCTTTGTGGAGAATTGTTTGGAGAAGTTTGATTGTAGAATTGGAGCAATGCCTTAGAAGGTTCTTGTACTAACTCAGACTCCCATGATGACATGGGATGGGAATTGGCATTCATGATAAAGAGAAATGGAAGGATTCAGTATATAAGCATGCGGAGATAGAACATATAGACTTACAGGCAGGAAGATAAGAAAGGGAAGAAATCAAAAATGACTCTGTAGTTCTTGATTGAGTGATAAAGAGAGCCTGGTGTTATTTAATAAGATAGGGAAAAACTTTATATCATGTTCAGTTCAGTTACCCAGAAGCAGACACTGAGACAGTGCATAAATAGTTAATTTAGGAGATGATGCCAGGAAATATTCTTAGTGGATTGGTAAAGTAACAAGGAGAAACAAAGAAGCCAATATGGTTGTATTAGTTGGTACATTAACACCAAGGCCAAATTAGTTCAAATATTGCTGAAAAATTCTGGAAAACAGAATAGTTGCCTGCACTTACCCAAAACAAGGATCTAAGGATCTGGAGTATTTATATACTAACTCTCATCAATAGCCATTGAGGGCTATCCCAAAGGTAATTAATTCTACAGATCTGAACCGAACATACTCCACTGTCAGAGAAAGTCTTTAGATAAAGGATAAGTTCTTAAAGACAGATATCAAGCTAGCAGGGAGTAAAATGGAAGAGTTAAGGTGATATTAGCAGAACATGGTCAGTGTCTACTATAGGATTTAAGAAGAACTGAAGACATCACCTTAGGGGATTTTAAATTTGAGATTTCCATGAAACATGGAATAGAGAATTTCAAGTTTATACCGGAACACATAAGAATGAAGCACAGCACATTGTATTAGAGATTCTATTATGGGTGTTATAGAAGTTATGAAAGGTATATTAGGTGATATGAAATGATGAAATGGTTTAATGAAAATAGCGCACAGGTAAAATTCAGGTGGCTTAGTATTGCTCACTGACCAACTGAAATGTAAGAGCTTACTTTATAAAACAAGAAACTCACAAAGACTAGAAACAGTAGCCATAGAAATGGAAAGAAATCCAGGTGAATATAGAGTCAAGAGGGTAATGACATATCTAAACCATCCAAGGTCAGACAAAAACTAAAAAGAAGACATTGCTCATAGCAACTAGCAGTGAATCTTGGTGGTAGCTTGCTCTTACTGCCACCAGAAGCATTCAGTGAGAGGTATAGATGGCACAGCCTACCCACAAAACTGGCTAGTCAAACCTTGGTGGAAAGTCAATGGGCATTGTTCCCTAGATGGCCAGCCTCTACAACCAGCACCAGAAACCACTTGAAGGCCACACCAAGGTAGGGAGAAACCCATGACAGAGTATTTCACTAAGTACAGTTGCACCACCTGGGCATTGAAATAGTGGCTCAGTTCTACCTTAAAGTCCACTCCAAGATTCTATTGAAGGAGGAAAATCATCATCACAGGCCTTTTAGCCACAGACAGAGACTATATTAGTAATACTGTGTACAAACAGTGGCTCAGCTCAACTTAAAACCCCATCTCAAGGCTCTGCCTGGGAAAAGAGATAAACCTCAATCATGCATTCTACTGAGGATAGCAACTAGTCCTGGCCATCAATGCCTAGCATTGTACCCAACCTGCAGCTCTACCCAGTTGCAGAACTCAACAGTACTACCAGGCCAGGGAGAATACTCTGCCTCCTGGCCTAATCACAGGTTATTTGCAGTGACCGGTCAACAGGTTCATTGGATTGCAGAGCCTAGCCAGTGTTCTCACCAATCAGTAGAACTCAGCCTGCTGCCCTGTCCTCATAGTAAAGACAATAGCTTAGTGAGCTAGAGAAGTATTGTTACCAGCTGGTCCATGGAGAATCACAGCGTAGACTTAATAATGAAAATCTATCCCTGCAGAAAAACACCTGTAAAGGATAAAAGAGATAAATATCTCCTCAAATATATACAGACAAATGTGATGACACAAAGATTACAAAGAGACAGGGAATCAGGATACCCCCAACAAAGTCTAATAAAACTCTAACACTGAACCCTAAAGAAATGCAAATCCATGAAATAATTGATAAAGAATTCAGAATAGCCCTCATAGAGATGTTTACCAAACTGTAAGAAGATATATAGAAAATTCAATGAAACCAGGTATGGTGGTACACACCTGTAATCCCAGCAACTCGGGAAGCAGAGGCAGGAGGATTGCAAGCTCAAGCCCAGAGGTGAGACGCTGACTCAAAAAAAGTAAAAAATTGGGCTAAGGGTGCAGCTCAGTGGTACAGCACTTGCAAAGCATGCAAGCATGAGGCACTGGGTTCTGTTCCCAGTACCACAGAAAAAAAAAAAAAAAAAGGGAAGAAAAGAAAAGAAATTTAGAAAACAATACTCAAACAAAATGGGGAGTTTGATGAAGAAATAAAGGCAATAAAAATAGGATGAATAAGATATTCACTAACTTGAAAATTTCAGTATAAAAATTTAACAAGTTTCATCAAGCAGAAGAAATAATCATTGACCTTGAAGAACACTTGAAATTATTCAGTCAAAAGAGAAAAAAGAGAAATAGTATAAACAAAATGAAGAAAGCATAGGAGAGTTACGGGACAACACCAAAAGCCTGACCTGCCATTTAATAGAAGTCTCTAAAGGAAATATAGGCCTGCATTGGTAGCCCTGTGGCATCCGATCCCGTCAGATCTCGGAAGCTAAGCAGGGTCAGGCCTGGTTAGTACCTGGATGGGAGACCTCCTGGGAACACCAGCAGCTGTAGGCTTGGGAGAAGGACCCAGCAACCCCCTCCCAAAAATCAATCTGCCATCGAAAACCCTATGAACAGCAGAGAAACACTGACAAAAGTGTTTCCCCTGTTGTACAGAGGGTCGCTATGAGTCGGATACCGACTCAACAGCACCTAAAAACAACAACAAAGGAAATATGCCTGCAGCTCTACCACTATGGTATTGGATCCTGTCAGATCTTGGAATCTAGGCAGGGTCAGGCCTGGTTAGTACTTGGATAGGAGACCATCTGAGAACACCAGGTGCTATAGGCTTGGGAGAAGGCCCCAGCAACCCACTGCCCCCCGACAAAAAATAAATAAATAAAAATAAATAAAAATTTAAAACTTGGCCATTGAAAACCCTACGAATGGCAAAGAAGCACTATCAGTAGTGTTTTGCCTGGTGTACACAGGGTCACTGAGTCAGATGCTGACTCCACTGCCCCTAACAACAAAGGGGATATACACCAGTTGAAAGAAAACAAGCACACACCAAAAAAAAAAAAAAAACTTAATGATATGGTATCTACAAGAAACTTACTTCACTGGTAAAGGTACACATAGACTGAAAATAAATAGATGAGAAAGATATTCTATACAATGGAAACCAAAAACAAGTAATAGTAGCTATACTTATATCTCATAAAATAGACTTTAAGTCAGCAATCATAAAAAAGGACAAAGAAGGATATCATATAATGATAAAAGTATGAATTCAGTCAGAGATTTAAAAAGTGTAAATACATATGCAATATGTTGTTGTTGTTAGGTGCTCTTGAGTCGGATCCAACTCATAGCAACCTTCATAGGGTTTTCAATGGCTGATTGTTTTGGGATTGCAGTGGGAATGGATTGCCACATCTTTCTCCCAATATATGCAATATATGTGCAATCAACTGCAAAATCAAATATTTTGGATCCAAAGAGAGAAGTAGACACCAATAGTATAATATCTGGGGATCTCAAAACACCTCTTTTTTTTCTTTCTTTTGAGATACCTGTGGGTTGATCCCAGGGCTTTGCACATATGTTTCAAGTGCCCTACCACTGGGCTGTTCCCCTAGTCAATTTTTATTTATTTATTTATTTATTTATTTATTTATTTATTTTTCAGTCGGGGTCTTCCTAAATTATGCAGGCTGCCTCTAGCCTCGAATTAGCAATCCACCTAGCTTTGCCTCCCGGATTGCTGGGATTACAGTCTTGTGCCCTCACGCCCAGACGAAACCCTACTTTCAATAATAGATGGGTTATCCAGACAGAAAATCAACAGAGAAACATGAGAACTAGTTTTCATTATAGATCAAATCCCCCACCTGTCTGTCAGCTTGTCATGCTATGGGGGGCTTGAGTGTTGCTGTGCTGCTGAAAGCTTTGCTACTGGTATTTCAGATACCAGCTGGGCCACCCATGGTGGACCAGTTTCAGCTGAACTTCCAGACTAAGACAGACTAGGGAGAAGGACATGGCAGCTTACTTTTGAAACAATTAGCCATCAAAAACTCTATGAATAGCAGAGAAGCACTGTTAAATATAGCATCAGAAAATGTGCCCCCCAGGTTGAAAGGCATTCAAAAAACAACTGAAAGAAGAGTCAACCTTAATGATGGGAATGGAGTAAGGCCCCTAGGACCTCCATTTGCTGATGTAGCACAACTCAAAATGAGAAGAAACACAGCATCTGTAGCAATGGACTCAAACATAAAAGATATTGTATGTATGGCACAGTGTGGGATAATGGTTCATTCTGCTGTACATAAGGTTGCTATGAGTTGAACCCAACTTGATGGCATCTAACAACAACAAAAATAGACCAAATGTACCTAGCAGCCATCTATAGAATACTCCACCCAACAGTTGGAGAATATACCTCCTTCTCACCAGCACATGGAGTGACCTCCAGAATCAACCATATATCAGGTCATAAAACAAATCTCAACAAACTGAAAAAAAATATCATCTGTGATTCTAGCAGACTAAAACCAAAGGAAAATTAAAAAGATTCTCACAAAAATTAAACCACAGCATACCAACAGCAGAAACACATAGGAAGTTTATAGCAATAAATACACCAAAAAGTAGAAAACAGAAAGATTTCAAATGAATAACAAATGATGCACCTCTAGGACCTAGGACACCATGAGTCAGACACTGACTTGAGGGCACCTAACAACAATAACATGAACCTGGAGGACTTTATGCTAAGTGAAATAAGCCAGGAATAGAAAAGTAAAATGAGATTTTCTGACTCATATATATAATCTAAAACAATGGAACTCATTAAAGCAGAGAGTAGCCTGTTTTTAACCAGACAGAAACTAGGAGTCAGGGGAATGGGGAGGTGTCTTGTCAGAGGATACAAATGTTCAGTTAGTCAAGAGGAATAAATAGTGAGTATTCAGGGTAATATATATGTTAATTTACTTGTTGTAATCATTCCATACTGTATGCATACAAAAAATTCACTATGTACCCCATAATTATGTACAATTAAAATTTGTCAAAACTAAAAAACAAATGAAGAAATTATAGAAAAATATTGCTTTGACAATTATATTTTTAATTGTTCACCATGTGGAAGATATTAAACTAGGGTGGTCCTTCCAGGTGAGAAAGCTGAAGTCATGAAATCTAAATGGTTGAATACACTGAACACAGAAATTTTTTTATTGGATTTGGCAATAGTGACCTTGCCCAAGGTCATTGTTGACCTTGATAAAAGTAGTGGTTTTAACAGAATTCTGATTTTAGATGTTTGACTCAGTGGATATGAAAAGGAGTTATGGCTAATGGTTACCTCTTTTGAGAGGTTTGGCCAGGTAAAGTAGATGGAAGAGAAGTTCTACGAGGGAATTTTGAAGATGAACGTCCTAAAGTATATTGATAAGTTAATGCAATGATTCAGTTAGATATTATCACTTATGCTACAAAAATGTTTTCTCTTTGTTTAGCTATCCTTGAATGAAGGCAGACGTGCATTTCTGGAAATTAGTAGTGAGCAGTTTTCACAGAATCCCCTTTGGTCTTTTTAGATCCTACCAAGATATTGATTAAATTCCATTATTGTAGTCATAGCTGGAGGTTAGACTGTTGCCCAAAGCTCTCACATCAGTTCCTGGTATCCTTTCATTCATCCAGGGACCTGGTCAGCCATCCAGCCAGTATGTATTTTGTAGTGTTCATTGTGCAAGAAGTTTAACTAGATCATCCTTCTAGTCTAAGACGTCTGAAGTCCTAAAGTCTGATCTTTTATCTCTGTTGCCTGATTCTACTATACTCACAACTAATTCAAACTACTCAACAGTGAAAAAAGGAGAGCTTTTCGCAAAAGATCAGGAACAACATAAGGATGCCCACTCTTATAATGTCTACTCTATATAGTACTGGTTGCCCTTGCCAGAGAAATTAGTCAAGAGAAAGAAAAGCCATCAAAATAAGAAGGGAAATAGAGAAGTTTTTACTGCATGCCGATGACATAACCTCCTGTATGAACTATAAGAGGTCTTGTTCCTTCTTCTGTCCCTCCACAGCCAGAAACGGTACCAGAACATGGTTATGTTAGAAAAAAGAAAATGTAAGTTTGTGCCTAAAGTTAACAGAAAAAGTATAAATAGGGAAAATGTTTAGAATACAAGTAAATATGACTGATATGCTTAAAAATGAAAAGATTAAAATAAAATGATTAGCAAAATTTGAAAAGATGATAAATGGGTAATTTTCCAGAAGGAAAAACAAAAGCAAATGAAAATGTGTTTAAACCCTAGTATTCATAAATTTAAAAATAAAGGAAATTTCCCTTTTTAACATTGTCAATAAATATAAAGAATAATAAAACCTGTTGTTGTTAAGTACCGTTGAGTCAGGTCTGACTCATAGTGACCCTACGTGCAACAGAACAAAACACTACTTGACTCTGTGTGATTCCTGGCACTGTCAGTGGTTGTCTGCTTTTCATATGTTTGTGATGGATAATTATTTTGGGACCCAGCTGCCAGGTCCTTCTCCCAAGCCTACAGCACCCTGTATTCTCAGGCAGTTTCTCATCCAAGGACTAATCAGGCCCAACTCTGCTTTTCTTCCATGATCAGATGGGATCAGAAGCCAGGATAGTATTGCTATAGACCAATAAAGCCTAGAGTTGGTGAAATATTTAGAAACTTCCACTTTTCTGTAATTCTGAAGGGAAGATAAATGAAGGACAATGTTTACAACATGTATTAAACTTTACAATGGGTATTAGTTATCTTGTGCATTACTGTTACCAAAATACCTGACAGATCATCTTAAGGGAAGAAAGATTTATTTGTCTCATAGTTCAAAGGATTTTAGTCCAGGGAGCACATGGATGAAGAGGTGGCAGGAGCATTATTCACATAATGGTGGATCCAGGATCAGAGAGACATATTGGAACTGAGGTCTTGGTAAAAACCTTTAAGATTCTCCCCCAGTGACCCACTTCTTCAAGCTCCCAATTCCATAGCATCCCAAAACACTCCACTGAGTGGGAACGAAGCATTCAAACATGAGCCTTAGGGACCATTTTATACTCAAACTATAGCACCATTAACTTAGTAATACTACAAAGTAAAGTGTTTACTGATGGCATTAGTGGAAATTGTGTGCAATGATTCAAAAATGAGTTCAGAGCTATGTTATTTATAATTACACAGGACTGGAAAACCCTAAATGGTAAGAAGGTTGTATTTGTAAAACAGAACATATGTACCAATTAAAAATTACTTCAAAGAATATTAATATAAGTATATTCATGTCATATTTATTTGTGAAGATATTATGAATTAAAAATATATTGTTGTTATTAGGTACCATTGAGTCAGTATCTGACTCATAGCGACCCTATATACAATAGGTGAAACACTATTGTCAGTGCTTCTCTGCTATTCATAGGATTTTCAATGGTAAATTGATTTTTTGGAGTGGGTTGTCATGTCCTTCTCCCAAGCCTACAGTATCTGGTGTTCCCAGGCGGTCTCCTATCCAAGTACTAACTGGGCCTGACTGTGCTTAGTTTCTGAGATCTGATGGGATCAGACACTATAGTGCTATGGCTGCAGGCTATTAAAAATATAGATCTGTATAAATATACAGCACATTATATGTAGATATCCACATATATGTTTTATATGTAGATGTTTATGGAGAAACATACAGCAGTGATAGCATTTAAGTGATGAGATGATTACTACAAAAGATGAGATGTTTATGGATGTTATAGGTTACAAAATTTTTTGCATTGATCACATCTTATTTTTATAAAGAGAAATGTTATTTTAAAAACATAAGGGTGAATTATACTCTCTCCCTAATGTTTAGGTTGTAGGGAGCTGCAGCCTTTCCTGGTATGTCATTAGAAGA
Organism: Pedetes capensis; assembly: GCA_007922755.1. Taxonomy (NCBI): domain Eukaryota; kingdom Metazoa; phylum Chordata; class Mammalia; order Rodentia; family Pedetidae; genus Pedetes; species Pedetes capensis. The sequence goes on from VMDO01001453.1 coordinate 10,901, forward strand.
TACTGACTTCTCTTCAGAAGGCTAAACTAAGTTTAGCCTCTTTCTAATTCCTCAAATTCATGAAGAAAAACTAAAAATATTTAAGAAATATTAACTTTTAAAAATCTACAGCAAAGGCTGCAGGTGGAGTTCAGTGGTAGAGCACTTGCCTATCATGCATCAGGTACTAGGTTTGGTCCCCAGCACTGAAAAACAACAACAACAACAACAAAAACAACAACAAAAAACTCCACAACATGTGTGAAAACAAAGGTCAATTGTTTTGAACCAAAGGAGACAAGTAATTATGTGGGAAGCACATTAAGCAAGATCCAATTAAAGAGATAATCCTAACACAAAATAAGCAATAAGAAAGTATTAACAAAAGGGTGAGTACTTGGCATAAGGAGTGTTCCACACCTGCAGACACTGAGTGTTGGAAGTAGAAAATGACATAGTAACAGCACAGAGGATGTTAGCTCAGATGCCACTGTAGGTAGTGAGCAAGTCAATCTTCAAGTCTTATATGTAACACCAACCTTGTGTTAGACATATCCAAAAGGAGTCCTGCGTCCATCTGAAAACAAGGGGCATGGGAGCCTGGATAAAGACAAAGCAGTGCCAGCTACCCTCAGATGATTATACCCATAAGGACTAGATACAATTAGGTCATAGAGCACTAGTACCTGAGCACTAGTATCTCATGATATGGCTTGCACTTCATTAATTTTAACTGAATAGATGCAGGTTATGCAGGTATATAAGCCTTAACTACTTGATGTTTAAAGAATAATGATTTACTTTTCTAGTAATAGTCAAAACATATAATAAAAAAGTGTCAAAAAATGTGAACATAGACCATATTCATGGACAGAAAAACCCAAAAGTGTGAAGTTACAGGTCTTTCCAGGAATATGCAATCTCCTAAAATTTCAAAAACAAACAAAAACAATAAAAAACAACAAAAACTTTTTTCACAAAAAAATTAATATGGTGATTCTTAGAAAATAAGAATGTAGGAATAGTCAAGACAATTCTAGGAAAAAAGGAAGAGATGTGATTGTTTTGTTGTTGTCGTTAGGTACTGTGGAGTCAGGTCCAACTCATAGTGACCTTATGTACAACAGACAAAACACTACATGACACTGTGCCATGCCCAGCACTATGTCAGTGATTCTTTGGTATTCATGGGGTTTTCAGATTGTTTTGGGAGTCAGCTGACAGATTCTTCTCCCATGATTAGAGCACCCAGTATTCCCAGGCGGCCTCCTATTCAAGAACTAACCAGCCCTGGCACTGCTTAGCTTCCGAGATCAGATGGGATTGGACACCAGGGGGGTATGGCTGTCAACCTATGTTTGCTTTACCAGAAGAGAAAACATATCACATATCTATAATAAGTAAAGAAACATAACTATATTACAAATAAGTGAAATATATCAATTCAATATGCCAGAATGTCCATGTATACATGGAAATTTATAATATAATAAAATCATTAAAGAGTTGACTCTGATGCATATTAAAGGAAAAATTTGATATCTATTTGACCCTCCATATCACAACGAACTCTGCGGGGGACAGAGAGTTAGTCTGGGATTTCTAAGAGTTGGTAAGCATATCTTCTCCATTTATACATTTAGAAATTAGGAAAATAATATTGTAATCATTTTCCAATTCACTGATCATACTGAAACATGGACTTAGTCCAATTTCATTCATATCTGATCATCCAATTCTCTAAATTCCTGCTCTGACTTGTAAGTATTACCGATTTCTGAATTCCAGAAATTAGTCTTTCCTCAATAAATAATCCCCACCAGGCATTATCCTTTGTCTGTGTTAGTCCTATCCTGGAAATTGGCTACAAATGTATTTGAGTATAATTTTGTTTTTCTGTAGGTATTGATTGGCTAAAAGTATATTTGAGTATAGTGTTTTTCTCTAGGGATTTAACCAAGTTAGGCAAACGTTCTACCAGTGAGCTGTACACCAGCCTCTTTTTAATTTAATTTTTAATTTTTAATTTTTGAGACAGAGTTTCACTAGTCCCACAGACTGCCTTTGGCCTCGAACTTGAGATCTTTCTACTCAGCCTCTTGATTCTCTGGGATTACAGGTGTTTACCACAGTGCCCAGTTTATTTGCATTTACTTCAAAGGAAGATTATCAAGGAATTCTACCTCCTTATCCCCTTATAAAATGGCAGTGAATCCATCATTAAGTAAGGCTTGGAAGTGTGTGAGGGGCTATGACTGTCTGACTCAAGCCCTGTGTACTAGAACTATAGAGTTTGTATATTTATTTGTTTGTTTCTTTTTTCAGTTGTGCAGACCAAATAGAATCCTAGAAAGGTGTCTATTCATTCTCATTCTAGAGTCCCCATGAACAACTCCTTCTGCTAATGATGACTCCTGGTCAAAACCATTTGGATCTCCTGCCTTTCACATTATCTGTTGTCTTTGGTTGTTGAGTATTTCCATTTGGCATCTTCCACTGTTGTATATCATTATTTCCAGTGAATCAAAGAGCTCATTTTGATAGTAATGATTAATGTCTTCATTCTTTTCAAGAATTTTGATGCTCATATTTAATGGCATAATGTGCTACACCTATTGGCACTTATTCTGGACCACCTATTTATTTTTAGATATTATCTATTATCTTGTGGTACACTATGTATTTACTGATTTAACATGTTTATCATGTTTTTATAGCATTTCTCTTTTCTACCCTGCACCACAATTGGAATATAAGTTTCAAGGTGGCAAGAATTTTTGTTTTTCTCACTGATGAATCTCATATATTAGAATATTTTCCACCTCATAGTTGCTCTCAATAGCCATGATGATAAAATGAAAGAAAAAACACAATGAATGTATAACTCAATTTATTAGTAATTACAATTCTTAGCCCCCTCAGTAAACATGATTAGAGAATGCAATGACTAGCTCTCACATTATAAATACAACCATCAACTCTATCTTCCTAAGGCTCTAAATACTTTCCAAAGATAGTGTGGTATTACATATTTTGCCAAGTTTATACCGTCATAACCTCTAAGTTTCTGTAATTAAACAAAGCAAATTTATTTTCTCCAAAATGTTCTGTAAATGAATTCAGAATCCATTTGTGTAACCAGTCCTGCTCAAAGAATAGTTTGGCACTCTACTGGCTCCTGGGAGCCAACAGCTCTAAGCCCTTTGAACATTATGTCTGGTAGGAGTCTGTCTGTTTACTTGAGGGCCCGAGGTCATGCCAGATAGTCTCTGCCAACAATGTGACTTACGATGGAGCCTTTGGGCCACATTATACAAGAATGACTTCTGGACAGTCCAGAGACTAAGATCAGATATGCGGGCAGTGAGTCACACTTATATGACCAACACCAATAACAGCCCTGTACACTGAGATTTGGTTGAGCTTCTCTGGTTAGCACTGCTGGATGCAGATTTTCAGATATCACTGGTGAGAGAAATAAGCAATCAGCATGACTCCACCGGGGGAAGACAAGTAGAAGCTTCCCATCTGTTCTTTCCTAGACCTTGTCCTATGTATCTCTTTGCTGACTCCTTTTGCTTAATATAATCTGTACCCTTTCATTGCAATAAACTATAACCATAGTGTAATAGCTTTTCTGAGTTCCATGATTCCTTTCAGTGAGTTATTGAACTGGAGAGTAGTCTCAGGACCTCTCAAATTGTACTAGGCTAAGTATAGTCCACCTACAGCCACACTGCTGTGGCATCTCATCCTGTCAGATCTTGAAAGCTAAGCAGGGCTGGTCCTGGTTAGTACTTGGATGGGAGACTGCCTGGGAATACCGAGTGCTGTATGTAGGCTTGGGAGAAGGAGCTGGCAACCCATTCCCCCAAAAAACAATCAGCCATTGAAAACACTATGAATAGCAGAGAGGCACTGACAATAGTACCAAGCATGGCACAGTGTCGGGTAGTATTTTGTCTGTTGTAGGGTCACTATGAGTCAGACCTGCCTTGACAGCACCTAACAATGAAAAACAAATACAGTCTAACGGATAAAACTGGCCCAACTTCTCCCCCTTGTTGATTTAGAACTATTGGAATCCATCCCATGTCTATTCCTCAGTTTTTATTGATATATAATTTATCAAAATCTTTCATTTAATTTCCAATAAAGAAAATTATAAAAATGTGAATAACTTAACAGGTTGAAGAAATAGTATAAAATTGAAAAATTGAGATAATGAAATGCTAAAGTAAGTCCTTTCCCACCCTTATCCTTACAATGATATGAAAAAGTGGATGAAAGCATTTAAAAAGGATTGTACAAGTGAGTAAACCCCAGGAATGAAATAGCTAAAGTGGCTGTTGAAAAAGAAAAATATCCTATATTAATCTAAACAAAATAATCATTCCACTGCACTTAGCATTTATCAGATATCATTAAGAGTATTATATTCCAATTATTTTTGTCATTACTAGAGAACACCAATTTTAGTGTCATAAATAAAATGAAAAGTTTCAACAAATAAAGTGTTTGAAGAAGGGTTAGTGGAACTGGACATATTCAGTCTATGGAAATATCACGAAATATCCTTATCTAAGGATATGTAGAGGGCCATCTTCAAAGTGATTTGGCTCACTTCCTCCTAATTAATAAGGACATAATTGTAAACTTATGTAAGAATAATTCAAGTTAATTACAAGGTATTGGATGGGATAGGTATACATAAAATTTCTCCTATGATTGTTCATGAGCTACATGCTGCCTCTGGCCTTGAACTTGCCATCCTCCTGCCTCCATCTCCCAAATTGCTGGGATTACAGGAGTGTGCCACCTTATCTGGCTTGCATGTCATTCTTACTAGGGACATATGTAGAAGTTGAATAATTTGGGTTCTTATTATTAGATTGGGCTCAGTTGGTCAAGTGCTGCTCTATGCTCTCTGAGGCCATGGGTTCAATCCCCGGCACCATAAAAAATGGGAGAAGCACTTGTTAATCTACTCACAAAACAATCCTGAAACAATCAGCCATTGAAAACTATGTAAATAGCAGAGAAGCAATGACATAGTGCTGGACATGGCAGTGTCGAGGAGTATTTTGTTCTGTGGTACATAGGGTCGCTATGAGTCGGATCCAACTCAAAGGTGTCTAACAACAACAATAATTATTAGAGTAGTTTATAGAAAAGAATATGCATGTGGAAGCAATGGTAGAACTATTTGAAGAGTAGAAACTCTTCGAACATGGCAAAGCAACAGGACTGTTTTTCATGTGATCTTCTAGGGCAACACTAGGATCAAAAGGAAAGCCCATATATGTATATATTTTCTTTTTGTTGTTCAGATCTATTGATCTGTGAATTTATCACAAGACAGACTGTTTACTTCCCTGCCAAAGGAACTGCTGTGTCTAAACAGAAGATGTACAACCAATTGATAGCAAAGATACTGGGATTTCAAAAGAGATGAGTCAAATGACCTCTAAGTTCTTTCAAATCCTCTTGAAATTCCATAATTCTATATATTTTTCATTGGTCTACTATTTAAACTTGAAAGAACAGTAACAAATAAATACATAGTACTTAGTTCTTGTGACTGTAGTTCTTGGCAGCAATTAATTTGTTCTCTTGGAAAGCTCTTATCAGGCCAAGCAAGTATCTACCAAAATGACTAACCAAAATGACTAACTATAAGCCTTTGGAGAGAAACTGCCATAAAGTGTGCAATACTTATGATTTAGTGCTTTATAATATAATAAAAGAGAAAAATGTACTTTGTTAAAATCTATTATCTTTTTTCTTTCTGGAAACAACTGTTCATATAGTAATAACAGGTAAAGCCAATACCAAAAGTCAGAAATTTCCAAGGACAAAATCTTTATTTAAATTAAAATCCACTCAGAAAACACTGCGTAAGCACCTACTGTGTACCTGGATGGGTGATAGAAATGTAGTATCACATGACAGGAGCTTGCTTTCAAGGGACTTGTCTGAGTTGGGAGTCAGGGGCCAGAGTGAATATATATATATATTTTTTTTCATATATATTCATACATATGTATAATCTGTGCAAATAAGTGAATGGCACTAAAATACAGAGGTGTAAAGGAGGCATAAAGGGAATGCTACAGTGAATATGATACTTTGGAGTAGTTATAAAAAACTGTGTCCTGGGATGGAAATGTGTGGGGACAATGAGATTGATGTGCTTGGCAGTGACTGGATCAAGAAAGTCCTCAGAGCCAGATGCCATGGTGCATGTCTGTAATCTCAACAATTTGAGGAGCTGAGGCAGGAAGATTGAGAGGAAATGATCAAGCCTGATAAACAATTTTTTTTAACGTTAGGAAGCAAAATTTATTTCTAGGTGTCAGACATCACAGTCAAAATTCATCGTGCATATTTTCAGTTCTCAGTACATATTGTCTATATGCTTTCTCTTTTCTTTTTCTTAGGCTTTGGAAAAATGATTTTGTGAAAATAGCACACATTAACTATAGCAAGTTTATATGAACATCTTTCAGGTTCTGTTAAAATTATTTCTAGATATATGCATATTTTTAAATTATCTCCTCTGTGTTTCTGTTGGTTCAGATAACTACCTAAAAACATGCCAAATTTAACAGATGGGGGTTACCTGAAAATCAGACAGAGAAAACAAACAGTTTCCCTGAGGCAGCATGCTCGCCACATGAAGATCTCTTCTTGAATTCTCACTCATGTGTGTTGTTCTTACTCCTGTTGCTATCCATTTCTGAATCCTGAATTTTCATGGTGACTTGGCTTCTACTCCTTGTGGTTCTGACATTTGACTCAATTGGCTCTGTGTGACTCTCTTTTATCTTCTCTTATCTGTTGTTTCCACTGTTTTCTTTCTCCTCCATACAACCAGCCGAAACATTCAGTATATTTCCAATCCACCACAATTGATTCCTCTCAGGACAAATGAGGCTTGTGTCCCTCAGCTGGGGTGTCAGGACAAATAGCTAGACAAAGGATAAGCACATTGCTTTAATGAGTGAGCAAAACATTCTCCCCAAATAACTAGGAGTATGAAATAAGAGCTCTTCAGGAACACAATTGGCTAATAAATAGGTCTTTTGTTTATTTATTTTTCAGGGACATTAGTGTCTTGTCAGACTCAGCTAAAGCTCTCAGATAAGCATTGAAGCTTACAAAAACCGACACAGTAGAGAAATTTTAGAATATGACATTGCAAATGAGGGGGAAAAATTCCTGGCATCTGAGAGCTCTTCTGATACTCCTAGCTAGTCTGTATTGTTCTCATATTAGATTTAAATAATAGATTATGACAAAGTGAGACAAAAAACACAAAATCTATTATTTGTGCAACCAATAAGATATCAAATATCTTCCCAACTGGCTATGAAGTGACTGCTATTTCTTTATAAATTATAGGTTCATCTCTTCCTATAGAAAAAAATTTCTTGAGCTATACAATCCTAGAATTATCCCTGGATTCCTGACAGTAGCCAGTACCAAACAAAGGGCCACTTCCTTATGTCCTCCCCCAAATTGTTCAACAGTCAAAGCCCAAATCCTAAAGTGGATCTGTTTTAAGCACTTATTGCTATACTCTATGATACCTTATGGTGCATATTCTCTCTCACTGCAACGAGTACTTGAATCAGTTACTTTTGCATTGTTGTGACCAAAATACCTGAAAGAACAATGTAAAGGAAGGAAAATTTATTTGGGATCATGGTTTCAGACAGTTCAGTCAAATGGTCATTTGGTTCCATGTGTCTGGGCCTGTTATGAGGCAGAACATCATGGCATCAGGAGAATGTGGTAGAAGAGAATTTTCTTCACTTCTTGGAAATGTAGAAGGACAGAGCAAGAAAGGGACAGGGCAAGATGGCCCTGTTGCCATATCCCCAGTGGCCTACTTCCTCCAACTAGGCCCCACCTTCCACAGTTCTACCCATTCCCAAATCTGTTCAGATTTTAAATCTATTAATGGAATTAGCCTTTCATTGACCAGAACCCTGATGATCTAATTGTCTCTAGACACATAATCAGCCATTAAAACTCTGTAAGGGTCATAATATGTCCACAAGACTCGATGGCACCTAACAACAACAATCTCGTAAGGGATTCTTAATCCAGTCCATTTGGCAATCAAGATTAACATTGTAGCACTAACTCTAAATTGTTCAGCTACAGGTATATTTCTGGGAGTTGTTGGCTGAAGGATATTGACCATATAACAAAAAGATTACTGTAATTTATAATGTCAGTTGAAAATAGATATATTAGCAAGATATTTGAATACCTAAGTTCAAAATAATCTTAATAATATTGTTAAAATTTTCCATATTTTCCTGAAATACAGTAAAATATAAATATGTATTAGTGGAAGAATAATATGAACTTTATGAAAGGGACAGTAAATCTGTCTTAAGTGTTATCTCATGAATGAAATTATTTTTAGATTTTTCCTTGTTCTCTAGTTATTCAAATTTTTACCACTATGACCAAATACCTGAGGCACTCTACCTTAATAAAAAAGTTTATTTAGTTCACAGGCATTTATTTATTTATTTATTTATTTATCAGTATTGAGGTTGAACCCAGGACCTTGCACATGCTAGGCAAGTACTCTACCACTGAGCTACACTCCAAGCCCCTCTTTTAATTTTTATTTTTTATTTTGAGGAAAGGTCTTACTAAGTTGTTCAGGCTGCCTCTGGCCTTAAATTCACTATGCACTGCCTCAACCTTCTGAGTTGTTGGGACTATAGGAGTCCACCACAGCACTCAGTTAGCTCACAATTTTAGATTCTGAAATTCTCACTACCATGGCACGAGTTCTGATAAGGTCCCTTTGCCACCCTGGCTTGTTACATCATGGCTATGGAGGTAGCTCAGTGGTAGAGCACTTGTCTAGCATGCCCAAAGCCCAAGGTTTGATCCTCAGCACCACAAAAAAAAAAAAAAAAAAAAAAAATTAAATGCATAAAAGGAACTAACCAAGGTCTCAAGAGAAATACCTTTATCTCCTCTGATATCATGCTCCTCATGATCTAAAGATCCTCCTAGCCCTCAGCTCCTAAAATTTCCATCAGCTACTACATCATCACACTAGGGATAAGTCTCTCAATATATGAACCTTTAATGAACAAACCTCAACAATGAGAAAACAAAAATCCCTACAACTGGATCAGTAAGCAATTTCATGATACATGGAGAAAAGATTGAGGTGGTCCAAGATTTTGCTTTACTTGGTTCTGTAATCAATACTCATGGAAGCATCAGTCAAGAAATCAAAAGTCACATTGCATTGGGAAAAATAGTTGTGACTTTAAAGTGTTGAAAAGTAAAGATGTCACATTGAACATGAAGATGTGCCTGACTTATGCCATGGCATTTTCACTTGCATCATATGCTTGTGGAAGCTGGATGTTGAATAAGGGAGATAGGAGAAGAATTGATGCTTTTGAATTATGGTGCTAGAGAAGAATATTGAATATACCATGGACTACCAAAAGAACCAACACACCTTTCCTAGAAGAAGTGCAAACCAGAGTGCTCCTTGGAAGCAAGGAAGACTGGATTGCATCTGACATATTTTGGACATGTTTTCGGGAGGGATCAATTCTTGGAGAAGGGCATCATGTTTGGGAGAATGGCAGGTCAACAACAAAAAAAGAAAACTCTCAACTAAATTTATTGACACAGTGGCTTCAACAATGGGCTTAATCCTAAAAATGATCTTGTGTATTGCAGTATCAGAAAGGTATTCATTCTGTTGTACATGGGGTAACTATGAGTCGGACCTGATTTGATGGCACCTAACAACAACACAACAAACAACAAAAGCAACATATGGGTAGACAATATCCAAACTATAGCATTCTGCCTCTTGGCCTCAAAAGTGCATGGCCATCTCACAATATAAAATGCACTCATTCCCTAACAGTTCCCAAATCTTAACTGTTCCATTATTACTCCAAAATCTGAGTCCAATGTCCCTTCTGATCTCAAGGCAAATGCCTTCAGCCTTGTGTTTGAAAACAAACAAACAAACAAATAAACAAACACCATACTTTCTAGATAAAATGGCAGGAGGAGGGCAGGGTAAATATTACCATCCCCAAAAGGAGGAATAAGGAGGCATAAAGGAGTAATTGGCCCAAAGCAAGACTAAAAACCCAGCAGGGAAGACATTAAATCCTATAATTCCAAGTCCAATATCTTTCACACAAGATGGTGAGAGGAACAGGCCCCTAAAGTCTTAAGCAGATCCACTGCTATAGCTTTGCCGGTCATAGCCCATATGAGTGCTTCCACAGGCTGCATGCTGATATTAGTGGCTCTCCACAGCCAGAACAGGGTGTTGGTGGCTTTACCTTTCAAAGGTCCCTACTTTGGCTCCACTCCCACTGTTCCACTAAGGATTGTCCCCTTGAGGTCTCCTCACCAGGGCTCCAACCCTGAGCAAATTTTTCTTGGCCTCTCAGGTCTTTACTTGAAATCTTGGTTACAATAACTCTTGAAATCTGCATGCCTGCAAACTCTGTATAATGTGGATGACACCCACCATATCTGCCACCAGGATAAGTTCAATCTGGGTTTATTTGAAACCTGGTTGCAGCCATGGAATGATTTGTCTGCTGAATGCAGGGAAATGAATCCCATGGCAGTCCTACGCAGTGAACTTGCAGAGGACATTCTAGGGTTCCAGGAAAGAATTCTGCACGGGAAGGTCTCTGGGCCTTTGGTGGGATAGGCCTCAAAGATTTCTGAGGTACACTTGAACACTTTTTCTGATTGTCCTGAGGCCAAATACTTGGATTCTTTCTATGTTAATCCTTTTGAAGGGTCTTGATCACACTCTTGCTTCCCAAACAACCGTTTTTCCTTCTTCCCTGACCAGGCTATGGATTTTCCAAATCTTTCTACTCTACTTCCTTTTACTCCCAAATTTCACTATAAATCAGACTAAAATAATGCTCTTGGTACACCCTGAATGCTTTGTTGTTAAAATCTCCACTGACAGATAAATGAGTCCATCATTCTTAAGTTTGGTCTTCTACAAAACCTTAGGGCAGGGAAAGAACTCAGCTGGATTCTTTACTCCAGTGTAATGAGGATGGCTTTTAATTTCCAATAAAATCCTCAATAGCCCAATTTGAAATCTGCCTCTATACTTTTATGTCTAATTGGAGTAATGGACCCACTCCTCAGAATCAAGTTTCTATATTAGCCAGCTTTTCATTACCACCATAAAATACTTAAGGCAAACTAACTTTATAAAGGAAAAAGATTTATTTAGCTCATAGTTCTAGAGACTGAAAGTCCCTTAGGTAAGCAGCCAATGAGGATACATTTGAGCAGGTGAGAACTTCTGAAGGAAGTAAAACATAAAAGGCAGAATAGAAGAGAAGGGAAAGGAAAAGAAGCACAAAAAATGGAGAAAAGAATTTCATTTATATTTAATACCTTCCTAATTGGAGCTGGGATTTAGCTCAGTTGGTAGAGTGCTGCACTGCAGTCTCTGAGGTCCCAAGTTCAATTCCCAGCACCGCAAAAATGGGAGAAGGGCCTGGCAATCCACTCTCAAGGCAATCCCGAAACAGTCAGCCATGGAAAACCCTATGAGGGTCGCTATGAGTCGGATACCAACTCGACGGCACCTAACAACAACAACAACATCAATTAGAAATTCTCCATGGTTTGCTCTCTTTATAGCCTTGTGTTTAAATTTCAGAATTATTTCACAGACACATTTACAGATTGTCTTTCTTATCCTCACTTTGTCACTCTAATAATCCTCCAGTCACATTTATATGCCTTACTTTCTTCATTATTTAAAGGTTTTCTTTAAAAATAAAAAGTCCTAAAATTTCATGCAAATTTTCAACTCCATTTAAACTGTCTTATATTGAGCAAATGAATGCTTGATAAACAGCTCTAATAAACTCTCCTTTAATCAAAGACTAACAAGATTTTCCAAATGAAAGCTATGAACTCAATTACATTTTATTTGGAAGACTCAAATAGGGCTAAAGTTACTTTCTTGCTTGAACATCTTGCAGACAGCCTGCTTCTCTTATTTAGATTTGTTGCTGCTCTTTCTCTTTCTGTGTCATTTATTCTACCTCTACAATTCAAGACTGAGAGACCCTCTCAGTGTGGGTGTGAATGGTCATGTGATTGTGTGGAGCCAAGTCACCAGCTGAGAATGCTCAACACTTCTCTGTCTTCTGTACATGGGTGTCTTTTACTCAATGTTGTTGCCAATTATCAAGACAGTGCACTGTTCTGCCATTTTTTGTTAATTACATTTCTCAACTATTCCCAAAGCAATACAGAAAATTGACAGATCTGGATAAATCTTGACATTGATTATAAGTTGTGTGGTTGGGATCTTCTTTTATAAGTCTCTTGAAAAGTCAAGTGCTAATCTTCTCAGCTAACTTGCTTTATGTTACATTGTTATCAATCAATCACACTTGTAATTGACTTTTTCTTTTACAACAATTTTAATATTCCTATTACTTTAGGGATGATTGAGCCCTCTTTTATTTTAGCTTCTTCACTGAATACCATATAACCTAGAAAGACTGTAAGTCATAATTTTAAGAATCTTAAGGGAGAAAACTCTCACAACATTAAAATATGACCAAATGGACAAAATTTTAAGTCATAATAAGCACTTAAAACTCTTATAATATATACCATACTGATAAATAAAAGTTTAAAATTCTATGCTTTTCTTTTCTGGCAGTATTGGGGGGAGTTGAGCCCACACCCTTGTACTTGCATGCTTTGCAAGTGCTGTATCACTGAGCTACATCTCCAGCCCTTTCTCTTTTCTTTTCTTTTTTTCTTTCTTTTTTATTTTTTAATATTTGAGACAGTGTTTCTCTAAGTTACACAAGCTGTCTCTGGTCTCAAATTTGCAGTCCTCCTGCATCTGCCTCCCAAATTGCTGGGATTACAGGCATGAGCCATTGAGCCTGGCTAATTCTATGCCTTTAATGACTTCACATATATACACTAATAAACATAAATTCTATAATGTAACAATACTTATCTCTAATAGATGTTATTCTATAAAATTAATATTAGTCAACAAATGCTTTGAAAACCATTTGAGGATTGATCAACCCTACATAATATTTTTGTTAAGGTAAAAACTCATTTTATAGCAAATTCAACCTCTGTCATTTGCAAAATATTAATATTTTTCCAGTGACCTTTTATAAGCAAGGAGTAACAACTAATTTTCTCATTATTTCAAACAAATCAAACTTCTAATTATAGGATACATACAATTGGTTGCTTGAAAACTCTGAATGTTTTGGTAGAAGTGATGATTAATATAAATCTTTAAGGCATTTTTAATATCATCACTACGAGTATGTAGTAAATTTGTGGAGATGCTGAGTCTGGATAAGTTAATCAAAGGAAAAATTTATAGTACTTGAGAAAATGAGTTATCCCCACACTTTATTTCATTTATTCTTTAAATATCCATAGTGAAAGGAGATGCAAAAGCTGATAATGTATAAATCCCTTGAATTATCTTTACAGTTCATAGCTGATATTCTACTTATTCTTTCCTTTATTCATAAATATATATCATTGTAAACTCCTTGTACCTGAAAAATAAAAAATCTAAGCTTTATGAACTGAAGAAATGAGACAAAAGTATAGTAAGTATTCAGTGTCCATGTGAGTCTGGTTTCAGGAACTTCCATAGATACCCAAACCAGCAAATGTTCAAGTTCCTTATATAAAATGTTAAAGAATTTGCATATAAACTATGCCTATTCACTCATAAATTATGTACTTTAACTCATCTTTAGATTACTTATAAGTCATTGTTGTTGTTAGATGTCTTTGAGTCTGACTCTAAGTGACCCTATGTACAGCAGAATGAAACACTTCCTAACACTGTGCCGGGCACATGATCTTTTTTTATATTTAAGCCCATTGTTGAAGCCACTATGTCAATCCATTTAATTGAGGGTCTTCCTTTTGTTTGTTGACCTAAAACTCTCCCAAGCATGATGGCTTTTTTGAGAAATTAGTCCCCCCTAACAACATGGTCAAAATACATAAGACTCAGTCTAGCCATCCTTGCTTCCAAGGAGCACTCTAGTTGCACTTCCTCTAGGACAGATCTGTTGGTTCTTTTCACAGTCCATGGTATATTCAATATTTACCTCCAGCACCATAATTCAAAAGCATCAATTCCTTTTCTGTCTCCCTATTCAGTGTCCAATTTTCACAACCATATGGTGCAACTGAAAATATCATGGCGTGAGTCAGGCACACTTTTGTCTTCAATGTGACATCTTCACTTTTCAATATTTTAAAGAGATCTTTTCCAACAGCTTTTCCCAATGCAATGCGTCTTTCATAATACAATGTAAATGCCATGTGAACAATTATTGTACTGTATTTTTTAGAAGGATAAAAGTCTGTTCATGTTAAGTACATGCATTTAAGAACAAACATTTTTGGTCCACAATGCTGGAGTTTGGATCTTGAATGTACCGCAAAGGCCTGTATGTTAAAGGCTTAGTTCCTAGGGTGGAGCTTTTGGGTGGTGATTTAAGAAGTCACACTGGAGGCCTTTAAGTCAGTGGTGGTGCATCCTTGAAGAGGATTGTGACACCCTGACCCCTTTCTTGTGTGCTTTGCTTCCTGGCCATGAAATAGGCAAGTTTTCTTCCTCAAGCACTCCCCTCTCCAAGTGCTGCCTTGCACAGGCCCAAAACATAGACAATTGATCATGGACTGAAATCTCCAAAACTGTGAGCCAAAATAAACTTTTTGCTTTATATGTTAATTATCTCTGGTATTTCACTGTAGTGATAGAAACTTGACTCACACAGTTGGTTGAAGCCACATATTCAGAACCTACATACACAGAGAGATGCCTATACAGATCAACTTCAAAATTCATCCAAGAGTTTAGATTCACTTTAGCTTGTAACTTTGTCAAGGTCATAGTTTAAAGGCATAAAGAAGTATTCCTTCTGACACTTGCCAAAATTGTTTTACAGGAAACAGATATGAGGAATTTGAGGATAAAAGAGAAAATGAGAAAGGAAGTAGGCAGTAGAATTACTAAACAAAAATATTTGTATCACTTTCTATAGAAAAAAATGGTCTCAGAATCTGATAATAGTTGTTGCCTGTCAAGCCATAGCCTTTATATTTGTAGAAGTTCCTTTTATCTTAATTGTCCTGAGGTGGAAGTGATAGAAAGCTATAATCTTGGGCACCTTCAGTACTAACACAGGGCTTGAAAAGACTTCATAACTTTTCAAAATACTCCAGGGCAAAACTGACTATTTCAAAAGGATTGATTTATACTATTCTAGTAAATATTTTCAAAGATTATAATTATTTTACCACTATTTGTTTTAAATTCCAATGTTCTGCCCAATGTATAGTTGGAAACTTGTAACTTTCTTTCTTCTGTTGAGTTCTTTTACCCTATTGAGCCCAACTTGGAACAAAGAGATATTTGATTATTATTTCCAGGGACAGTTATTTGTTACATCATTGTAGTCTTACTTTCTTATTTGAACCTTACTGATTTGATAAAAACTGATGCTTATGAAATAACAAATTTCCTATGTTGAAATGTCATCATAATTAGTCATTAATGCACATTCAGTATAAATCATTAATAAATAATGACATATATTTAAGTTCCTGTGTCAAGCACTGTGTTATACACAAAATTTTCTGACAACTGAATTTAGAATCTGGAAATACAGATGTATTTAGCAATCTGTAAACATAATTAAGTAAACAAATGTGATACATATTGCTGAAAATAGCAAAATTCCAAAAGGAATCAAGCTGCAAATTTAACCGTAATTGCTATAGCTGAGCTTGTTGGGAGTGGAGATATTTATTAATGAATTTAGGAATTAATTTCAGAGTGAAGGACTTCTAATAATGGTAAGGCAATAATCAAACCAGACATTGTGTTCTATTCTCTAAAAGGCCTACTCTGAAACTTCTGCCACTATACAACAGAGAGTATTTTCAGGCTTGCTGTTTTCAAAAGACACCAGCAATGTCATACTTATGAAGTTACAATATTCTCATGAAATGGAACAGAACAGTAGAAATGTTATAGGGATAAAATTGAATCTAAGTCATACATGTTAGTGCATGCCTGTAAAATCCCAGCACTCAGGAGGATGAGGCAAGAGGATTGTAAGTTTGAGACTTGCCTGAACTACATAATGAGCTCAAGGCCAGCTTGGTCTACATTTGGAGGCTGTAAAAAATATGAATCTAGCACAATCAAAAATATAGAAATTAAGTTCTTTTTGGTTAGTATATTAACCAACACTGAATTAAGAAAGAAGCTGATCCAAAATGAACTGGTGTCTTAGTCAATTTGAGCTTCTACAATAGTAGCATGGACTGAGTGGTTTATAAATGACAGAAATATATTTCTCACAGGTATGGAAGCTGAGAAGTCTAAGTTCAAGGTGTTGGTAGAGTGGGTATTTGGTGAGAATCTCCTCCTTCTTCAGGGATAACTATCTCCTCAAAGTAATCTCACATGAAGGAAGGGATGATGGATCCCTCTCATGTTTCTCATGAACTCATTTTTGAAGACTTTTCTCCCATGAACTAATCACCCCTAAAATGCTCTACCTCTTAATCATCAGTTTGGGCTTAGAATTTCAATTTATGAAAATTTGGGGGAACATTAACATGAAGTCCACTACTAGATAGTGTACAAAGTAGGCTAAAGAAGATAAAGGAGGAATATAAAATATATGTGAATACAATTTCAGATATTCTTAGCACAGAGGTCTGCCTATATCTTAGATGAGAGGAATTATGGTCACTGAATTTATCTTGTGATATTATGTATTATATTTGTCAATAATCTAGATATGTGAAATAAATATGACAAATGTGGTAATTGTCACTCTGAGGTTCTTTTCCCTTTCTGCTGTGAAAGCAGAATTTCCCAGTGCATAAAATAAAGCTTTCCTTGCTTCTTTCCCTTGTAATCTCATTGGAAGTGTGACTATTCTGGTCAATGAGATTTAAATAGAAGTGTCATATGGCAGTTGTTAGAAAACTTACCTAAGATATAGTTGGTGCTTCTTACTTTAATTCTCTTTTCAGAAATTCCTTCATCATGCTCGCGGGAGAAGATACCACCATCTGGGAACCTAAGATAAAAGAACATATTTTAGGGATGGAAGGGTCATGAGTTAGGGGAGACATTTTGATGACTCCATGTAGCAGAACTGCCAAATTCAGCACTGGACCATCTCTTACCTCTGAATTTTGTTTACATAAGAGAAAAATTAAATTCACTTTATTTGTCATTATTTTATCTTTTTCTCCCATCCAAACATAATCTTAATTAACAAAATTTGCTCATACATATGTACATATTTCCCAGTTTTGTTATATTCATTTATATGTATATCTTTCTATGGAAATTATATATATGTGTGTACATATGTATATAAAAACATGTATATTTGTGTTGACTTTTTAAATGTTAAAAAGAATGCTAAAAACTACAGTAAATGAGCTGATTTTAGCTAAGTAAATACAATCAACATTTGTGGTCAATATTCTTTTTGATAAAATGGACTAATTAGGAAATATAACCTTTTGACTAAGGCAGAAGGACCCCTTCTCTAACTCTTTTGCTCTAAAGAACCCCACAAAGGCCTCTAGTACTTTTATAAAAAAAAACAATCAGAGAGATCTCTTGCCCCTTCTTTCATGTGAGGTTATAGTGAGAAGAGTCTACTTTTCGACTTCCCAGTCTCTCCAGACTTACACACACACACACACACACACACACACACACACACACACACACAGAGTACTAAAAAAAGAGGCCTCTACTTCTGCATACAGCCTTGTACACTCAGTATAGTACTGTTCAGACCCCTAGAAAACATTTTTCTACATTTCTTGTACTATGTTTCAAGACAAAAATGACTGTTCTCAAATGTCACTAATGCTTATGAGATGGACTGTCTCTGGGCGGTAGGAGGAGCTGAGCAGCAGAAGGTTTAGTGAAGAAGAAAGAAAATATCTAATACAGATAACGTGAATCCAGCATCTTATATAACACATTTCATTTCCCAGTTTTGCTAAAATTATTTTCTTATATCTCTTTCTGTTCTAGCATGTAGTTCTATAAGTACTTACAAATTAGCATGTTGTTTTAAGTATTGTATGTAGTACCCTGAGAATATGCTATTCTAAAAAATTCAGATACTCTTAAATTTGTACAAGTATGGGTGCAGACTCAACAACTGCCTTGACACCCATTCTTATCCTTGACTACTATATTAACATTGAGATCTAGTATAGAAAACATTTTACTTTATTAAAATATTTAACAATATTTAAGTAAATTATTTACATTAAATTTTAAACTTACTTAAATACCTATTTTAAATTTCAATGTTCACTATTAAAAATTCATTTTGTTCATGTAATGAACAATTTTTTGTTCATGTAATGACAATTTTTAATGCAAAAATAAATTTTTTGATAGTGTATGTGAAATAATTTTAGCTTTTGGGATTTTTAAATGTACATTATTAATGAAAAGTGTTAAAATTTTTATACATTGAATTTGGCTTTATTTCTTTTTAATGCTGCTAATAGAATACAAGATGCAAACATTTGATTACTATATAAGAAATAGGGATTTACTTTTCTGCTGTAAGGCCTTCATGTGTTTAACTATTTAGAAATTTTATTTCCTTTATTTTCTCATTTTCCTCAAGTTTTATTATGCCATTTCTCACTGTTTCTATTTAATAAATTATTCATTTGTAATCATCCTTTTTATTTGCATTTTCTCACATTCATATAATAAGTAAATGTGAACTGGATAAAATCTTAAAGAAGACTGAAAAAGGATATGAAGAATAATTGTGAGAAAAAATAGAGAACTAGACAAGAATGAAGAGAAAGTGGGAGGATAAATCAGAAAAAAATTTAAAATGGTTTGTTAAAACACTAATGAAGAAACTAGAGGAGAAGCAAGAAAGTAAAGAGCCTTGCAGAACGAGGGCCTGGCAGCCAGGATTTGTGCAGTCCTAACAATTCTGTGGACATGTTGATATGGGGATTTGTTCCCACTGGAATGTGAGGTTGGACTGGGTTTCAAAGATCACTTCTATTTTTAATATTCCATGTTTGAGAAAAACCACACAATTATAAATTAAAATGACTGGTATCTGAATTATGGTTTGTTTACATTTACTACTTATAATTTCAGAAACTGAATTATCTAAATATGGGTATATCCATCCCTTGTAACATGACTTACGAAGTGGTTTTAATAGACATGGCCAGTCTATATAATTTATAATTTTTACTTGTTAGGATCAGGATTTTGCATATTGTCAGGTATATCACATTTGTGGGTTCTAAATATCCCTCTCACGTCTTATAATGGGGTACACATAAGTAATAGTGTTAGGCTACCTAAATGAGGTTAAATTTAGTATCATTGGTATAGTAATAATCATACTCCACTATGTTTTTCTTCTGTTATTATAAGACTTAACTTTCAACACATAGTGAGACTATTACATATACTTGAAATCAAATCCACTCATCTGACTAACACAGTGTTTGCTGGTTTGGTTGTTTCTTCTAGCCCTAGTCTCCTTGTAGACATGTCTCTCATTAAGGACTCTATAGATCATTGGTCTTCCAAACTGGATTAGTTTTCTCTGAGATATCTATCTATCTATCTATCTATCTATCTATCTATCTATCCACCCATATTGACCTTGTACTTCTCTTTTGAGCACTATTGAAATTAAAACTCTGTATTTCTTTTATGTTATATTTCAACACCTAGCACAGGTCCAAGGTATGTGAACACCTTGTTAGGTGTCTAGGGCCTAGAAAAGAACGCTGATTCTATCAGCACAATTGTATCTCATCCACTTTCTCAGGTACTGCTGTGCTCGCTGATGTTTCCTTACCACCTGGCACTTTGCCACTACCCTGGAGAACTCTATTCCTGATACCCTGAAGCCTTAAAAGTACCAAATTGATGCTTTGTTATCAGGATTTCTCCAGGCTCTGTAGCAATAAATTCTGCTTCCCTTGCAGAAGTGAAAAGAATGCTTCTCAACACCTTTTAAATTGCAGTCCGTGCCCTGCATGCTGTGTAGGGAAACCAGCTCTTTCAGCTTTTACTTACAATACTATTTTACCTCAGACTCAGATATGAATTCATTGGCAGAGTATTTATGGGTATTTTTATTCATTGTATATACACATAAATACACACTCCAGATAAAGGGAGCAGGGGGATACAAGAAGGACCTAAAAGACAGGTATGGGTTCCTCATTTAAAATTGCCTCTGCATTTGGATTAGGGAGACATTGTTTCAGGACAGAGTTTTCTCAAACATACTTCCTCTATAGGCACTTATAAGTGCTCCAGGTTCCCTGTGTCTGGATCTGTTAGAGACATATTTTTACTTTTGTGCTTGGGTGGGAAGGGTACACCAGGGCATCCCTGTCATTCTGGGCAGCCTCTCAGTTATGATATAACTTCATCATCAATAAACATTTTTAATGGCTATATCATTCTTTTAGTTCATTAAATACTGTTTGAAATTAGTTTGAATTTGGTATCTCCACTATAATTGTGTGAAATCTACCTATTGTAATTAGAGGGTGATAGTTACGTTTAGATTGTTCTGCACCAACAGGACCTGGCACTAACTCATTCCACACCTTGGGTGCAAAGCCCTTTCCTGCAACTGAGAGTAGATATATGTTTATTAGTTTATTGATACTTTTATTTGAAGTGAAGCTTAGTTTCTTTTAAAATGTTTAAAATGTTAGCAAAGCAACACAATTTACTAAGTCAGGGGAACACATAAGATAATTTTATTTTCTCAGTAGAAGATTACCCTTTCTGTACATTGAAGAGCCACTTGGGAGGGCAAAGAAGCCTAGATTTAATTTATGTGAGGAATAAAAGGTCACAGGAAGTTGTGGGGCTGCCCCTGGGAGAATGTTCACAAAGTCTAGGAAGAGGCTAAGAAAAGTTCTGCTTGGGTGAGAGGGAGAAGAAATGAAGTGTCTGGCCAGATAGGGGCTCTTTCTGGGAAATACATAATGAAGATATTGAATAGATTTCATAAGCTCCATTGTGGTAGAGGTAATGATAATCCTTTTCATTGCATATTTAAGCAATAGCTTTTTTTTTTTTTTCAGTACTTGGGAATTACCCAGGGTCTTACACATACTTTGCAAGCACTCTACACTGAGCTGCACCTCCAGATCCTTTTTTATTTTTCATATTGAGACAGGGCCTCACTAAGTTACGTGCAGGCTCTCTCTGTCCTCGAACCTGCAATCCTCCTCCCTCCTGCTCTTGAGTCATTGGGATTTCAAACATGCCCCACTGCACCTGGCTAGTTATGGAATCTCCAGGAAAATAACTGCATCTTTTTAATGCATATTGAACTGAATCCAGTGTATTGAAGTCCAAAGCTCACCTTCAAGGTGGGAGTAGAGAAGAAAGAGATACTTCCTATAAGGGCTAGTCACATCTGGGTTACATAAGTCTCATAGAGTTTATGTCCTCATTATTGAAGACCAGGTTTTTCAGTTCATCCATAAAAAACACTTTAAATACTACAACTTTTCAGAGTTTATCTGGCTCAATTTGCAATAATTGAAACTAAATAGAGTCACCATCACAAAAATAACTTTTATGTTTACTTTGTTATCATTAATAATATCACTTTCATGCAGGCCTTTCACAGTTTAGGTTTTGCATAATACATTATTTCAGTAAACCCATAGTTATTTTATGCATTCTAACGCAAATATATATAATGTTGAAGTATTTAATATGAACAAAAGGCTAAAACATCCTAAGCTCAATTATGGAAGATTCATTCCATATTTTGCACTGCTTGATACATACTTAAACTTTTATTTTTATCAGTCCAATCAGATATTTCATTACTCTCCCAACACAAAGGCAAAAAATTTTTTAATCTAGCCATAGACACAGTAGGATAGTGCTATTGACTTTGGTAAAAACATATTTCACTGGAGTAGTAAGGGGAAAGCCTATTTGGAGAAATTTTGAAAGGGAAAAGAGAGGAGACACAATGATGTGAGGAGCTTAGCAATCTCTTAAAGGAAGACAAGAAGGAGAATGGTAATTAGAGGGTTCCATGGGGGCAAAAGAAGATATTTATTAAGATGAGTGACATTAAAACATGGTCATCTTTTGATGGGCAAGGCAGGTTAGACAGATGACTTTGATTTGAAATACATGTTGCTCCACTCACTATTATGATTGGTCAGTGTTCATGCCTTATGATGATGTTATTTGAATTTATCCCCTGCTATTGGAAATAATCTAGT
Source organism: Pedetes capensis (assembly GCA_007922755.1). Classification (NCBI taxonomy): domain Eukaryota; kingdom Metazoa; phylum Chordata; class Mammalia; order Rodentia; family Pedetidae; genus Pedetes; species Pedetes capensis. The sequence goes on from VMDO01001453.1 coordinate 33,281, forward strand.
GGGGAGGGGATGTTTAAGTGATAAAGGAGAGAGAAGAGTTGGATCATAATCACCTTCGTTGACTCCTAAAGTTGTGAATTGGGACAGACATAGCAGTTTAGAAGTCTCTTCCAACCAACAATAGGGAAGATTGAGCACTCCAGATTACCCAGCATTGTGTCCTAAAGCTCTAGGGGTTAAACTATCTTTGTTGCTGCTGCTGTGGTTGAGGTTTTGCTTTGCATCTTGAGAAAAGTTAGCCTCTTCTATCCTTTCCTTCTTTTTTCTTCTCTTGTTTCTCTCCTTCAAATTTTTTCTCTCCTTACCTTTTTCCTTCCTTCCTCTCTTCCTTCCTTCCTTATTTTCCTTCTTTCTTTCCTTTCTCCCCTTCTCTCCTCCACTTCCTCCTTTTCCCCCTCTCTTTCTTTCTTTCTGTCTCCTTTTTCCTACCTACTTTGATATAATTCCTCCTCAGTGACACATGTGATGGCCAGCACTGTACTTGGGCTTGACGTTTTTTGTGCCTCTCACCCCTGAGTCCTTCCACTATAGGTAATCTTTCTGAGAGCAGGGATTTCATTTTGTTCTTTTCTGTATGCTGCATAGAGTAAATTTATGACATATAGAACCTATTCAATATAAAAGTTAGGTAAGTGAATAAGGGAATGAGTGACCACTTTTGACCTTGCACCAAAAGTGGCCTTCAAAAGAGATAGTGATGGTCTCCCCCAGAAAAACTAATGTCTAAAAATGTCTTTCAACTTTGCACTTACTAACTTCATTTGAACACTTAAAAAATGCTATCTAATATAGATTCAATGCTTCCAGCAGAGATGGAGTTAAGTCCCTCCCTTTTCTAGATTAGCCTTCATCACAATGAAGCCCTATCTCAGTAAATGGATTTGTCTGTTGTGATAGCTGGCAGCCCTCACACTTAAAACAAATTAATGCTGATCTTAAGAGGGAGAACAATATTTTTCACTGTTAGTCAGAAACATGCATCACTGGTCTGCACATCTTCCTGAGCAGAGATTGGTTATAAATGATGGCAATTTCTTACAAAAGTAAAATGAAGTTAAAAAACAAGATGTAAGGATGTTGCCTTTGCAGCAATCTTCACTGGGACATTTCTTCCCTAAACCTGGATCAATATACCCCAATATCCAAATGCCCACATTAAAAACACCCAAAAATAAATGTTAAAAAGAGACAAATCTTTCTTCTCTTGAGAATGTTTAACTTTTCTGGGATGGATGAGAGCCAAGTCCCAGTTCTCAGCATTGAGATGGTAGAATAACTGTGAGTTTCTTACATTGACCTTCATGTTGAGCTTGTGCTTTGTTTTTGCAGCCCAACTCCCTGTGGATGTGTGGACACGGCCAAGATGAAACAGAGAATATCCAAAGTTGATAGCTACCTGAAAATAAAATGCCACATGTCACAAGTGAAAATGCATGTCTCATTTCTCCTTGAAATACATTACTATAGAACAAAGGTAGGAAACAGAAAAATCACTTTGATAATGACCTCAAGAGAATTTCAACAAGGACTTCATCATAGTAATGGGATTTATTTTTCCTGAGACAGAAGAAGTACCGTGAATGAAATTATAACTTTTTTGGCAACTAGGAAAGCATTTACAGATCAAGAGTAGTATAATCTTATGCCTTTTGGACAAAATTTTATTATTGATAATTAAGGGTAAAATCTTAATACTGTACAAAAAATTCTTATAGTCACAAAATAATTGAAAACAAGTAGGTTCATTAAACTTTCATAATTGAGAATTAACAAGAATGCACAAAGCTTTGAAAGCCAAATACCACATGATTTTTAAACTTTAATATATGCCTACTTAATTCTTTGTCTAATTGTAAGATATACCAACCTAGGTATAAGGAAAATCTGAACAAAATCAGTACCATCTGTGTTTGATGTTTAGAATACTGTCTTTTATTTTATATTTAATTCAGGTTTACAACCTCAAAGATTATTCATAATGAATTTTCACTTTAATGTATTCTTTGGAATTGTCTCTCTCTCTGATACTTCATAAATTTATGCACAATAATAATACTTAGCATTTATATGAAGCTTTTCATCTTCAAAGTACATTATACATATTAAGAAATTCATCATTTTAGCACCCTTATGAGGAAGGTAAATATTGTTATCTCTATTTTACAGATAGGGAAACTTAAAAAGATGAGTCATGTGTAGGCATAATTAGAAGGGGGCTTTAGTTTTTTTTTGTGTGGTGAGATTATGAAATATTTATATCCTATTTTAAAATTTATAAAACTGAGAGAGCACTAAATATTGTCTTAAAAGCTATAAAATAGCTTAAAAGCTATTGTGTTAAAAGTTATATACCTAAATTCTTATGCCTTCCTCAAATGTACATATATATTCTCTAAGTATGATGTGAAGTGTTTAAAATGTATGAAAAATATATCTCATCTCTATTTTCTCATTGTTCTCAATCAAGTTCTAAACTTAAAAAAAAAAAAACCTTACTTGCTACACTTAGTGCTATGAGGTTTAACTTGTAACTTTCTTCTTGTGCTTCTCTATCAAATTGTTGTTGTTATGTGCCGCTGAGTTGATTCTAACTCATAGTGACCTTAGGTAGAACAGAATCAAACACTCCCCAACACCATGCCATGCCTATTGTCAGCACTTCTCTACTATTCATAGGGTTTTCAATGGTTTGATTGTTCTGGGAGTGGGCTGCAGGGTCCTTCTTCCAAGCCTATAGCACTAGATGTCCCCATCCAAGTACTAACTAGGCCTGACCCTGCTTAACTTCTGAGACCTGATGGGATCTGATGCCACAATGGTATGCCTGCAGGCAGAGAGACATTGTTATTGTTAGGTGCCATCAAGTCGGTATCCAACTCATAGCGACCCTAATAGGGTTTTCAATGGCTGACTGTTTTCGGGATTGCCTTGGGAGTGGATTACCAGGCCCTTCTCCCATTTTTGTGGTGCTGGGAATTGAACTCGGGACCTCAGAGACTGCAGTGCAGTACTCTACCCACTGAGCTAAATCCCAGCCCCAGAGAGACATTACCAGAGATGAAATCAACACTGAGCCATCACTACACAGTATTCCTGATCCTGAAGAGGTATCTGGGTGACATGTGACAGTACTCATTCCACTAAAACATTGGGTATAAAGGTAAGGAGCAATCTTTGTTGTGCATTTCTGGCCCAGAGATGATACCTGGGTTCCAGTAGGACATGCATCATGCTCTCTGCCAATGCCCACTTCAGAGTTAACTCACAGGAAAAGTACACCTGAATTGAAGAAGAGATGTAAAGAAATGTGAAGGGTGGGCACCAAGAATATATGCATCACAGAAAGGAACATTTTTGCATGCAAAATTGATGCTTATTCCATCTCCCAAGCTTGCTAGGAAGCTATAGTCAATATGCTGGTCAACAGACCCAGAATCAAGACTTAGACCCAAGAAACTGGGATATTAAAGTTTTCCTTGAGAAAAAATTCCCAGAAATGTAAAGTTGACCTAAATATAATAATGATATAATGCCAAACATAAAAAGTAACATCAAAAATGAACTTGTGGGGACAGGAGCATGAATATATAAATCAGGAACTAGAGAAAATTAAAAATAAGTGAGAACAATTTGAATAGAACAGAGGATGATCCTGAAAAAATTGTTGTGAACACTTTGATTAATTTTTTTTTTCTGGTACTGGGGGTTGAACCCAGGGCTTCATGCTTGCATGCTTTGCAAGTAATGGACCACTGAGCTGTACGCCCAGATCATTTTTTTACTTTTTGAGACAGGGTCTTGCCAAACTACTCACACTGTCTCTGGTCTCGAATTTGCAATCCTCCTGCCTCCAACTCCTGAGCAGCTGGGATTATAGGCATGCGCCACTGCGCCTTTTTAACAATGTGTTTAGGTTGTGGTATGGGATGAATACATTAGTAAAATGGCCTATATGTCTTAAAGAAAGCCCTTACTTTCTGAGTATTCATCAACCTTTAAGTTTCACCCAGGAAATATATATTGCTAATGATGTAAAGAATGGCAATTTCACAGAATAGAAGTAAAATTAAGATTAAGAATCACCTCGCTGTTTGCATGGAACATTCTCCTTCTTTCATCACGAAACCCATGGATAGGATCTAGATGCTTGGGTAAAGTAAGGTTAAAGAGGTTTGTTGCTTGATCTGCTAAAAAAAAAAAAAAAAAGAACATTCTTATCCCCTTATTAAGCTCTATGCCATTTTTAAGCAGAATTTTTGACTATGTGGTCAGCAGAAAGATTTCTGCAATTGATTTTTTTCAAAAATGTTAGACTTTTTAAATTGCTGTGATAAAGTGCAGGGTCTGAAGCTTAGTACAAAGAAAGCAATTGCTGAAAGAAGTCTTGAATTAAAGGATCTGTTACAAAGAATGTGTGAATGAGCTTTTGATGGCTTAAAGAGGTCCTTCCATTGGACCTGTAACAGGTATTAAAGGGCTCAGAAAATTTAGTATTTCAGTCACTAGCTCCCATTAAGTTGATACCTGTTTTATTCAGTGCATCTGACCTCTGAACTTGACAATGACTCTTTGTAAGTGGAAGCATAAAATGCCATCTGTAACATAAAATGTAAGGTATGTGGGTGTTACAAAAAGCATTCTGCCTTTGTGATGAGGTAGCTCTAGGGAGAGTTCACTACGTACAGGATCTTTTATCTGTGAGTCATAGTTTCTGGCAAGGACAATGTTAGAGTGACCCTCATTATACATGGGCTATGAAGTCAATATGTGTTCTTTGTTGAGACTTTAGTGTAGTAGTACCATCTGGTCAAAGTTTCTAGCACAGTTTGCTAATGTAGCAATGTGTAAATGTATTGTTTGATTCCAGTATACTTTATTATTATTCTTTGATGTTAAAAGTTCAGATGGTAAGTAAATAATGGTCATAGCTGCCTCACTAGAGGTTGAGAAAAAGCAACAAGAGGCCTGCACACAAATTGTGTAGTTCATCATTGAGGGGAAAAAAAAAAATATATATATATATATATATACATATATATATATATATATATACACACACATATAGTGTTTGAGGACTCTTCCATTATCTTGATTCTGATATTTTATATTACTTATTTGTATTTCAAGATGTAAAACAAATTTACATAGATACTATCCTGAGAAAAAAGAATATTTTTGAGGGTCTCAAAATACAACCAGAATATTCCTAATACTTACTCTATTGGGAACCCTGGATTGTTCAGAGAGTGTGAGACCCAAAGAATTAAGGCTTTATATTTAAGAACAAAACCTTACATAAATAATGTGGCACATTAAAGCATCATTATGCCAATTGTACATTTTGACATCTGTGTATTATTTATTTGCATAAGTGACAATGAACACTATAATTGTATGTTGGAAAATCACTAAGAACTTTCCAAAGATGAGCTTAAGTTTTATTTTAGTACCTATAAACTTTGTAGCTAGTCAGGCGTTAAGGCTGATTTGCTTCAAAAACAGAAAAAACAATACTCAGTGGCTTAAACATAAAGAAGCATCATCAGTTTACATGACCCAACAGGTCAAGGGTTGGATCAACTTCAGACAAGACTGATTTTAGGGTTTCAGATTATATCATCATGACCCTCTCCTTTCTTAACCTCTGTTTTTCATGCGATTGTGTGGGATGACTACATGGAGCATCAGCTCTACATCCTTCCCAATTCAAAACTGTAAGATAGAGTAGTTGGGCTACAACCCTTCCTACTAAAAGCTTATTGCATCTCATTTTCTTTGATTTCATCACATACTCACTGATTAATGCTCCTAAAAAATGAGATGTTCAGACTGAGCTCCTGGTCAGACATGAGCTCCATGCTAATCCCAGAAACAAATCTGAAGTACATGCACTGAAGTACCTGAAGTACATGCCCTGAAAGTCAGGAAAGGGTAATCCTGTGGAGCAAAATCAGGGTACTTGTAGTAGAAGATGGAACCAGAGAATAGACTGAAAAGCAAGATACATCTACCAAAATAAGATTTTACTGTTTTATCAAATTGTGCCATTTTTCACTGGTTTCTTTCAAGTTTAAAATTATTTTCTCTGTTGCTCTGACAAATCTAACAAAGTAATATTTGACTGCAAAATAGTATGTACCAACCTGCACTTATATCCCAATGGTGTGGTTGACTAGTGTCAGTGTGATGGATAAAGATTATGGTTTTTAGCACAAGCAATCTTAGGCAAGGAAAAAAATATCAAAAAATGCAAACTAACCAAAATTAAGCTTTTATGGATAAAGCAGGGGTAAGTGGGTGACTTGTGTCTCAGTTTTCTTGTCACACTATCCTGCTAGAATACTTCAAACAAAGCTCTAAGTCCCACAAAGCAGCATGATAAGAATGAAGCAGATCATCTTGCTCAGCTTCAAGGTGCTGCTCTTCCTCCTCTGCAAGTGCTAAATAAAAGACTCATAAGAAAATTATGTGCTAAGTCTGAAAGAAAATATGAGTGAAATAATCTTGAAAGCACCCTATAAACTGAAAGAAGGACTTTCTGGAACTTCTTGTAAGTTTTATGGGTTTACTTGACTGGGGGTTAGGTGTTTATTGCTGGCATCAGCTGTAGCTATCAGAAGCTAAAATTTCCCCTCGTGTCTTTCTTTTCATCCATTGTTGTCTCTGGGTTTACTGGGTATTGCCTTCTTAAATTAAGATCTGAGACTTACTGTGTTTTTCCTTTTCTTCTGTAATCCACTGTTATTACATAGGCGCCTAACAGATGGGATGATAAGGTGTGGGGAATAGGAAACATTCTATAGCCCTGTGATTTTTAGTGAGCCTATGCCTCTAGCCCATGACCTTCACAAGTATTTATCAAGGTCTCCTCTCACTCCTTAGATGAAACAGGAAGGGTAGAGAGAGCTACGGTTGGGTTGAGTATTTTCCTTACCTTAGGTCAGTTAAGCTCTAATAAAACCTGTATTTGTTAGGCTTTGATAAAATTTTTGTTGTAAAATAGCTTCCCTCAAGTACTGGCCATTGTCAAGGAGAACATAGTCCTTTGGGCATATTTCAGAATGGTTACTTTGGGTCTTCCTCTACTGGAATTATAGAGGAATTTTTCTCTAGTCTCCACTATGAGAATCTGGTGGGGGTAAACCAATCTCAAAAAAATGGAAGTTACCCCACTTAGATGGGGTTCCAAGAGTCTTTAACTGCCAACCTTGTCCACACTGGTTGTGTCAGACAGGGTTCTCCAGAGAAATAGAAGCAATAGCTGAAAGGGGAATTACTGGATTGGCCTTACAGGGTTGGGGGGAAGTGTAGTTCTGCTATGGTGCCTACAAAGTGGCTAGCAGCTACTCAGTCCAAAGAGCTGGAAACCTGAAGAGAATCCACTCGACGAAAGGTCTAGCAGTTTTCAGGAAAGTCTGGTGTTGAATACACATTAAATTTGACAAAACTGTTGTCTGGTGTCCTCAGGCAGCACTTACATGCACACACTCTGCTCTGGGAGAGTTTGAACATACTTGCCATATGTACACTGGCTTCTCGCTCCTCCTAGCTTCCTCCTTTTGAAGCCACATGCACTGGTGGGTCTCTTCTCCTCAGTTCTCCTCAGTCCTGTCAGTCTTCTCTGGAAATATCCTCACAGACTAATCCTGGGAAACTCAATCTAGGCTAGTTGACAATGATGGTTAACCATCATACTAGTTTTGTCCCTGGTGACTGATTTTAGTACATGCACTTTGGCTCCCAGTGACGTATGGCTCTTGGTGTCTCTCTTTTATTTTGGGGCAGCAGGTGGCTCTATGACCTCAATTCTCTGATAGATTGTTGATTTTCATGTTCTTCAGCTGTTGGGAATATAGGAGTATGACTTCCAAGTTCTTTCTTTTTTTAATTGGAAATTTTTAATGTACAATGTAATGTGTTTCATTCTGACGTGCATTTCATTGTGACATTTCCATATATGCGTTTCATTGTACATTGCAAAGTTCCTCTTTATCCTATTGTGCACCTTCTCCCCCTTCTATGCCCTCACCAAAGCCCTCTCTTCTACATTGCATGTCTTTTTCTGATATTATTTTTCAACATACCCTTGTATCCCAATTATGTTTAAGGTCCAAACTTTTTCTGTAGTGATCTATCTTTTTCATTGTCTGTACTATTGCATGAACAATCTAGCCCATTTGTATTATTACCATTCTTTGGTATTATTGGTATTGTTATAATTATTTTCCAAACTATTAAAGTTGGGCTGTTTACTTTGAGGTCATCCTTGCTCTCATTCCTCGCTCCTCCTTTTTCCTCCTTTCCCTTCTTCCTTATCCCATCATCTCTTCCATTTGCTAGATCTCTCCCTCCTTTCCACTCCCTAAATTGTCCCTTCTTTGCTAAATTGACTTTAGCTTTTTATTATGCTCCAATTTATGTATGGGATTTTTTCCTTCTTTTAATTTTTATTCAGCTCCCACATATGAGTGAGAATATGTGGTATTTCTCTTTTTGGGCTTGTGTTCATTCACTTAAAATAATTTTCTCCAATTCCATCCATTTTTCTTCAAATGAAATTATTCCATTTTTTTGATTGCTGAGTAGTATTCCATTGTATATATTTACCATAACCTTTTTATTCTTCTGTTCATAGGCACTTTGGTTGATTCCATATCCTTGCTACTGTGAAAAGTGCTGCATTGAACCTGGAGATTCAGGTGTCTCTTTGGTATGATGACTCATCTCCCCTTGGATATATTCTCAGTAGTGTTATAGCTGGATCATATGGTAGATCTATTTTTAGTTTTCTAAGTTACCTCCATATTCATTTCCGAAGTGGTTGAACTAATTTACAGCTCCACCAACAGTGTAAGAGGGTTCTCTTTTCTTCACAGCCTCACCAGTATTTGTTGTTATTTGTTTTATAGATTTTGGCTGTTCTTACTGGAATAAAGTGGAATCTCAGTGTTGTTTTGATTTGCATTTCCCTAATGGCTAAGTATATTGAACATTTTTTCATGTGTTTCATGGCTTTATGGGCCTCTTCATTTGAGAACTGTCTGTTCAGTTCCTTTGCCCATTTGTGTATTGGGTTATTTGTTTTCTTGGGTATTGTTTTCTTGAGTTCTTTATAAATTCTGGAAATTAGTCCAATGTATAGGATGAGAAGATTTTTCCCATTCAATGAGGATCTCCTTGACTGTTGATTGTTTCAAGTTCTTTATATGACAATGTAGAAGCTAGAACTTGTACTATCCATACATATAATAATACACATGGCATATACCAAATAAATACATATACCAAATAAAATACATATGTATTTTACTAAAATGGCATCAAATTGAATATCCTGAACCTGTCTGTTTTTGTAAGTATGTTTCATGTTGTTAATTATATTCATAACATATGTTAATATTTGCATAATGTCCCCTTATGTAGATATGTTAAAAAACAATGTGCTTGTTGTTGTTGTTAGGTGCCATTGAGTCAGGCTGACTCATAGTGACCCTCATAGGGTTCTCAACTTAGTCAATCACTAGTGTTATATTCACCATTTATCACCTAGTTTAATTTTTTATTGGAAATTTTAAATGTACAATTTAATGGGCTTCATTCTGACATGTATTTCATTGTGACATTTCTGTATATGCATTTTATTGTACATTGCACAAATGATTTGGCCTTACCCTCTCATGCCCCTACTCCCCCATCTCCAACCCCCCCACCAACGGCCTCCTTTCTACTTATATTTCTTTTTGTGTGAATATTTATCTATATACATGCATCCCAATTTTAAGTCCAAACTTTTTTCTATAGTGATCTATCTTTTTACATTGTCAGCTGTATTACATGAGTAATCTAGTCTGTTCACATTATTGCCATCCTTTGGTATTATTATTATTATTATTATTATTTCCTGAACTATTAAATTTGGGCTATTTACTTTAAGGTTGACCTCTCTCCTTCCTCGATCCTAGTTGGCCCTCCTCCCCCTCTTGTCTTTTCCCATCATCGCTTCCTTTTGCTAGATCCCTCCTTCTCTCTTTCCACTCCTTAAAATGCTAAGTTTACACGAGCTTTTTATTAAGTTCCAATATATGTATGGGATTTTTTCCTTCTTTTAAGTTCTATTCAGCTCCCACATATGAGTGAGAACATGTGTTTTTCTCTTTTTGGGCTTGTGTTCCTTCACTTCAGATAATTTTCTCCAATTCCATCCATCTTGCTGCAAATGACATTATTTTATTTTTTTGATTTCTGAGTGGTATTCCATTGTGTTTATGTACCATAATTTTTTTATCCATTCTTCTATTGATAGGCACTTTTGTTGATTGCATATCCTTAAAATAATAACACTAGACACTAGATTATCCTCTTAATGATTTTTAAATGCACAGTACAGTATTGTTAACAATAGGCACAATATCATACAGCAGATATCTAGAAATTATTCACCTTATTATAACTAAAACTTTATATTCATTGAACAGTACCTCCCAATTCCCTCTTACCCCCATACCTGGGATCAACCATTTTACTCCCTGTTTCTAGTTTGACTGTTTTAGACACTTTATATAAGTGGCATCAAGCAGTATTTACCATTCTGTGACTGGTTTATTTCACTTAGCATAATATCACTTAGGTACGTCCACATGGTTTTTAATGCCAGGATTTCCTCTTTTTTATGTGTGATATACATATGTCACATATTTTAGCCATTCATCTGTTGATGTGCATTTCATTTGTTTCTGTATCTTGACTATTATGATTAATACTATGAAGAACATGGAAATGCAGATTCCTTTTTATGATTCTGATTTCAATTCTCTGGAATTGCTGGATCATAGGGTTGTTCTGACTTTAATTTTTTGAAGAACTTCCATACTGTGTTCCATAATGGCAATACTAATTTACATTTCTAACAAAAGTGTGCCAGGGATTTTTTTCTCCCGTTATCACCAACACTTGTAATCTCTTGATTTTTCAACAACAGTCATTCTTACATGTATTAAATGAATGCTCACTATGAGTTTTTCTTTCATATACCTGTTAATTTGTGTGCTTTCTTTGGAAAAATACACATTTACTAGTTGAATTAATTGAGTTTTTCTTTTGACTTGATCTTTTCCCTATTGAGTTATTTCTGTTCTCTTAATTCTGCTCCACTGGTCTTTGTGTGTTTTTATGCCTGTACTATACTGTTCTAATTATTATAGCTCTGTAATGTATTTTGGCAGGGCTGGGTTTTAGCTCAGTTGGTAGAGTGCTTGGTCTGCATGCTCTGAGGCCCTGGGTTCAATCCCCAGCACTGCAAAAATGGGAGAAAAACCTGGCAGTCCATTCCTGAAATAATCAATCATTGAAAACCTTATAAATAAAAGAGAAGCACTTACATAGTGCCGGGCATGGCACAGCACTGGGAAGTGTTTTGTTCTGTTGTACATGGGGTTGCTATGAGTCGAACTTGACTCAGCTCCACAGCACCTACCAATAACAACAATGTATTTTGAGATCTTAAATCTGCTGCTGTTTCTCAAGATTGCTTTGACTGTTCCTTATATGGTTCCTTATGAATTTGGGGATTATTTTGTCTGTTTCTATAAGATTTGACATTGAGCTACTGGGGTTTTGAAAGAGATTCCATAGAATTTATATATCAGTTTGGATAGTAGGTCACTGCTAATCCATGAATATGTTGTTGTTGTTGTTAGGTGCCGTCGAGTCGGTATCCAACTCATAGTGACCCTCATAGGGTTTTCAATGGCTGAGTGCTTCGGGATTGCCTTGGGAGTGGATTGCCAGGTCCTTCTCCCATTTTTGCGGTGCTGGGAACCAAACTCAGGACCTCAGAGACTGTAGCACAGTGCTCTACCAACTGAGCTAAATCCCAGCCCAAGTTGAGGTATACACACCTCTAAAAATGAAGAAATATCATAATAACACAATTGAGAAATCAATTTCTATTTTTCCTATTTTTATGTGCACATTATTTAAGTATACTTATTTCTTTAGTAAATAAACATTTAACAGAATCAAAGCCAAATGCCATTTCAAGTAAAAATAGGGTATTAAAAATATAGCACAAATTCTGGTCACAGGGAAGATACTTGAGGCTGTGCTATATGACAAAAATGTAAAATTCTTGGACTATTAAGTATATAATGGATAACAAAGATTTATCCCTGGAGTTAAGATCAGACAGATGACCCTGAATGCTTTAAAACATTATACATTGGTCTGTCTGGTTATAAAAATAAACATACTTTCCTGTGTTGTAAAAAGAATATTTACTAATTTTAAATCAGAGAGGAAAGAAAATAGAAACTGTGCATTGCAGAATACATTCACAAGAGGGAGTAACAGCTGGGCTTCAAGGGGCAAAGGATTCACCCCGGGTGTCTTCGGAATATGCATCTGGGACACCTGGTGGTTTGTGTGTGAAACACATTTAATAGCATAAGTTATTTTTTATATGTGAAACTAAGGCCTTGCCAGAACCAAGTAGCCAAATGACTGGCAACTTAGAGTTTCACTCGTGTAAGAATATATCTTTTTGTTGTTGTTCATTAGCATAACATTCTGCATTAGGGTGCCAGAGTTTGGAAAGTGAATCTAGAAGGATGCTGCCACCACTAAGGTGCCTATTCACCTTCCTATAGGAGGCACCTTGTCCTCACAAACTTGCATGAGACAATCGTGAACAGAGATCTACTTCTGAGAGCCAATATTACTCTGGTTATAATCTTCATATTTCATGTTACAACACTTCTACATTGATTTTTTACCAGCTTATACTGCTTTTTAAATATTGAATCATTTCTATTTGTTACCTTTTAACACCTAGACATTTTTGCTAAGAAATCTTTTTTGTAACCACTAAGCATTAAAACTAATAACAAAAAAATTAGTCGCCCATCCTTCCCGCTACTAGGAAATGTTTAACACCCTTATCCCCATTAAGCTTTGTATGATTCTTCTCAAAGAGGCTTGCCAGAGAAATCTACCTAATTACAGAGATTAGGTAACACAGCAAAGTTTTATATAAGATTTACAATGATCCCAATCACCTTGGTTAGAAGATTTGTCATCATTCTAAAGTTATAACCTTAATATAGCCCAACATTTTAGTTACTTCTCTTTTTGCAAACAAGTGAATTTTATATGATCTGGTACCCTTAGCAACAATGTTCAAATCCTTTCCCCAAAAGGAAAATACTCCCCTAAGGTGTCAAATGATTCTAAATATCACATTCAAATTCTTTGGATTTTATATAATATAGTGTTCTGCTTTACTTCCTTACACTAACTAGGAAAGATACCACAGCTTACCCAAGATACAGAAGAAGTTTGTACTTGATGTTCAATTCTTCTGGTGCTACATCAGAAATTGTTCCCATTCCAATTCTTATTTCCATCTCCTCCTCTCCCATATACCTCTGAATAGACTTTATTTTCTGATCTCCACCCAGAGTTTCAGATCATCCTTTCTTTGCCTTATATTTTTCAGAATTTCATGTTTTCTTCTCTTGGATTACAATAATTATTGGTATTTATGAAAGACTTACAGACTGGTACAGTTTTAAGTACTCTGCATACATGAATACAGTAAGTCCGCATAATAACTCTGTGAGGAGGTGAACATAGTGACTCCACTTCATGAAATGAGTAAGCTGCACCAGCCTGCCCAATGTCAAATAGCTAATTGAACAGTGTGAAAAATAGGATTCAAAGTTGAGCAGTTTAGTTTCAGAATTTTAGTTCTTAATCCAACACCCTATTGTACTGCAATTTCCACGTCATCACTTTCTCCCAATACCTCCCTTCTCTTCTATGCTCAGTGTTTCACATTGTCTTCTTCTGAAGGACATGTTCCTACATTCTCCTTGTACCACAATTGATATACCTTGCAATCTTAAGCAAACAGTTTAGCATTGTTGAAGACAGAAATACAGGTATGATTGCAAGAACTCACATCTATGCACCTCATCTTTTATAATATTTAGTTTTGAATCATATATAATAATTGCACACATTTTGTGAGATGCAATGATTTAATTCATGTATACATTGTATAATGATCAAATTAGGTCAACTAGCATATCCATAACCTTAAACATGTATCATTTGTTTGTGGTGAGCACATTCAAAAATCCCCTCTTCCAGCTATTTTGACATATATAAGGCATTATTGCTAACCACATTCACCCTACCGTGTAATAGGACACACGAATCTACCTCTCTTATCTAACTATTTAGATCTAACTATATTTATATATAACTATATTGCATTATACTCATTGACAAATCTTTCCTCATCTGTCTCCTCCCTACTCTCTCTAGGCTCTGGTGACACTAGTCTACTCTCAGTGAGATCTTGAACCTGGAGGTCTTGAGTGGGCACAGTATTTATAGTAGCATAGTGGTATAATCTAGTCTCCTTTTTCCAGATCACACACTTTTTACACAATTTCAGAACTCTTAATTTGAGAAGTACTCGTGTGTGTGTGTGTGTGTGTGTGTGTTCAACTATTTACTTTCTATACATCCCTTCTAAAAGTTTGGAAAAGTTAGACTCTTGTGAATATTAATATGCACATAATGGTGCTTGTTCACTGGAAATGAGGGCTTATCAAATCTAATGGGTGGGAGTATTAACACAATAGTTTTAGTTTCCAATTGCTGCCTGCAACCACTCTTGCATTAAACCTTCCTTCTTTTAACATTGTGAACAGATTCTACATTTCAAATCACTTTTGATTATAAAAAGGTTTGTCTGTTTGAGTATAAGTTGAAATATCTATTTCATGTCTGATTTAAACATCTTGGGTCTCTGGAGGTTTGGAGTGGAGAGAGATCCTTGCTAGTTCTTTTTCTTTCTTCTTGCATTCCCACATCTTAACGTATGGAAGTAGTACCTGCTTCATGGGTCTGTTCTCTCCCCACCCCTCTCCATCACTGTCTTCCTTTCCAAGGTCTCACTGCTCCCAATAGACAGTATTTCCTGGCTTCTCTTGGCTTAATCTGGTTCATTCTGTTACTGTTATGAAGTTTTTGCATGGATTGCATGTACAGTTTAACTTTTTTTCTGGCTTTTTTTTTTTGTCACTAAGGACTCCCTTGGAAAGCAAGGTATGAGCTTCCTTTAGCTCTACATATAAAACAGTCTTCCCCAGGACCCCTTTGGTACTTGCTTGGCTCCTTGGTAAATCCTTATACAAACCGAAAAAAAAATGCTTTCACTTGTTTACTGTGAATGTGTCTACTTAATATTGGCTTTGCACAAAATAGAACACATCTGTACTTTACTTGAAACTATAATATGTTTTGCTGCTAAATTCAAATTTATTAATTCTTAAAGCTCTAAAAGCTGTTTGTAGTCAATGAATATTAAACACAGTATAAAATATGTTACTATTCAGAAGGAAATAGTATTTCACTTAGGTTTGCTACAAATCTGCTCATTCTAGTTTATGCAATGAAAAGCAGTCAGTAGTTTATGCTGCATTTGTATTGTGGAGTAAAGTTAAGCTCTTATTACTTACAAAGTCATATTTGATTAACTTCCTATTTTGAGGGTGAAAGAAATAAGGTATAAAGATGATTTACCTGCCAGTGTGCATCAGTACTATAGCATATGGATAAATATGCTTGAATAAGTATAGAAAGCCACTAAAATGTCTTTTGTGTTAAGTGGAAATTCATGAGTTTGCCTTTTAAGGACGATTTTCCTCTATTGAGCTTATGGTGTCCAGTGGATTTGTGCTATTCCTTGAATGTCCACTGATTTCAACTTTGCTTTATTTCATGTCCTTCTGTATTTTCAGCTCACGCTGGTCTGGTTTTCTCTTTCCTTGGTATATGATTATAACTTTCTCTATCTCCCTCTCACTATATTTCCTTCCACTTTCTATTTATGAGACTGCATGTGTCTTGACCTCTTATGTTCCTACAACATAAATTAAACTTCTTTCCAACTCATAGAAACCCTATGTACAACAGATGAAACACTATTGTCAGTGCTTCTCTGCTGTTCATATGGTTTTCAATGGCAGATTGATTTTTGGGAGTGGGTTGCTGGGTCCATCTCCCAAGCCTACAGAACCTGGTATTCCCAGGCAGTCACCCATCCAAGTACTAACCAGGCCCAACCCTGCTTAGCTTCAACCATCTGT
Organism: Pedetes capensis; assembly: GCA_007922755.1. Lineage (NCBI taxonomy): Eukaryota > Metazoa > Chordata > Mammalia > Rodentia > Pedetidae > Pedetes > Pedetes capensis. The sequence continues at coordinate 49,438 of VMDO01001453.1, forward strand.
TGGTATCGGATGCCATGATGGTACAGCTGTGAGCAGACACACATTAGCAACATTAAATGAAGAATGTACTTCAATGAGAAGACATGGAATTCACTTAAATGTGCATCATGCTCTGAGCTGGAAAGTGAGGTACTAACACAAACTTACTTGGAAATAAAAATTGTTTCGTTTGTTACCTGCCTAGGATTTTGCCAAAATATTCAGTATTTAACAGAATTTAACCTGGAACTGTGGTATATCAGAGGTTAAAGAAGCGTGCTGGTCTTTATCTGGCCTTATATCCTCTTCTTCTAGAAAAGAAAATGGATGAAGAGTTCCTTAGGGTCATCTGGCTAATTTATATTAGATGTCTCAGAGGTATCTGTAATCTTCTCTATACTTAATCTTCCTTTTCTAACTGTGTGTTGTAACACAAAATACTGATGGGAAATGTTCATTTCTCCCAATTTCCAGAGGTTTTTCTTATTTCCCCCCATGCCTTTTGAAAAATAGCAGAAAGGGAGATCATGATCCGACTCTTGATGTTTTGCCAAATGCCTGAGGTTTACTGATGGCAGTTGGAAGCCTGCCAATGTAGAAAACATACACTATATTATGTGTGTTTTCCAGATTCTGTGGGAAATCAGCATTTAAAAGACATTTATATGATTATGCATTCCTTTTTATCAATTCCCATGTTTCTGATTTCCCAGATGTTTTTTTCCTAGTGCTTGCTTTAGAGAACACTATAGTATTTTTGACATTTCCATTTTACCTTCTGAACTCTTTGCTTCTTTGCCCTAGGTGTAACCTTGAAGTATAACTGTCTTGTTCAATAAGTTTTTGGCCACTTACTGTGTAGTCATTTCTGTGCCAAACCCTGCAGGAGGACACAAATAAGAACAAGAAAAGCATGCACAGAGCTTTCCATTTATTTTAGGCAGATAACATGAAAACTTATGAGCTAATTAGAAAACCATTAGGAACTGCACTGTGAGAATACAGGCAGAAGAACATAGCTAAGGAATGAAAAAGAGTATCAGTATATTTGTACTCCTTTTGAGAAAACTCACAATGGAGGTAAAATATGGACTGGGGCCAGAAAGAATAATTAGAATTTGACAAGAAAATAGAAAGGAATATTTTTCAGAGAAGGAAGCCATCATGGACAAAAGTTCAACAGTGAGAAAAATATTTGAGTCTAATGAAAGCCTAATATGAATAGGGAAATAAGTGTAGGTGACAGATAGAGGGTCCTTGATTATGTGGGGCTCATGTACTAGGCAGTGGTACATACATCTACACAACAACTACCTAATAGAGAACTATGAAATTAGTGTTGTTCTTAGTGTAGTCTGCAGACTACCCACTGCAGAATTTATGCTGGGTGCCTCAAAAGAACATATTTCTGCTGCTGCCACCAAAAGAAGTCCACAGAACAGCTCCATCAGCCTAAACCACTCCCTTGTGCTACCCTTTTATGATCTCAACCTTCTGTAATTTCTGTTTTGAAATTCATAGAACTATATCTCAGAAGTCAATTTTACTGTATGTCAATTTAAACATACAAAAAAAGTATGCAAGATCATCTTTACCTGAAAAAAAAACAAATAATGCATTTCTGGGCTCTAAATCACATGTACTTAGATCAGCGTCTATGGCATTGAACACAAGCATCTATGTTGGTAAAAAAAAAAAAAGTTCTTGCAGTAATACAGGGAGACTTAATTTACTTAAACACTCTCCACATTTTTGCCCTGCCTCCTCAAAGTATAATCACATAATTATTTTCAGTTTGGGGCTTTGTTGTTTGGCCAAATCCCCAACTTCAAATGGGTACTTATATTACTATTTCTTGCTACATCATCAATAAGTGGAAAATTTTGACTGCACATTTCTATGATGAGAAAATTGTGTTCTCTTGCCTCCTTCCAGCTCTGTTGCTGTGGTTGTTGTTAGGTTCTCTTGAGTCAAATCTGACTCATTGCGACCCTACCTACACCAGATGAAACACTCCCTGACACTGCCACGCCTGGCATTATTGTTAGTGCTTCTCTGCTATTCACCGGGTTTTCAATGGCTGATTATTTCAGGATTAGGCTGCCTGGTCATTCTCCCAAACCTACAGCACCAGGTGTTCCCAGGTGGTCTCCCATCCAAGTACTAGCCAGGCCCGACCCTGCTTAGCTTCTGAAATCAGGTGCCAGGGTAATATAGCTGTAAATGTCTAATCCCTACTCCCCGAGAAATGGAACATACTTTAATATTGTGAAGGTTGAAGACATACACATTTCTTTCTGTAATCATATTTGTTGTTGTTGTTGTTATTGTTGTTGTTAGGTTCTGCCCAGTCAGTATCTGACTCATAGTGACTACATAGAACAGGTGAAACGCTATTGTCAGTGCTCCTCTGCTATTCGTAGGGTTTTCAATGGCGTATTGTTTTTTGGGAGTGGGTTGCCAGGTCCTTCTCCCAAGCCTACAGCACCTAGTGTTCCCAGGAAGTCTCCAATCCAAGTACTAAATAGGCCCAACCCTGCTTAGCTTCTGAGATCTGATGGGATAGGTCTCCACAATGGTATGGCTGCATATTTAGTTTGTATATAAGTTGATTCTAAAAGTTAAAAACTAACAAACCACATTTTCCTCAAAATGTGTAATTATGGTTTATTGGAAAAGCTGAGAGTTTGCCAGGATTGCATGTGATTAAATGTATAATTACTACTTATTGGAGAAGGAGAGAATTTGCTGAATATTCCTTACCTACATTCTACATTTTTTTTGGTACATTATTATGTTTCCCAGAGATTATTTAGCCTTAAGTGTCGGTCATATATTGGTCTTGGAAATGGAATTGGGGGTAAACAAAAAAGGTGATCTCTGCTCTAATGTACCTCACCTTCTGATAAGCATGTAAGTACACCTAAACCTAATGAGGGAGAAGGACCTGGCAATCCACTCCCAAGGCAATCCTGAAAGAGTCAGCCATTGAAAACCCTATGAGGGTCACTATGAGTTGGATACCAACTCGAGGGCACCTAACAAAAACAACAACAACAACAACAAAATTCAAGAATTAAAATAGTTTTCCCAAAATTTTCAGTATATTTCTTCATTGTGTTTCAACATTTGGTGTTGCTTATTGTGTTAGTCCATATTCTATTACTATAATGAAATATTGAGGCTGGGAAACTTTATAAAGGAAAGAGGCTCACTTACCTCAGGGATCTGGAGGTTCAGGGCTATGGAACTGACATCATCCTGTCTTTGGTGAGGCCATTAGGGAGCATGTGGGAAAGGAAGAAATCATTTCATAGGTTGGAGCCAAAGGGAACCACAGGGTCAAACTTGGGCTTCTATAACTTATAACTTGCTTTGGTGAGAAGGAGCTCAGAAGCACCACAAGATCCACTTAATCCCTTCTGAAAAGTGTCCTCATGACCTAGGACACTAGGCAACACCTCTTAAAAGTCTCACCACCTCTATGTAGCCATACCGAGGACAAAGCTTCCAATACACAAACCCTTGGGGGACAAATCATATCCAAACCACAGCACCCTTGACAATTTTTTTTTCAGTACTGGGGGTTGAACCTAGGGCCTCACTCTTGCATGCTCTGCAAAGGTTGGACCACTGAGCTGCACCCCCAACCCATTTTTTTTTTTTTTTTACTTTTTGAGACAGGGTCTCACTAAATTAAGCAGACTGCCTCTAGTCTCGAACTTGCAATTCTCCTGCCTCTGCCTCCCAAGCCACTGGGATTACAGGCATGAGCCACCACACCCAGCGCATAATGCTATATTTTGTAATAGGTTTTTGCTGATTCACTCTGCTGGGCAATTGATAGAATCTTTTAAACTGAAGACTTGTGTTCCCATTCAATTCTGGGAATTTGTATTATTCCTTGGATTATTTTATTTCGGGGCTGGGATTTAGCTACACTGGTAGAGTGCCACTCTGCAGTCTCTGAGGTCTCAGGTTCAATTCCCAGCACCGCAAAAATGGGAGGATGACATGGCAATCCACTCCCAAGGCAATCCCAAAACAATCAGCCATTGAAAACCCTATGAGGGTCACTATGAATTGGACTCTATTTGATATCACCTAACAACAACAACAACAACAACAACAACAATTTCTATTTCACATGATCTATATATGTTGTTTTTGAACAACATGTAGCTTGATATTGGAGCATTTTATTGATCCTCTTAAACTTTTTCTTCCTCTGTGGCCACTATTCTATGCTTAAAAATGATATGTTGCAGCTTTCTTTGCTTTGCTTCATCAATCAACAACTCTCCATTAATTTTACATTTGTTTTCTATTGCTGCTATGACAAACTACCCTAAACATAGTAGTGTAAACAACACAAATTTATTATCTTATAGGTGTGAAGGTCAGAAGTTGAGTACAGTTCTCACCAGACTAAAATCAGGCAGATATTGGCAGGGCTTTATTTCTCTCTTTAGTCTCTAAGGGAGATTAAGTTGCCTTGGTTTTTTGAGCTTGTTTTGTTTGGTCAAGTGGGTGACCTCTTCCCACATCTTCAAAGCCAACAATATTGCATCTACTCATGCCCTAAAGCCAGGGTAGTTTCTTTGCTTTAAAGGACTCAAGTTATTAAATTGGGTTTACCTGGATAATCCTATTGCTTGTGATGTAAAGCACATGCCATAGGTTCCATGGATTAAGATGTGGATATCATTGCTGGCCATTTTCTCACTATCACAAAGATCCTACTAGAAATGTATTGGAATATCTGCATCTACTGATTCCCCTTTCTCTTCTATTGAAGGCTATTGGCATGTAGGCCAAAGCCTTTCTCTAGGAAGTTTCTTATTTTTCTTTTCATATATATATATTATATATATATATATATTTTGTACTAAAGGGTTGAAACCAAGGCCTCGCATGCACTTTGTAAGTGTGCTAACACTGAGCTGCACCCTAACTGATTTTTTATTTTTTGTCTTAAGGTCTTGTCATGTTATGTAGGTTGCCTCTGGCTTTAAACTTTGGATCTTCCTGCCTTTGTTTTCCTCGTCACTGAGATTATAGGCCTGTGCCACTGCAAGCTCCACATAGGACTTTCTTTTGAAAGCCACTGTCATATATTGAGTAAAGGAATGATATAATGAGACCCATTTTTTTATTTTTAAAATATGTTTTCCCAATTATCTCACATTTGCACTCCTTTTACTGTTCTCTGAATTTCAACATATTTAAAAAGTAATTCCTTTATTTAAGCTACTTAACTATAATTAATTCTATCAATTCTCAGTGTTATTAAGTTTTCTTTTATATCTTTAGCATTTTAAATTATTTTGTACATGTTTGAATATGAGTACCCGTTTTCTTATATTTGTGTGTGCGTTTACATATGTGTCTATTCTTTGTATATTTCTTTAAAAAGGGAGGCTATTTGTTAAAGTAGTAGCAATTATTTTGCTAGAGATACAAAAACTTCTTTCAAAATAACTTAAATATAGGAAGAAATATCATCTGCCACTAATTATTTTGTATAACCTTTTAGTTCTATCATTGTAAGTGTAATTAATGTTCTTATTGCATTTTAAATTTCTTGCTAGAAATAATGTATTTTTTGTTCACTAAAACTTGAAGTACTCTGTTTTCCTACCAGAAATCATTATTTTCCAAAGTGTATTCCATAGAACCCTAGACTCCTGTGTGATGTCAGTATCTCTTAGGAAAAAGTATAGTCAGGGGACAAATAATTTGGGGAAATGATACCTGATACTGAATTCCTTCCTGAGTATATATTTAAAGCATATTAACAGAAATTAAATAGTAAAATAAAACAATTATTTTTACATTTCTGGTCAGTTCCAAGTATTCAAAATGTGTTTGATCATGCTTTTTTTAAAAAAATTTTTGAGAACTATCCCTTAACAGCGCCTTCGAGCTGTAACCAGAAACATAGTTTGAAAGTGCTGCCCTGGCTAATGGCTCTAGCTATCTTGTTTGCAATATTTTGACTTTGTCATGTACAAATGAAATTCAGGAAATAGTATAATGGAGAGGCACTTAGAACACCTGGGCAGAGGCACATGGTCAGGGCCTCTGCTGGCCAGCACCTGGATCTTCTGCTGGCTAACAATAACGGATGTATTTCTTTACAGAGCACTGCATGGGAGGACTCAATGCAGATGCCCACAAATTTTCCAAGATTATTCTGTGGTCAACAGTAGATGTTCCCTATTTATTCTAATCTTTACTTCTAGCAAATGTTAATTTATCATCAAATTACAAGAAATAATATAGTAAAGAAGGTAGTGGGGAACAAAATGCTTCCTTCAATTCAACCCTTGTCTATAGACATCAGTTCATGTACTTTAGTGAGAATACCAGCCATCTTCTTTGCCAGGTGATGTTAGGAAATGGGTTCAGAATCAGTTTATTAGGTATTCGTTTGTACATCCCCTTGTTTCAGAAACTGTCTCAAGAGATTTTCAAAAATACATAAATTGTAACAAAATATTTTAGTATAAATATTATTGTGACTTATACACTTGACATTTTGAGGCCATAAATTTAGTGCTATATTTTCCAGACACTACATGCAAACAAAGGGCTGGGATTTAGCTCAGTTGTAGAGCGCCGCTCTGCAGTTTCTGAGGTCCCCAGTTCAATTCCCAGCACCACATACACACACACACACAAAAAAAAAAAAGAAGAAGGGAGGACATGCCAATCCACTTCCAAGGCAATCCCTAAACAATCTGCCATTAAAAACCCTATGAGGGTCGTTATGAGTTGGAGACAACTCGCTGGCACCTAACAACAACAACAACAACAACATGCAAACAAAGAATCCTTATTAGCTAAAAGAGTCACAATATCCAACGGATAAAAACAAACTGGTTCCTTAAAAGAATTACAATTATTCTTTGGACTATAATCAGGAAGAATCTTATCTTGGGGGCTTTGTAAAGAGCACTTTGAGTTTTAGCAGCAATATTCTCACAATTCAACAGATTTTCTTATAACGCTGTTAGTAAGAGTTGATGTTATCATGACTAAGCATAATTTAATAATGATCTCTCTCACACACACACATTCACACTGAGAGAGAGGCAAAGAGAGACAGAGAATGTGTGTGTGGGGGATGGCATCATTTTAACTGAATACTTTTAGCTGTTCAGTCTTGACTGACCTTGAAGAGAGTTCCCAGGACCCAACCCATCACCCTAAACATAGGTGCCAACAAATCTTCATGGAAGGTAACAATTATTCTTCAGAGGGAGCATCTATTTAAAAATGCATCTGACTGGCATGGTGGCACATGCCTGTAATCTCAGCAACTCTGGAAGCTGAGGTATGAGGATCATAAGTCCAAGGTCAAAGGTAGCCTGTGAAATTTAATGAGACCCTATCTCACAATAAAAATTACAAAAGGGGTCAGGGGACCCTGGGGATGTAACACAGTGGTAGAGCACTTGCCTATCATAAAGTTCTGGGGTCAATTCCCAGTACCACAAAAACAAAAAGAAAAAGGAAAGAAAAGAAAAAAAGAAAAAGGACAAGGCAAGGCAAGGCAAGACAAAGCAAAGCAAAGCATCTGAATGATTTCTCTACGGAGCTCACACAAGTATCTTGCTATGCAGCCACTTCAAATCTGCTGTAGATCCCACACCCATTAAAATGGAACAAAAGAATGTTTACTGGCCAAGTCTTAGACTGAAATATTGCTCCTCAGCTTGGGTTAACCCGTATTTAATATCTCTGTTCTCAAAGCACAAAGATAATTTTTCAGATGTATCTTTAAAATGTCTATTGATTTATTTTCCAAGGCTTAGTTCTAGCTATTGTTGATAGATGTAATATTCCCAAGGGTAGGAGCTTGAACAAAAAGAAACTGTGATTCAGAATGGTTGAGCACATTGCCCCAATTCATTGAGCTTGTAAGTGGCAGAGCTCAACTTGAACCCAGATTTATCTCACTTCTCATTTCATGATCTTAACTATAGCCCCATGCTGAGAAAGACCCTGCTGGGCTTGAACTATATGCTGTTCCTAACAAAGAAAGAGCAGGAAAGGACGACACAGATGAAGGGGCCATTATGGCTTCACAGACAATAATTCTGGAAATTCAGATATTTTACATCCTACCTGATGCTCCAGGGTCGCAAACCTTATTTCTGCTGTCATGTAAGCTGGGCTTTCTCAATGCCAGCCTTTGTGTCATGCTTCAAGGACAGCATGTGTGATGTACCTTTTGAATCCCAGGGGAACTGACTTTCACAGGAGACCTACATTCTTTCATTTATTTTGTGTGTTCTCAGGTGGTATTCGAATTGACAGCCAGGTCTTCAGTCTTCTTCTCAAGGGATTATAGCTATTGAACCGCTTTCATCTTTTTTTTTTTTTTTTTTTTTTTTTTTTTTGTGATAAAGGATCAAGAAGCCTCTGCATCCTCCTCTTTCCCCAGTCATCCCCTGGCATTCTTAGTAAAATGTTAGTTGGAAAATCATCTTCCTGCATTGGTGGTTAGATAATTGAAATTCATTGCAGCAGGGAGAAAAACCAGTTCTGCAGGCCTATATTTCTGCAGATTCTTTATTAGGATTTTGACCTTGGATTTGTACTCGACAAGAAGCGGGGATTTAGAGGAGGGAAAAAGGTCCCCTGGAATGTTCGGAATTGTAATGATTGCATCCCAACTCTGTACTTCTGAGATGGCCTACTTACCTTGCACACATCCCTCTGGTTTGCTGTTCATTAGATGTTCTTTTTTGATGTCAAGCCCTCCTGCAAAGCATCTTTAGCAAATCCTATTTGAGGGCTAGACGTACAGTGTTTGCAGTAATGTGAGGGCTTATCAAACACCCTTTTTTTTAACTCTAAGCAGACTGACAACCTCATCACCCTCTTTCCTACATGATTCCTCAGGCATTCATGTTAACAGGATGCATTTCTCAATAAAGACAATTCATTTCCTTTTCATGAGAAATCTGGTTTGAAAAATATGTTCTCTTCTGACAAGCATAAGAGTGACATTAGCCAGAAAGAGAAAGTCTAATTTTAAAGTCTAATTTTCTGATTCATTGAATATAGTAGACATAGAGTGGAGCCCAAACTTACAATGTTCGTGAAGTTTTTGAGGAATATGAAAAAGACTTTGCTAACATACTTTGTATCTAACTATGATGGCCCTGGGACAGTAAAAGGCTCATACTAGGTTAAAAAAAAAACTCTATGAAGTATAAGTTAAATTTTAGTTTTTGCTTTCCAAATTTACTTTTTGGCTACAGTTAAGAATCATAAACAGAAAATTAAATAATAGGTAATTGAAGGTGTTTTTTTAATAAAGAAAACATACTTGTGTTATCAAGAGACAACTAAAATTAACATATAATAATAATAATATATTAATATATAATGGAATAGGTAATGGAAAGGCAATACATGAGAAGTCTTTCTGATATTTCTACTACTTTATTGACTTATGACTACAAAGTTCAGGGATGAAATATGGTTGTTTTAAATATATTAATGGTCTGGGGTTTACTTCAGTTGGTAGAGTGCTGCTCTGCACTCTCTGAGGCTCTGGGTTTGATCCTCAGCACTGCCAAAATGAGAGAAATACATGGCATCCCACTCCCAAAGCAATCCTGAAACAATCAGCCATTGGAAATCCTATGAATAGCAGAGAAACACTGACATCGTGCCAGGCATGGCACAGTGTTGGGGAGTGTTTCATTCTGTTGTACACAGGATCACTAAGAGTCAGACCCAACTCAATGGCATGCAACAATAACAGAAATAACAAATATATTGAATTAAGCTTTTAAAATTATCCAGTATAAGGAAATGCCTCACCAATCTTCATTAACTGTGTTTTTGTCTATGTTGAGGACTGAATCCAGGGCCTTGTGAATACTAGGTAAGTGCACACTACCACTGAATCCTCAGTCCCCTGCTCTTTATCATTGAATTTTGCATCGGATTCAGTTAGTTAGAATGTTAAATTTGTTAGTTTAAAGTTTGTTTAAAGTTAGTTTAAAGTTAGTTTAAAGTTAGTTTAAGTTTGTTAGTTAAAATAGTTAGTTAGTTAGAATGTTAAATTAAAATTACTAATGAAGTGCTGAAGCAACAATTTTTTAAGTGCACATATAAGACATTCAAATAAAAATTATCAGATATATTAAGGAACAGTGTAAAGAGAAAATAGAAACAAATGAATTCAGATAAACTAGATATTGAAGCTACTGGGCATGAAATTTGACATAATTGTGATAAATATGTCTCTGAAAATAAATACTATGCTGAAATTATTCATCAAAGACTAGAATATGTAAAGAAGGCTAAATAGAAAACCTAAAACTTAAAAATGCATTGATAAGAATTTAGAGAACAATGCATAGATTTATCACAGCTGGTTAGGCACAGCTCTGGAAAATTAGAATTAATGAACTGGAATATATGTTAACATAAAATACTCAGACTAAAATGTAGAAATTAAAATAATGGAAACATAAAAGAAAATAAAGCACTTGTGGGGCATAGTGAAAGATTTGAAATACATGTAGTCAGAGTTGTGAAAGAGAAAGAAAGATTGAGGCAGTTAGCTATTTGAAGAGACAGTGAATGAGAAGTCTTCAAAAAAGAAGTAATGAGGCCAGAGATTCACCAAGGCTATCAATTCCTACTAGGATAAACAGTAAAAATGTTGAAAAAAAGCAAAGATGGAATCTTATGAGCCAATAATAGTAATAATAAATCAGCAACAAGATTAATGTCACCAGAAAAAATGGAAATAAGAATAAAATGACACCTTCAATGCACTAAAAGAAAATCACTGTTTACCTAAAATGCTATATGCAATTGAGCTATCCTAAAAAATAAGACAATCAAAAACTGAGAGAAATTAAAGAAATACCAATGAGAATTTTTTCTATAGAAAGAAAATAACTTTAAATTGAAGTTCAGAATTGTAGAAAAAGAATACCAGAAAGTGTAAGTATGTGAATAAATATTAAAAGTCATTCATTGTTTACAGAATACTAGTAAATCTTATAGAGTTAAATACATATATAGAATCAAAATGCATAAAAAATAACATAATAAATGAGAGGAATAAATGGAATTTAAAATTTGTAAATCCAAGCATTGTTAGAAACTAGAAAAATATTAATTTATGTTTAATGTTAATAAGTTAAGGATGAAATTTATAAGCTTCAAGATAATACCAGGAGAATACAAAAGAAAATATAACTGCAAAGATAAAATAAGAACATAGAGAATAATAAAAATCCTGGAAGACCACTGATAACAGTCACAATGGAGTATCTAGGATCAGACTCGCCCTTCCACCATAAACTACTATTACAGATACACAAAAATATGTAAACAACTATTTTCAGACAAGGTACAACAATGTGGGGCTATGAATTTCCAAAAATGAAAGGATAAAACATAAGCCAAAATCAAGCTAAGATTCCTTCTTGAGAATATTTTCAAATATAATCCAAGAAAATATATCCCAAGGGAGCCAGGTGCTATAGTGCATCCTGTAATCCCAATGACTCAGGAGGCTGAGGCAGGAGGATCATGAGTATGAGACCAGGGTCAGTCTATGCAACTTAGCAAGATGCTGCCTCAAGATAAAAATAAATAAAAAAAGGAATTGGGGTGGAGCTCAGCAGTGGGACACTTGCTTAATGTGCATGAGGTCTTGCAGGGTCAGTTTCTCTGCCACAGTAATAACAAGCTGACTAAAGCACAATCTTATGCTAATATATTTATTTCTTCTTCTTCCAGTCAACGATGAGGATGTTAAGGAGGGTAAAGGGCAGTTATTCATTCCCTAATTGCATCTTTAAATTTTAATTTTTCTGAAATCTTTCTGGAAACCTCTAGACCATTCTTTTTATTAAAGGCTGTTCTTGTTTGTGTTGCTGAAGACCCCTGGTGTTTCTGGGTTTCATTTTTCATATAATATGTATTCCAATCATGATATTTATCTATGAGTCTTACATTTTTATTTCTTTCATTGATCTAAAAGCTTTTTCTGCATTGTCGTATGTCAATCAATATCTATTTCTAGGATTCTTTAAAAGAACTCATTTAATTTGTGCAGTATAAGCAATGTTTCAGTGAGGATAATCAATTTTCTGCTGCATATAATAGCATAAATAAGTTGATATATTTAAAGAAATAATGTCCTTGAGGAAAAATCAAAATCCTCACTTTTATTTCTCTAAATTAAGAGGTGTAATGAAAATTGTCATGAAGTCTCAAATCAATAAATATCCAAGTACCTTTATAATAAGTACAGATACAAGTACAAGAAAGAGTACCAGAGGCACAGGACAAAATATCTCTGCTCCCAAGAAACTCAACTGTATGAGCATTTTACTTAATGAAAACTGAGTTTTATATATTTGAACATCCCTTACTCCTGTCATATCTTCTAGATGGCTCTTAAGGCTTTACTTTTTTGCAGGTCAACTATCTAAAGTTAATGTTTCTGTGAGTTCCCCACCTATCCTAGGTAGCATTTCCAGTTTTCTTTTTTAGCAGACAGGTTTCTCAAACTATAACATAATTTGCAACTGTGTTACTATTTGTATGGTTTAATTGACCATACTAATTTTTATGTTTACAAATTTTATGGGGCTTCCTAACATACATATATATAATTTCTAAAAGTCATTATATCTGTATCATATGATGATTATCATATTTCTTATTTTCAAAACAAGAGAACTTTGGTATTTGTAAACTTTACACCCAACATCTTCATGGAGCCCTCAAATTATAAATATTGTTGAATTATATACCATTCTCAAAGAAAATGAAGTAAACAGTCTCCAGGCCCATAATTATTTCTTAAACATAGCACTAACCTTATTTGTGATCTAATGATAAATTTTATTCCTAGAATAAAAACAATTATTTATATAACATAGTGATGTTTAATGTTTTATATAACATTAAATATATCTAAATTGGCAATAGAACTCAGTTGTGATTTTGCTAGAGGATTTCTGTATGTGAGACAAGAAAAGATCAATGTAACTATGCTATGGGGTAGATGCTATTCAATTCAGTCACTTTGCATATGACATAAATGACTGTTCCCACCCCAGTCCAGGAGCCACTTAGAAGAGAGAAAACTTGTACATAGCTTGCAAAAAAACTCTACTGACCAGAAAAAGTAGTCTAAACATTTCTTGTGATCATTACTCCTAAGCTCCAGCACACTACCTTTGGGGTAGAAGCAAAGAACATTATTTTCTAGCTCAACATTACACACTTTTTATTGAGAGAATTACAGTTTAACAATAAATTTTTCATATAGCATGTTTATCTTTTGTATCTTCAGGGAGTTTCCAATGGAATACAGAAAAAGAGGATTTCTTTACATAACTTTCTATATGACTTCTTAAACTGAGCAAATTGAGGACTATGACCTCTCTCATTGCTATGTCCATGAAGGGCTTGACATCATCATATGCCATAATATATCTTATCTCAGGGTTTAATGACTTATCAATAAGTTTCTTTAATTCAAGAGAAGGAACGATAAGAGTTGATAAATAATCACTAAAAAGTTTTGTGGGAGAAATATATGCTTTATCCATGATGAGTTAATAAGAGATCATATTTAAAGAAGTCACAGGAAGTAGGCACTGAGTTATGTCTAAAGACCTGTGGGAATACTATACTGAGTCCATGTATAAGCCTGGATCTGAGGTCCTCAGTCAACTAATGTCTTATTCAACTGTTTTCTAAGTTTATCCTATCCTTAATTCCTGCCTAAAGCTCATCCATTAGTTCTCTAAAGTGGAAATGCATAAATATCTCCATGGTGGTGCTTTCATTCCAACAAAACACTTAGTATTTCTAGTTCCTTTGAATCTACTCTTGATCTTCTCTTTTCTTTTCCTAATTATCTTCAAGTTGGAGAATCATCTACCATCAACCTATTTAGATCAGTTCTGTATTGTTACTCATTTTTCCCATTGCAATTGATATTATAAAATAATAGTCCAAACAATATTTATCCTTCTTGGAGTTAAGCTGAAACAAAATTGCAAAGTGAAGTTTATCTTTAAGACCTTCCAGTCCTCTTTCACACTTACGGCCTTTCTTTTGGATACTAGCCATGACAGATGTTAAACTTCACACTGCTCTGTCTTCCGTATTCACAGTAGAATCCTATTGAGAAGATGCAATTATATCCTCATTTTACTTTACTTTGTAGGAAATATAATCATTTCTTACTATTTTTATTATATAAAATATAATAGTAAGTAATAGCCCAAAGGCATATTCTTGAATCCATAATTCTATCTCTACTGTAGTGTGATGCTAGTGCTTTGTTGAGGTGGCATCTTTTTTTCTAGACTCTGCTCCTGATACTCCTGTCCTCTGTCATCCTTTGATTCAGCCCTGCCCTTAGGTGACATCAGCGATACATAGGGCACTTTTTCACCTTGATCACTGTGTTCAGATGCACATTTACTTAAAGTGTGTTAAGCTAGGTTATTGGCACCAATACCACGTCATCTCAGAAACGCTTCCAAGCAAAGAAATTCATCATCAACAATCACTTGTTGATTGTTTGGGAAGTCAGAAACTCCTCTAAGAAAAGCCAAGATTTTAAATTTGTGGTACAGAAATATTGTTATCCAATTTTACTATATAAATTTGATACTACCTATGATAATTTGACTCGATTTACACAAACAAAAACTTATTTCCTTTAAATTCTGAAAGAATATAAATCAATATAATATAAAGATACCCACTCATTCATGTTTATTGTGGCTCTATTCACAATTGCCAACATATGGAATCAAGGTAGGTGTTTATCAACAGATGAATGAAGAGAATATGGTATATACACTATGGAGTTTCATTTATCCATAAAAGATAAAATTATGGTATTTGCAGGAAAATTGATGGAATTAGAGGGTATCATTTTTAAATGAAATAAGCCAGACCCAAAAAGAAAAACATGTGTTCTTCATATATAATGCTAGATTTCAATACATATTCAATTGTTAGTTGTTTTTGTTAGGTGTCATTGAGTCAAGTCTGACTCATAGTGACTGTATGTACAACAGAATGAAACACAACCTGATTCTGTGCAAGGCATATGATCTTTTTTATGTTTAAGCCTATTACTGAAGCCATTGTGCCAGTCTATCTAGTTAAGGTCTTCCTTTTCTTCATTGTTCTGCCACTCCCCCAAACATTATGTCCTCCAGGGACTAGTCCCTCCTGACTACAGGTCCAAAATACATAAGACACAATCTAGCCATCCTTACTTCCAAGTGGCACTCTGATTGCACGTATTCTAGTACAGATCTATTGGTTCTATTGGCAATCCATAGTATATTCAATATTTGTCTCAAACCCAGGGTCTCAGACAGTGCCAAGCAGGATTCTACCAACTTAGCTAACCCCCAGCCCCATATATTCAATATTTTCAGGTATATGTCATGAAAGTAGAAGGGCACTATGTAGAGGGAGACTAGAAGGACTGAAGAGAAGGAGGAGGGGGCAAAAAGAAAGGGTGATGGGAAAAAGGAAGAGAAACATCACATTTTTCTCTTAAAGACAAAATCTGGATATACATACACATGTATGTGATCTGTAAATAAATATGTATATATGCACATGCACAAATAAGACCTGTAAGCAGAAGAGGGACCATTGGTGGGGAGGAAGGGGATAGGGGAGGGATCATGAAAGGATAATGGGAGAGGTGAACATGAGCAATGTACAATGATATACAGGTATGGAAATGTCATAATGAAACCCAATAAGTTGTACAGTAACTAAAAACAATTAGTAAATTTTATAAGTAATAAAAAAAATCACAGGACACATAAAAAAGGAAAGAAATTGATAGGTTTTGCTAAAATTTATGGGTAAATGCAAAGGTCCTTGTATGGTCAAAACAATTAAAATTTTTATTTAAGTATATAATTATGTACTTATATATTTAATAGTAAGCATATTTTATATGTGACTAAAAAATAAATGTTGGAATATTTTTCCCTGACTAACAGATAATGAAACAGCCTTTTTGCTGTCTACTCACAAAAAAAGTCAATTGCATGTACCAGCATATACCAGCATGTTATTTATAAATTTTAAACATAAATGAATTATACACACACACACACACACACACACACACACACACACACGTGGGGTTGGGATTTAGCTCAGTTGGTGGAGTGCCACTTTGAGTTCTCTGAGACCCACATTCAATCCCCAGAACTGAAAAAACAGGAGAAGGATGTGACAAACCACTCCCAAAGCAATCCCAAACCAATCAGCCATTGAAAACCCTATGGAGGTCTTTATGAGATAGACTCCATTTGATGGCATCTAACTACAATACATATAAACCTATGTAGTTTAGTAACACACTTGTATGTAATGGGTCAAAGAAAAATATATAGAAAGGATATGCACCTACATTAAAATTAAAAAGAAAAGGAAACGGAATTAGTGAGAGGCTCAAACAGAGCCTATTTATGATAAACAAATAAAAGAAAAACACAAACAATTGTTAGTTTGGCATTTGGCATGTGGTCTTTTGTTTGTTTTACATTATAATCCGTGTTTTCTAATTGTTTAAAAACAGCCAAACAAAAATAATGGAGGTTAAAAAATCTGAATTAGAGATAGGAAAGGGTAGTACTGGGTCAGAGACAACTCTTCTAAGGAGTTTGTCATCAGCAGATCAGTTATTTGAGAAAGGCATGAGGTCCAGGGAAAACCCTGAGCATATTTATATGAAGAGGGCAGATATCCAAAGAGAAAACTTATGATATTGGAAAAAGAGAATAGGATTGATAAATAGGGCTCTCAGGCATGGAGAATATTAGATCAAGAACAAAAGTAAGAAGAAAATGGAACACCTCTGTTGGAGGGGTTGAATGCACAACACTAGCATTACTAGTAAATATGGGGCTGAGGCAATATCTAATGTAAAAATCTCTTATGTAGAGCACAATATCCTTGCTTTTCTAAATCCAGCAATACTAGGTCTTGTAGTAAGAAGCTTGATAAGATAGGAGCAAGGTCCTCAAAGAACAGAACGGGGATAGATTGGTCTCAGGAAACCACAGAGGCAATCTTAATGTCCAAGGCAGCTACAGAACTAAGAGTCTAGGAAAAAGTTTATTTGTTGGGAGTCTATCTTTATACTTTCTCTCTTTTCCCTGACCTCTCTTTTCTTCTCTCTAGTTCCCAGCTTTCTCCTATGGGGAAATCTGCATCGTCTTACATGTGAAGGTAATGTGTCCTTTGAAAAGATCAACAGAAGGAGAGGGTGGAGTATTTAGATGTCACTGGTTACTAAGGTCATGGTTTATTTTCTCAACAAGCTTGGGGGGCATTTCAAGCCTTTCTATTTTGGCTGAGAGTGAGGAGACTTATAGGAAGCATTGAAGATATTGTAAATCCAAATTTATTCACAGAAAATAGATGAAAGTTTCCTTTAAAGGGATGCTTGAGGATTAGCGGTAGCAAAGGACCTACTGGAAATATTCAGGAGAGAAGGGAGAGGAAGCACATTACCAGAGTGTAGTTAGAATTACTTTAGAAGAGGAAAGACTCCAGAGAATTTTACTTTGAATATAAACCACGATGAAGACAGATGTAAGATCTTATGTGTTTACCTCATTACTAAATGTTAAGATGTGTGGATGAAGATAATTGGTACATACTGCTAGAACCTCAAGATAATCTTGAGAAAAATGCAAAAGACTACTTCTAAGACTTCAGAGCCTGATGCCATACCACAGTGGTGTCAGATCCAGTCAGATCTCTGAAGCCAAGCAGGGTCGGGTCTGGTTTGTTCTTGGATGGGAGATTGCTGGGAACACCAGGTGCTGTAGGCTTGGGAAAAGGACCTGGCAACCCACTCCTAAAAATAATCAGCCTTTGAAAACCCTATGAGTAGCAGAAAAGCACTGACAATAGTGGTTAATCTGTTGTACATAGGGTCACTACAAGTGGGACAACAACTCGACTGCATCTAAAACAACAACAATAACAAGACTTTGGAAGAGCACAGTTCTTAGTGCAGAGTTTCAAGCTCTTATCACATAGTAAATTTAATTTTTTTCTTTGCATTCAATTGATAAAGAGTGATTTTTTTGTTTTTCATGCTTCTGGTATTAGACATGTGGTGGAGATGGTTAGATATAATTTAAAGTAAAATCTTAATTTTCCTTCTTGATTTTTGGAAGATGTAGTTAGGTAATTGTAGAAAAAATATTTTTGCTTGATCTAAACAGAAAAAGAACAAATATTGGAACAATGCCACTTACAGAGGGAAATCTTATAATTATTCTCTAGTGGGGCAAAAACCATTATTATCAAGACATCTTGATACTCTGTCAACACTAAAGTGCTGTAATTCAGTAAGTCTCTGTCATTGTTTGCCCCAATAAAATGGGGTCAACCTTCCAATTCATTCTCAAGAGAGAAGTTCTTGTGAACAGAAAAACCTCATAAATTAGGAGTCCAGTACTCGTCTGTACCTTCTTAGGAACTGAGCGGCACAGCAGGACATGAACAGTGGGTGAACAAGTGAAGCTTCATCTGCATTTACAGCTGGTCCTCACTGACTCATATCCTGAAACCATCTCCCCATTCTTTGTCTGTGAAAAAATTGTTTTCCACCAAATTGGTCCCATGTGCCCAAAAAGTTTCAGACCACTGTCATAAACTACCTAGGTGTTTGCTCCTACAAAGCTGCTGGCTAAATATTGGAAAGACTTTACATTAGTACACACAACTTTGGAGCTAGAGTAGACTTCTTGCAAGGGAGGGCAACATAGACTGAGTTAATAGATTGCTCAAAGGAGCATTGCTGATTGGTAATGCAGCTCAGTTGCTTCCTCGTGGGCTATGCAATGTAAAACAGTTTCTAATGTAGACATTTGGAAAGTTAAATTAACCTCCTTCCTAAAAAGCCTATACATTTTTTTGTATCGTTGTTATCTCATAGGGATTTTTTTTGGGGGGGTTACAAAGGTATTGAATGCAGGGCCTCACACATATTTTGCCAGCACTCTGCCATAGAGCCCTTTTGTATTTTTAATTTTTTTTAATTTTGAGACAGAGTCTCACTAAATTGCACAAGCTTGCCTCTGTCCCTGAACTTGTGATCCTCCTGCCTCCACCTCTTCAGTGGCTGGGATTACAGCCCTGCACCATTACAGCCAGGTTCTCATAGAGATTTAAATTAAAAACCTAAGATTTTCAACATAATCTTAAAGAGGCTTCATCACAGCAGTAGTATATTTTGCATGCATAATTACATTCAAATATGTACAGTGTTTCTTTTTTCTTTCTTTTTTTCTTTTTTTTTACCAGTTTATTTCCTATCAAACATAGGAGTTTATTGGCTTTGGGAGTGGAAAGGATGTATTAAAGCTCACTGTCTGCCTCTATTTCAAGTGGAATTATGGTAGGAGATATCTTACTGAGATAAAACTTAAAACCAATTCTGTGTGCGCTTCAGTCAAATTGAATATGTTTAAGGGGGCTTCAAGGTCATAGTTAAGCTTATAAATTATAATTAGTTTCTGATAGGGATATTTAAATTATTGGTTGTTTTATAGAATATAATAATTGCTATTTGGTAATAGAACAACCTAGTAACAATTATTACTTCTTTTTAACCTGAAGGCAACTATTAAAGAGCTATTCTGTTTTTATAATTCTTAGAAATACTTAGATATCTTAGGTGACTGTGTAATCTATGTAATGCTTTTTAATGTGTCTCTTGGACTATAAATTGTATAAAGCAAGGAAGCAGCTTCCTGGAATGTGACCATATCTAAGGAGAATAAATTTCCTATTTTACTTTAGGATTTCTTGTGGTTGTTCCAAGTACAGTTTTAATTTTACTTTAACTTTACAAACTGCTCTTACTTAGTCACTACTTGGAATACAGAGAATTAAAAGTTTTAATTGTGTTCATGACAAAAAAGACATTTAACTAATGTCCTTCAGTAATCAGGGTAGAAAGGAGTAGCCACTCTAAAAAGTAAATACAAATCATGTCAACTAAGAAAACATTCTCAAAGCAAAGCTCTAACAAAGTAGGAAAAGAGCATAAATCCATAAGTGTAGTATGAAGTTTAACTTTCAGAGAAGAGAAAATAGGTGAGTCTCACTATCTGTGGTTGTATAGATTACAGTACACACTAATTGCACGTTTAAAGTGGCACTACCTATACAGAATAGGGTACAGTGTACACATGGTACGTGTTTCTTTCATTGTAATTTTTCCTAACACATAGGGAGGTAACTATCTTAGGGAAGGGACAACTTTTTTTAGCCTAAAAGTATTTTACAGATTAATATTAGTTTAGGAGTCCCGAAACATTTTTGATAATCAATTTTAATCTCTCTCTCTCTCTCTCGGTGTGTGTGTGTGTGTGTGTGTGTGTGTGTGTGTGTGTGTGTGCGCGCCAAGTAAAGCAAAATCATGGACAATCTCAAACTTTTCTCCATTTATTGTGAAGTTGCATACTGACCTAGTTATAAGGATTTTTGTTTTGTTGACATTTAATTGCTATCCATACCAAAGGCTATGTTCTTTGATCTTCATCAGAAAAGATTGAGGTTGTCCATGATTTTACTTTGCTTGCCTCTACAATCAACACCCACGGAAGCAGCAGTCAAGAAATCAAAAGATGCATTTCTTTGCCACGCAAAGCTGTGGCAAAAGATCTCTTTAGAGTATTGAAAAGTAAAGATGTCACATTGAAGACAAAGGTGTGGCTGATCATGCTATGGTATTTTCAGTTGCATCCTATGGTTGTGAAAGCTGGACATTGAACAAGGGAGACAGGAAAAGAATTGATGCTTTTGAATTGTGGTGCTGGGGACGTCTATTGAATATACCATGGACTGCCTAAGAACCAACAGATTTGTCCTAGAAGAAGTGCATCCAGAGTGCTCCTTGGAAGCAAGAATGGCTAGACTGTGACTTACATATTTTGGACATGTTCTCAGGAGAGAACAATACCTGGAGAAAGACATTATGTTTGGGAGAATGGCAGGTCAATGAAAAAAAAGGATCCTCTACCAGATGGATTGACACAGTGTCTGCAACAATGGGCTTAAATATAAATAAGATCATGTGCCTGACACAGAAATAGGGATTGTTTTGTTCCACTGTACATGGGGTCGCCATGAATCGGACTCAACTTGATGGCATTTAACAACAGTGTGTGTGTGTGCATTTCTTTTAAATTTATAGTCTGTATATTGCCTTAAGGGAATTTTAAAAATAAGAAAGTAAAGTAGGATAAGAACTAAGCTAGCTCATCTATCATTAACTGTGAAAATACATCAAATAGCTACTTCAGTCATATTTTAAACTGAATTTTAAAAGAACTTTCTGAAATAAGTAGTCAATGGAAATAGATGAAATAGAGTCGAAGTAAAGAAAGCCTATCTGTTGTCAATTGTATGAAACTGTATTTTGCATCCTTATTTTAACTTTAGTCATTTAAAAATGATGGTATGTTAGTGAATTCCATTCAGAAAAGAGTATTATTTATGTGTTAGCACCACTTTTCAAAGAAAAAAGAGACAAACAATTTAAACAATATAACATATGTTTACAAGACTCTTTTACTAAAGACCAGAGTGAATTGAGGTAGGACTCATTTGTGGTTACTATTAAAAATTCTCTTTTAAAATATTACTTTGTCTCAGTGCTAGCAACATGTTTAATTCATATATCCACTTTGTACAGCTTTACAATAATTTAACGAAAGCTAATAAAAAGTATTATTATTAGAGAAGGTAGAAAAGTGAAGATGTCCTCTGTTGTATTCTATTTTGCTTTTAAAGTTATCAGTATCCTATGAAGCTAATCAAAGCTAAATTGGATCCCTACTAGGCATTTTCTCTTGCTTACAAAAGCAATTGCTTAGTGTTTCCACTTACATGTGAAACAAGTCAAGTATGTGATACAGGCAAAGAAAAAGAATATGGTCATATAGGCTACACTTAAATAATGAAAACAGTCTTGGGGGTCTTACGCACCCACATCTATGATGCTGGGAGATGTACCCATGGTTATGCCCATGCAGGGGGTGGCCCTGTCATTTCATTTGTAACTGTATTTACATTTAAGAGTTTTCCTGGTTCCATGGCATCACATGAGCCTGGAAGCAGGTTTGTATCCTTCCCTCATCAACACTCATTTAACATCAAGCAAGGTACTTTACCTCTGTGAACACTGGTAAATGAAACAAAAGTCACACAAAGAATTTTCCCAAGTATACCAAGAATATTCTGTGGTATAAGTAAATGATAAGTGAAAAATATAACAACAGCATATTACCTATAATAAATATACATTAGATTAAGCAAGTTTCATTTTCCTTAACTTCTAAAAGACTCATATTCTAAGATACAATTTTAAATTACAAGCACATTATATCATGTACAGCATTTTAAAACATATTTGCATATGGAACTTTTGTTTTAAAAGAGTTCTTACTAGATTAGCATTTCTTAGAGGATACATAGGGAAATGCTACTGTAAATAATGAATGTCACATATTTTAGAAGCACAATGCCTCTGGAATTAAGAACTATTAGTAATATGAGGGAACATTTTTCTCAAACCATGAAACCAAATGCATGAGTGCATTTAACATTTAGTTTGTGGTGAGTAGCAAAGTCCTAAGGGGAACACAGAAATTAGAAGACTTAATTTAAGTCAGGTTATTTCTGAGGAATCAAGGGACATAGCAAGGGGTTGAACTTATTATTCTAGAATAATTTTGGGCCCAAAGTCCAAGAGTCTTGGGATTATAATTATTACTACAATTTATTAGACAAGAACCTAGGTAATACTGGAACACAAATCCCATGGAGATATGGCAAAACTCTACAGGCATCAGCTAATGACACAGTATAAAGTCATGCCAATACCTGATTTATGAGGCTAAAACATACACAATTTGATTATCAATTCATAGAGAGCAAAGTTTGAGTTACGCAGCCTACCATATACCAACAAGCATCACTAAGAGGCAACTGCTGGCTCTGATAAGCATGAAAAGATGAGCAAACTCTCTCCTCCAGGGAAAAAAGTATCATACCATAAAAAGCATCAGAATAATTTAGAGATGTAGTACTTGAACAAAGGCTAGCAACAATTTAATAATCATTTGTATAGAAAAAGGGCTGGCGTTTAGCTCAGTTGGTAGAGTGCTTCTTTGTGCCCTCTGAGGCCCAGGTTCGATACCTAGCACAAAAAATGAGAAGACTCAATAACCCACTCCTGAAACAATCAACCCTTAGAAACCAAATGGATTGCAGAGAAGCACTGACATAATGCCAGGCATGGCAGTGTTGGGGAGTCTTTCAGTCTGTTGTACATAGAGTTGCTATGAGTTGGGTTTGACCTGACAACACCTATCAACAATACATAGGAAAAGCTAATACAACTCCACTAAAGAACAGTCTGCAGCTTTCTCAACTGCAGCTAAAGTCACTGTCCTGAATAGACCATATTCTAGATAAGTCCATAAACTTAGAAGGAATGAAATCATACAATGTATGCTATCTAGTCATGTTGTAATTCATTTAAAAACCAAAAATAGGAACAAAAGGTAAATCTGTGATTGGAAATTAAATAACCTACATTTAGGTCGCCATGAGTCAAAGAAGAAATCAAAAGGAAAATCAGAAAATATTTTCAGTGAACAAAAACAAAAATTTAACTTATTGAAATTTGTAGGATGCAGTAAAATTATATTTACAGGGATATTTGGAACTTTAGACATTTATAATAGGAGTGAAAAGGTCTCAATTCAGTAATCAAAGCTTTCACCTCAAGAAACTAAAAAAAATAAAGCAGACAAAACATGAAATAAATAGAAGAAATATAATAATAGAAGTTTCAGAAATGGAACAGTAAAATAGGAAAATAAAATAGAAAATAACTGAAATCCAAAGTTAGTTCCATGGAAAGATGAAATAAGATATGACAATAGGGAACTTCAAATCAAAAGAAACAGATGCCAGTACACATCTATTAAAGTGGCTGAAACCCAAAACACTCAAAAACCAAATGGTTGCAAAGATGTGAAACAAAATGTAGTTTCACTCATTGCTGGAGAAATCCAAAATGCTATGGCTACTTTGGAAAACATTTTGACAATAAAGTTAAACAGTCATCATATAACCCAGCAATTAAGCTCTTAGGTATTTTCCAAAATTAGTTGAAAATTTATTTCTACATAAAAACCAGTTAATATTTATAGTCACTATGTTCATAATTTCTCCAAAATAGAAACAACTAAGATATTCAATAAGTGAATGATAAGTAATTTATATATCTGAGAAATAGAGTAAGATGGTGTGATAAAAAGTAATGAGTCAACAAACCAGCAAAAGACATGGAAGAGCTTTGAATACATATTGCTAGGTAAAGAAGTCAGTTTGAGAATCTGTCTGATTCCAACTATATGATATTCTGGAAAAAGCAAAATTATGAAACTATTCTGTATACACTATAATGGTGGAGTCATACCTTTATGCATATGTCAAAAGAAGTAGAACCATTCAACACCAAGATGTAAACTACAGACTTCATTTAATTATAGTGTAGCAATACTGGTTCATCAACTGTAAAAAAAAATGTTTTGCACTACTGCAAGGTGATAATAATAGAGGAATCTGTCTCTGGGAGATAAAGAAGTGGTAACCCTCTGTTATATTTCAATTTCTCTGTAAACCCAAAACTTCTTTAAAAATAAAGTCTATTTGTTAAGAAAATATTTACAAAAGAACCACGATGGAGTTTACTAAGAGGATTCAGACAATGACATAAATGAAACTACAAAGATTTGTTGAGTACATTTTCTGTATCCCCCTACTTCCAGTGGCTTGGCCTGCTAATCAAAGCCGGTAATGTTGTTTGGTGCCATGGAGTCAGGTCTGATTCATAGCGACTCTATGAAGAACAGACACTGTACCATGCCCCTGACACTGTGTCATGTCTGGCACTATTTTCAGTTCTTCTCTGCTCTTCATAGGGTTTTCAATGGCTAATTACTTTTGAGAGTGGGCTGCCAGATCCAAAGGTGTTGGGCTGGGAAAATGACCGTGAGTCTCTCTGTGGTACTAGATGTTAACATGGCAGGTATGAAATTCCAAGACTGAGGCTGGACTTAATTCTCTCTCCTTCTCTCAAGAGGAGCTTTTCTCCAGGCTTCTTCCTTGGAGTTGCAGTAGGTGTGACGTTAGGTACCATCGAGTCCATGTCCAACTCATAGTGACCCTACTTACAACAGGTGAAACAGTATTGTTATTAGTTCTCTGCTATTCAAAGAGTTTTCAATGGATAATTGTTTTTTGGGAGTTGATTGCCAGGTCCTTGTTCCAAGCCTACAGCACCTAGTGTTCCCAGGTGGTCTTCCATCCAAATACTAATCAGGCCTGACACTGCTTATCTTTTGAGATCTAATGGGATCAAATGCCACAGTGATAAGGCTGAAGGCAGGTGTGACCTAAGCAACTCTTTCCTTCCTGTCTTCTTCAACTCATCTTTTGTTATTATGCTAGCACAAGATACTGTGATGTCTCATCAGGTTTCCTTAGATCTTTAAAGTAATTTGGTGCACGAATAACTGTTCAAGTTGATATTTCAATAAGAAGACAATTAGTAGAGGTTCTCACTCAGCCACCATCTTACTCTGTCTTTTATGATCCTTTTAATGTGCTGCTGAATTTGCTTTGCTACATTTTGTTGAGGATTATTGCATCTATTTTCATCAGGAATATTAGCTTATGGTTTTCATTCTTTGCTGTATCCATGTCTAGTTTTGTTATCAGGATAACTCTGGACTCCTAAAGTGATTTTGAAATGTTCCCTTCTATTCAACTTTTTAAAAGAGTTCAGGGAGGGCAAGTGCTAATTTTTAAATGCCTGACACACTCGTACCATGAAGCTGTTAGGACTTCTGCTTTTCTTTTTTGGGAGATTTTTGATTTTGGCTTCTATCTTCATAATTGCTATCAGTCTATTAACATTTTTATTTCTTCATGAGTTAGTCTTGGCAGTCTATGTGTTTCCAGTAATTTTTGCAATAACATAGATGGAGATGGAAGACATTATGCTGAGTAAAATAAGCTAGACACAGAAAGATCAATACAATGGGATTCCAATTATGTGTGAGATCTAAAGATTTTGAACTCATATAGGCAGAGAGTAGAATGGTAATTGGTAGGAGCTGGGATGGAAGAAATGGGAAGATATTGGTTAAAATGTACAAATATTCTATTATAAAATGAATACACTCTGGAGATACTGGTGACTATGGGTAATAATAATATCATATTTTTAGTTGAATTTTGATAAGATAACATGTTTTAAATGTCCTTCCCCCACAAGGGTGACTGTGTGAGGTAACAAAAGTGTTAATTAATTTGAATGTGGCAAACACTATACAATGGATACATAAATCATCATGTATACTTTAAATGTAACCAATTTTTATTTATTAATCAAATGTTTTAAATTTAAAACTGGAAAAAGGA
Organism: Pedetes capensis; assembly: GCA_007922755.1. Lineage (NCBI taxonomy): Eukaryota > Metazoa > Chordata > Mammalia > Rodentia > Pedetidae > Pedetes > Pedetes capensis. The sequence continues at coordinate 75,997 of VMDO01001453.1, forward strand.
TGAAAAGTTCAAAATCAAAGATAACTCTTAGCTTTGGGTATGGGAAGATGGAGGATATGATAACTAAGGAACAAAAAATAGCTTCAAAAGGAAAGTTATGGTTCTAACTTTGAATTTGGATGATGGTTCATGTATATTTATTTTACCTCATTATTATACCTCTTTAGCTATGTATATTTTACATATATTCTTTAATATGCATCAAATATTGTGTATAGGTTTTTAAATAACATGAATAGCACAATGGCTTTTAAAAATTAAGAATCCACAAGTGAAGAGGAGATTACTAGAAATCAGTACTGATCTTTTTACTACTGATGTGTAATCCTCTTATACAAGGACTGTGAACACCAAATCCTTAAAAATAGTCTGTTCTGAGCTTTTCATGTAACCTAAGCCATAATAAGATATATGTTTTCCTAGTACATCAAATGGATTCTGTTAATGAAAATATAATACTTTTTGAAGTACATATGATAGCTAAATACTTATTAGAATACAAAGTATCTGAATATTACTTTTTTCAAGTTATTAAGCTATAATCTTGTCAATGAGCCTTACTCTACCTATTCTATTTATTATTGTACATTTCTCTCCCCATCTCCAAACTCTGATTTTTGTTTTCTTTTTTCTTATTTATTTCACTAAACATCTTCATTCATAACTTCCTTATGATATTTATTGTTGACTCTCTATTTCACTCCACTGGAAGGGATTGTGGGAGCTAGTTCCAAGATGGCATCCTGTGGTCCATATCTTTAGTATTTATGTCTTGATGTGGTACTCATTCACAAGGAGTCACAGGTGGCCTTGGAGACAGAATACCATCGAGATGATTTTATTTGGTTCCCAGGGCTAGGTCATATATGATATTTTAATGTTTATCTCATCTTCTCTTGGCTTATTTATTTACTATGCCATATAATGAGATCACTAAGGCAAACTTGTGAAGAGGGACACATGTGGATGCACTGAGACCTCTGCCAACAACCAGGGACAACCTACCTGTGTGCGAGTGATTCATCTAGAAACAGATCATCCAGCTCATTACACTTTCAGATGACTACTGTGCTGGCTCCCAGGTTGACCAAAACCTCATAAAAGTCACAACCAGAAATATCCAGGTGAGCTTCCCCTGAACACTTGATTCACAGAAGCTAATGAAATATAATATAGGCTTATTGTTTTAAACAATAAAATTATGATTTAAAGATTAAACTTTAGGCACAACTATAGAAACCCATGTTAAAATCTCAGAAAGATTGATGTGGTAACTCAGAGAAACATTTAGTTAAACAATAGGACTTTTTTCTCACAGTCTAAACTAAAACCTAAAATAGAACGCATAATATCTTGAAGATGATTATGATTGTGACTTTTGATTCATGGTTTGAATACCAATATAATTGATAAGGGACTGCAGAAATTTAAAAATAATTATTTAGTCAGAAATACTGCCAGCTTGATCTGAAAAAGAGACAGTGCAGAAGGAGAAGAAGAATTTGGAACCCCGACATTTATTTTTTAAATTCTCTTCTACAAATATGGGAAAAAGAAAAAACTAAATGTACCATGGTAGATGTACCATGGAAAATCATTACCTGGCCTGAAGTCGCAATGAAAGAATAGGCAACATGTTGCCTATTGGGTTTCAGAATTGCAAAAAAGCGATTCCTGTTTATCTCTCATTTTCTGTGTTGATAGGAGACTTTATTGTGGTTTTCCTTTGCCTGAACCAAAGGACTCTATGTTGTGAGTGTAGTGGACAGGCAATTATTCTGTTTAGTTCACAGGTCTTCATATTGAAAGCTCTAAACTGGATGTAGGACAGCTAATTTGCACCTTGACTTAGTTTATATGGCAAGATTTATAGCTTTCACTGATTGTATAAATGAGTAAGCCTTTTGAGAGATTTGAGAGGGAGTGCATATATTTTGCTCATGGGAAGAATGGGAATCAACGTAAGGCCAGGAGGCAGTCTAAGGTAGCCAGCCATGAAGTGTGTCTCCAACATACCTTATTCTCTGGTAGTCATGTCTTGTAGAATCCCCACTCACATTAAATTATGGCTGGCCTATGTAACCAGTAGAATACTGTCAGTATTCTAAGTTTTATTCAAATTGTTTATTTTGAGGAAAGAGTAAGTTTATCATTGTTATTACAAAGGTTAATGTAACTAGTTCTTATTCCTATTTACTAGTGTTAATTTGTTGTTGTTGTTGTAGTTAGGTGCCATCTAGTCGTCTCTGACTCATAGCAACCCTCATAGGGTTTTCAATGGCAGATTGTTTTGGGATTGCCTTGGGAGTGGGTTGCGGTGTCCTTCTCCCATTTTTGCGGTGCTGGGAATTGAACTTGGGACCTCAGAGACTGCAGAGTGGCACTCTACCAACTGACCTAAATCCCAGCCCCTAGTGTTAATTTAAAAGCATCTATATTTTCTCATTTAAAACACTACATTGTTTATTTTTCTACAAAATGGGAAAAAAATTCCTTTTGCATTTCCCTGGAGAGTTTTCTCTAACTATATTTAATTTGCATTCAACCATAGCCCTGTGGTGTCTAATCCTGTAGATTTCGGAAGCTAAGCAGGGTCAAACCTGATTAGTACTTGGATGGGAGATCTCCTGGGAACACCAGGTGCTGTAGGTATGGGAGGACCCAGCAACTCATTCCCAAAAAACAATCTGCCATCGAAAACCCTACAAATAGCAGAGAAGCACTGACAATAGTGTTTCACCTGTTGTACTTAGGGTCACTATGAGTTGGATATCCAACTTGATGACACCTAACAATAACAACATATTTAATTTACATCTTAAGGCTGGTAGAATTTTTACTTTCTATTCAGTTTAAAGGTCTTTGGGAATGAAATGAGGAGGGAAAGAAACTTTCTGCCTACCGCTGCTTTCAATGCTTACAATTCAAATCTGGAATAAATAGTACAACTTCCAGATTGATTTGTGTGTGTGCCCATGCGTGTGTGTGTGTGTGTGTGTGTGTGTGTGTGTGTGTGTGTCTACAACTGAAATATTACCTACATGCAAAAATCTTTTCTCTCTATATAAATAAACCTAAGAACAAAATTTAAGTGAAAATTTTAAGGAGATAGGACTCAGTTATTATTATCATTAATGTTGTATTGTTGTTAAGTGCCATGGAATCAGGTCTGACTCCTAGAGATCCTATGTACAACAAAACAAAGTACTCCTCAGCACTGTGCGATACCTAGCACTATGTCAATGATTATCTGCTATTCACAGTGTTTTCAATGGCACATTGTTTTAGGTGTGGGCTTCCAGATGCTTCTCCCATTTTGTGGTGCTGGAGATCCAATCCAGGACCTCAGAGAGTACAGATTAGCACTCTACCAACTGAGTTAAGTCCAAGCTCCACTATCATTAATATTAGCATTTATTTAGTTAAATACTTTTAAAATATGTTGTTGTTGTTGTTAGGTGCTCCCGAGTCAATGTCGGACTCATAGTGACCCTACCTACAACAGGAGAAACACTATTGTCGGTGTTTGTCTGCTGTTCATAGGGTTTTCAATGGCTGATTGATTTTTAGGAGTGGGCTGCCAGATCCTTCTCCCAAGCCTATCATGTCTGGTGTTCCCAGGTGGTCTCCTATCCAAGTACTAACTAGGCCTGACCCTGCTTAGCTTCTGAGATCTGATGGGATTGAACGCCACGGTGGTACAGCTGCAGGCTTTAAAATACTGATGTCTGTAAGTATATAACTTTTGTAAGTTGTGTAACAAATTCACATGGTCACTTTTTTAAAGGGAGGGTCCAAGACTGTGGATGTGCTCATCACTACAGAATAAAGTTCATGTAACTCAGCTAGACACTTTCAAGATTCCCCACTTCTTTATCACCATATCCAGCCTTTTGTACCAGGAGTATGAAACAGTTTGCTATTCCTCTGAAATACTGTGCTGCTCAGAATAGCATTGCTGGCATTGCTTTGCATTTCTTTAGCTATCTAACAAAGATATCCTTATCAGGTAGACATTCTTCATTGAGAACTGTTACTCGAAGTGTTATATATTCTCTGCTGTTGCTGTTAGGTGCTGTCGAGTCATGTCCAATTCATAATGACCCCTTCAGGGTTTTCAATGCCTGATTGTTCTGGGATTGCCTCAGGATTGGGTTGTCATGTCCTTCTCCCATTTTTGTGATGCTGTGAATCGAACGCAGGACCTCAGAGACTGCAGAGTGGCGCTCTACCAACTGAGCTAAATCCCAGCCCAATAGTGTGCTTTTATAATACAAGTTTGTTTCCTCAACTAAAACGTCACTACATAGTCTCAGGAACCCACTGAGTCTGATTTCCTCATCATGGTGTCTCTGAATGAAGCATGATGACACCTGTCACATGGCAGACACGTAGTAATTGTTTGCCATGTAACCAAAGGAATGAACTGTCTTTGTTACCTTTCTTTGGGTATGGGGCAAGAAAAATCTGGAGCTAAGATTACTATTGGAGAGAATAGTTGCCACTTTCTGAAGGAGTCTATTTTTAAGTTTTTTTTCAAATAAATAAATAAAATAGTCAACATTGTTTATTGAACACCCATTTTATGAAAAGTATTGAAATACATTTGTAAAGATAAATAAGGATTTGCTCCATCTTTTCTTTGAAGAAATTACCATCCAAACAATGGCCATATTATAAACAAAAAATAAGAATCAATGTCAGAAATAATAAGAATTAATATCAAAAGAATAATAAGAATAATAAGAACTAATATCAAAAATAATATCAATAGATTTGATCTTACTAAAACTGAATTTGTATAACTGCCAAGACTCAAATCACTAGGTCAATATACTCTTCTTAGTTGAATCCATATTTATTTGTTTATTTATTTAATTTTACCAAAGCATTTTATGGTATATATTTGAAAAGTCTTATTGACTACACAAAGGCATTTGACTGTGTAGATCATAACAAATTATGGATAACACTTTGGAAAATGGGAATACCAGAGCACCTAATTGTACTTATGAGGAATCTGTACGTGAACCAGGAGGCAATTGTTTGAATGAAACAAGGAAACACTGCCTGGTTTAAAGTTGAGAAAGGTGTGAATCAAGCCTTTATACTTTCACTCTACCTCTTTAATTTATATGCTGAGCAAATAATCCAAGAAGCTGGACTTTATGAGGAAGAATGTGGCATCAGGATTGGAGGAAGACTCATTAACAACCTGCATTATGCAGATGACACAACTCTGCTTGCTGAAAGTGAAGAGGATTTAAAACATCTACTCATGGAGATCAAAGATTATAGCCTTCAATATGGGTTGTGACTAAACATCAACAAAACAATAATCCTTCTGACTGGGTCAGTATTCAACCTCATAATAAATGGAGGAAAGATTGAGGCTGTCTAAGATTTTGCTTTGCTTGGATCTACAATCAACACCCGTGGAAGCAGCAGTCAAGAAATCAAAAGACTCATTGCTTTGGGAAAAGCTGTGGCAAAAGATCTCTTTAGAGTACTGAAAAGTAAAGATGTCACGTTGAAGACAAAGGTGCATCTGACTCATGCCATGGTATTTTCAGTGGCATCATATGGTTGTGAGAGCTGGACATCGAACAAGGGAGACAAGAAAAGAATTGATGCTTTTCAATTATGGTGCTAGAGACGATTGTTGAATATACCATGGACTGCCAAAAGAACCAACAGGTTTGTCCTAGAAGTGCAGAGTGCTCTTTGGAAGCTAGAATGACCAGGCTTCGTCTTACATATTTTGGACATGTAGTCAGGAAAGATCAATCCCTGTAGAAAGAGATCTTGTTTGGGAGAGGTGCAGGTCAATGAAAAAATGAAAACCCTCCACCAGTTGGAATGACACAGTGTCTGCAACAATGAGCTTAAACATAAATAAGATCCTGTGCTGGCACACAATCAGGAAGTATTTTGATCTGGTGTACATAGGGTTGCTATGAGTTGGACTCAACTTGGTAGCACCTAACAACAATATTTGGAATGATTCACTCTAAACACTCCCTTAGATATGTAGTTTAATTCCTACCTCATTCAATGAGTGAGACATCCAGAACAGGTAGGTATGATTAAAAAAACAACAACAACAAAGAAAAAACGGTGGGGGGTAGGAGACAGAAATGCTCAGAAGGAAAGCTCCAGAGAGGCATTTCCTCCCACTTCTGATGAACAACTAAATGAAATCTTCAAAGCTATATTTATTCATTACCTTCTTCACCATTTCCAGAGCAACAAGTCCTGTCTTAGCACTCACTGCCCCTGTGGTGCATTTTCTGACCTATCTTGATTTTGTTGTCCAAATAGACTTTAAGCAAAACTGAAAATAAATGTAAGTAGGAAACACTAAGTGAAGAAAATGAAGGCATTAATCCCACAGCGGACAAACCTTAGTTAAGAATCTCCTGATCCTTTCTGCTGTTGGTAGGACCATTCTTTCAATAACAAATATTTAATGAGTACCTGTTAAGTTCTAGAAATGTTCTAGGAAAACAGGATATAGCATTGTATAGGCAATAATTCCCTCCTTACGGAGCTTACATTGTGGTGTACAATATCTACTCTAGACTGTTCCTGTGCTTTAGAATTTACTTCTCTTGCAAAGTCCCTTTCTCTTTATGCTTTGAAGTAAACCTCTGCTATGGCCTAGTAAGCATGCAAGGACCTACTTACTTTGCTCTTTACTTACCTCTTTAAACTTGTATTAATTTCGTTTTGTGGCTGTAATAAATTCAGCCATACCACTGTGACATCCTAGCCTGTCAGATCTGGGAAGCTAAATAGGGTCTGGCCTGGTTAGTACTTGAATGGGAGACCACCTGGGAACATCAAGTGCTGTAGGCTTGAGAGAAGGACTAGGCAACCCACTCCCCAAACACAGTGTGCCATTGAAAATCCTATGAACAGCAGAAAAGCATTGATAATACTCTTTCACCTGTCATACATAGGGTCACTGTGAGTTGGATGCCAACTCGGCAGCACCTAGCAACAACTATAATAAACTGAGGTGTCACTGACTTTGTGGCTGAAACATGAATTTATAATTTCCCAATTCTGTAGGTGTGAGGTTCAGGTGAGCATCTTGTCTAATCTGGGGTTCACAAGGCTGAAATCTATGTGTCAGTTGTTCTGGGCTCTTTTTAGGGGATTTGGAGATGAGTTTACTTCCATGCTTATTCAGGTTGTTGCATGAAGTCAATTCTTTGTGGCTATAGGGCTGAGCTACTCATTTTCTTGCTAACTGTTAGATAGAATCCCCTTGGCTTCTAAAGCCTTATTCCTTGTCCCCCTTGTCTTCATAGACAACAGTGGTTTCAGGCCTCAGATATGCTGAATCTCTCTCACCTTTCTTCATCTTTTCTGAAGAAAAAATTTGCTTTTAAGGGCTCATATGATTACATTAAGCTCACTCAGATAATTCTGGATAATCTCCCTATTTTAATGTAAATATGTTGTTGTTAGGTGCCCTCTATTTGGGTCAGACTCATAGCAACTCTAAATATAGCAGAACATTCCCCAACACTGTGTCATGTCTAACACTATGTCAGTGCTTCCCTGCTATTTGTAGAGTTTTCAGTTGTTTCAGGGGTGGGCTGCCAGGTCCTTCTCTGAAGCCTACAGCCTCAGGTATTCTCAGGTGGTCTCCCACCCAAGGACCAAGTAGGTCAACTCTGCTTAGCTTCTGAGATATGATGAGATCAGATGCCAGGGTGGTAGCAGCCTCAAATTATGATCTATCTTTCTACCACCCAGATCCTATTTCTTTTATCCTTTGAGACCAATGACTTCTGCTGAAGCTTCAGCTCCATGATTTGAAAGCTCTATGATTTGAAAGTCATATCCTGGAAGAAAGCCAGTACCTACTGTGTGCTACCCCTTTCTCAATTTTCTGAGCCATATTAGGTGTGTGTCTGACATGTTTTAATACTTGCTTATTATATTCTTTGTATGTTATAGTTGTTTACAGAAGGAGAGCAATTCTGATATTAGTCATTCCATCATGACCCCATCTACATGTCCCCATAAATGTATTTTTATAAATCATTTTTTCTGCCAGGTTGATAATCTGATATGGGTAACATTTAAACTTGGAGAACTTCTCTACTCCCATCCATGTCTTTGAACAAAACAATAAACGATGTTTGATTTCTGAAAAGACTCTCTGGATATTTCCATACGTACCAAATCTTTAAGGGTCAGACTATCTGAAAGTAAGGAATTTCTCTGCCATTTAAATCTAATAGTCATGTGAAACATAAAAGACCGACTTCTCCAAAATAAGAAGGAAGCTAATATAATTATTTTTCCTTTGTAGATAAGTCAGTGAATGATTCCAGTTGCCTATTTCACCTGCATTCCATTTCATGAATTCTCACTAAGTTTCATCATCTTATTGACTAGACAAGTTGTTTCAATATTTAGCCTATGAAATATCCTTGGGATTCTGAGAAGAAAATAGTAAAACTTATAATTCTACTAAATTTTTCTCATCTCATTTTGTAACTATATATTTGTGGATATTAGATTGATGAATGGGAATACTTTTACAAAGAAATCCAAAAAAATTTCTAGGAATACAATTGATAGGACTACATCCTGAAAAAAGTTTGAGATGCCAGCTTAGTGCTATTATGATAGCCCTGAGCCTACCTGTAACACATACTTTCAGCTCCACTGTCTTTCAAAGCATGACTGGAGAAGCCTTTTTTAATAGTGTAATTAGGTCAGTTCTTTGTACAGCTATTTCTAATCGATTGCTAAACTTTTCTCCCTAGCCCACCCAATACATTTAGCTCTAGCTGCATTTTTTGGAGCTCTCTTCATTAGGGTTGAGTGTTTTTGCTATATTGGTGTTTTCACTATCTTCTGAACATACTCATGTTATTCAGTCATTGTTGAAAAATACTCACTGTGCATTAAGCATACTCTCTTAAGGATTTCCTAATAAAAAATATCCTTCCCTCCCAACATGAATCCCAGATATCAAGAGAATTGAGATTTTTTCCCACCTTACAATACAAAAGTACATGTAACTCTCTGTAAGCAGTTACCTCTACATCCCTGTGTGTGTTTGTGTTTAGATCTGTCTCTCGTTCTAACTATAATCCTAGAAGAGGAAAAGTATGTGTTCAATTTCTTTTTATTTCCATGAGCACCTTACTCAATATCAACTGACCTACTTCATCTTTAAAAAGTATATGTTGAATTATTTAGAATTGAATCAAAAATAATATCAATAACTCATTTTTAGCAATAAGGAATGAAAAATATGCTGTTAGTTGTTTGTCTCTAAAATAGTGGTCTATATGCATTAGTTGTGAATTTACATTTCTATTTACAGCTTTCCTAATGCATCTAACTTTAGACATAAGTTCATATTTCAAAAGATTTCATAGATGCTTGGGGCATTTTTCTGGAATATAGTCTTTATGATGACTTTAGGAGGTGTTATTTGAACATACTGATATTGTTATGTCTCAATTATTTTAACTCAGATATAAAGCCCTCAGGTATTAATGGAGTGATGTTTTATGATTTGTCAGACTCAAAAGGCATCTCTGGCAATCCATATACTAATATATCATCACCATCATCATCATCATCATCTCATCATCATCATCATCATCATCATCATCATCATCATCATCATCGCTCTTGAAGAGTATGTTACATTTTAAAAAGAACGTAGAGACCCATGCTATTTACAGATACCATTTTATAATGTTCTCCTTTTAGCCAAGTTTTTTCACAAAGTTTCATACTATAAGTTTGAGAAGTCCCTTACCAACAGGTCCACAATAATACAGTGTAGTGATGCAACTCCCCATAAAATTTATTGGAAACATATCCCCTAAGGCTAGAACTCTTTAGAATTGATAAGACAAAATAAAATATTAGTGGAGTAAATATTGATTTCATCTTTACAAAAGAATGAGAAGAATCATGCAATAGTCTGAAGAACAGCCAAACAGGTTTCATCTAAAATTTAGATATTCAGCAGTTTAAATATGTCTATTTTGGTAATAATAAATAGTATAATTTCCCTTAGAAAATTTGGACTTTGAAATATTGCACTTCTACTTTATTTTTCCTGGGGTTGTGGAGGCTTTGGGTTCATGACAAATCCAACTATTTGGTTGTTGAACTACTCTTTCTGTAAGGCAAAATAATCCATGAGAGGTGTGGAAATGAAGGAATAGGAAATGATACGAGTGCCTGCTCTGCCTCAGCCTTGCTCCTAGGCATTTTACATGCATTTCCTTACTTAAACCTCACAAAACCCTGTTGTCAAAAGCTGGACGGTGAACATGCCAACATGTTACCAGAAGCTGGAAAGGATATGGTGGAAAGGGAATAGAGAGAGATTGGCCAACAGGTACAAAGTCACAGTCAGCTAAAAAGAATAAGTTCTGGTGTTCTATTGTACAAAAGGGTGACTATGGTAAACAAAAGTGTATTGAGGAGTGGGCAGGAATAATGCAGAGGGGTAAAGGGGGAGAGCAAAACACAAAATACAGGATGCACTATATGAAAATATTCAATAAATAGGAAAGGAAAAAATCAATGACAGTCTAACCCATGATTATATACAATTTTCATTACATATTAATTAAAATTTCTACTGTTCTCTTCTATATTTCATACTGTTCTATAAAGTATGTAAGGTGATGAATATGTAAACAAAATTGATTCAATAGTTGCATAGTGGATACATCAAATGACTTACTCTGTACTCCACTAACATTTATAAAGAAAATAAGTAAAATAATTAACCTTAAATTTTTTTCAAAATATCTATGAGAAGACTGTGAATATTCTCACCATAGAAATGAGAAATACATGAGATGCCTTAAATAGCTTATTGGATTATTACATAACATATCCATGCACTGAAACATCACACTGTACCCTATATATATGTGCATTATTTCCATTAAAAGTAAGATAAAATTTTAGAAATAAAAAAAATAGCAACTAACTTTAAATCACTAGGGGGTTATTCTTGGTTGTTATTTTGTTTCTGCTTTATATTTGTACAAATTTTGCTGCTCATCATACCACAGGTTACCAGAGCCCAACAACTAATATTGTTAGAAAACTGAATCCAAGAGTGTTTTATGCCTAATAAGGGGTACAAAATATACATACAAGCAGATCAAAAGAAGAACTGTAGGTTTTCCTGATCATTCACAGATGTAATTATCACTCTTGAAGAATTTATTCAGGTTTTGATGAATCCAATAAACAACATTTTTTATTCCTATTCTAGGTTTGGAACCAACTCAGAGTAAAATTATAGGTGTCCAACAAGTTAAAATCAAATTTCCAAATTATTTAGGCATAACCTAACTGGAGAAGATGGATTTGAATCTCTTGTTACAAATTGTTGATGTTGTTAGGTGCCATCGAATCATGTCCAACTCACAGCGACCCTATGTATTCACTAAGATTTGAAATACCTCCCTGGAAAGAATGAAAACTGCAGCCCCAGGCTTCTGTCTTACTGTGTTAGTCAGAATTGAGTCATTATAATGAAATACAGGAAATAATTAACTTATAAGGTATTTATCTCACAGGTCTGGAAGTTCTAGTCCTAAACTGGGAAGACCTATTGCTTTAGGGTTCTGGTGGGAGTGTTGGGTAGTAATGGGGAGAAGCACATGGAAGAGCAAACTACTCTCCTCTTGATTCAGGAATAGAGGAAGAAGCCTGAGTCTAATAAGCCCTTTCAAGGACACACCTCCAATAACCTAACAACCTCCTACTAAGCAGCACTTCTTAAAGTTTCCAATACCTCCCAATAATGCCAGCCTGGGGACCAAGCTTTTAACACAAGAACATTGAAGGGACATATGACATCAAAACTTATGACTTCCTAATAGTATGAATGTTCAGTAATGAAAAGAATCAGCTCTTGCATGCATTAGTCAGTTACATAGCCAAGGTGGATTTCACTGAATATTCCAGAGGCAAATAGCAAATAATGTAAAGAGCTCAGTTCAGAAACTGTTTTACACAGCTAATCTTTGGCAGGATAAAAAAGAGAAAATTTTCTCCTTTCCCTATTTGCTCAATGTATATTTTAACTGTATTCTACATCTAACACCCTTCAACTACCACCAGCATGATAATCTGTAACTAATATGACCAGTAGTCCTTTGTATTCCTTTGAATGAGTTAAACATTATAAACATTTTTTCAGGTTTACTTTGAGCTTTGTACTTCATCCTAGCCAAGTAATTTCCTCCATGTAAGAACAATGCTTGCCATTTTCTTGTATCAGGAAGAGTGGCCTGTTATATCAGAAGTCCGTTATAATCATAAAAATAATTTGAGGAAAAATAGATTTCATATTAATAGAAAGTGTGTGGAAAAACTATTTCTTCCATGTTTCATTGATGTTTAAGTTGCTATCCACCCCTAAGTGTTCAAGAAATATTTATTGGTGTTTTTCAGAGTATCAGAAAAAACATGTGAGCATTGTTGGAGTTCCAGTAATGGCAACAGAATCAATAGATTCTTGTTAATGTCCCATAATAGTTACAACTTAGTTGTACTACAAGAAGCCCTTAACCAGTCTTTGAAGCAGTCTTGGAAAAAGGTTTGAATCCAGATGTAGCCAGGTTCTGCTATATGTATCTGCATACATTTGGGCAAGATGTTTATCCCCTCTAACACAATCACAAGGCTGAGGTTTAGCTTAACTGGTAGAGTGCTGCTCCTCCCTTGCTGAGGACACAAGTTTGATCCCCAGCACTGCAAAAACAGGACAAAGACATGGTAATCCACTCCCAAAGCAACCTTGAAACAATCAGCCATTGGAAAACCTACGAGGGTCTCTATGAACCAGACCTGACTTAGGGGCACCTAACAACAACAGCAACATAGTCACCCTCATCTACATTCTACCCCTTGGGATACTTGTAGCTCGTGCCTGTTGCTAAAGTACAAAACTCAGTTCCATTGCTTCAAGTTGGGATACATTCAGAAATATACACTCCAAAGTCTTCAAATGATCAAGCATTCATTCTTGAATGTCATCAAAATTGTACACTTTCTGTGTTTTTTATCTTTATCTTTTCTTTTTCTGATTCCTACATACTTATTTCTTCTTGGAGCTTTGCTCAGTAAGCCATTGACACATGAATCTCCCACTCAAGATCTATAGCTGTAGGACCCTGTCCTAAGACAATTATATAATATTAGCTTAAGAAATAACTGAGATTTTTACTGTTGCCTAAGATGTGGAAAGTTGGAAATAATATTGCTCTACATTAATAAAAATAAAATATCAGTTAAACTTCAACATAATAGTTTTACTTGAACCTGCCAGAGAACCAAAATCTTGAGGAAGAAAAACTAGTTTGGAGTCCTGTTGGGCCCCACGTTCGGGTGCCAACTCTATGTGGGGCACGCGCCTCCCGGTCCAGCCTGGAGGTTCAGAAGGGCGGTGCCGCTGCACACATAGATACTAAACACAGTTCACTCGGGACCCTCAGGTGAGGGGCGCAGAGTCCTGCGGCCCTCGGGACCCCGGAGGTGACAGGAGAAAGGAAAAGCCTCAGGCACTTTTGCCTTCCAGGGGCAAACACCCGTGTTGGTCGTCTCAATGGTCACGAGGACACAGCTGTTGCTTCATCGGTGGTCAGACGGAGAGCAGGTTCTTTTCCTTGTTGAGGATTGTGACGGGGAGAGTTATTTCCTCACCAAAGGTCCAGGGGAGGGCAGCAGGAGAGGCCTTTCCTCATTGGTGGTCCAGGCAGTAATTGGCGAGAAGGCGCAGAAAGGGGTGCCCAAAAAGATTGAGCTGCCGCAGCGCAGCTCTTTATGTAGCTTGCCCATGGAATGGCCTGAGCCAATCAGCTTTCAGTCCAATTGTCCAATCAGGAAGGGTTTTGTACAAATGTGCAACCAAGTTACTTTCATTTTCCCTAGATTTCTAACTTACAAACCAGATATTCAAATGCCATTTTCCCAGTTTGGGAGTTTTTGCCACTTTCCTCCCAATTTTTCCCTACAGAGTCCAAGGAAATTCAGGTGTCACCAAGCAGATGGGACACACATTAAAACTCATACGGTGAAGCATAAGAGCAACATTAACCAGCACAATACAAGTGGTTAAAAATAACATCTGTTTTTTAAAACAATTTGATAAGTATCTCTTGTAAGCTAGCATAAGAGCTAACAAAATCTGAGAAACACTAAAGTTCTTCATAGTACTTCTGGTGAACCAGAGTTCACCAGAAATGATGGGCACATTTGGGGATATAAGAGAAACTCTCCCACAGTGGTACAGAGTTGGATAAAGAAAGAATGCAACACTACATAAAAGTGGCAAAGTCCCATTCAAAGCCTTCTTCTCTATGGAACAAAATCTATTATATGTGTCCTACCATTAGGATGAGGATGAGAAACTTTCTCATATAAGACTCACTAAAGATTCATAGCAGAATTTGGATCCCATGGGTAGTGGAGCAGTTTAATTAAGAAAATTCTAACATTGATCCAAGCTTGCCTTATTATGAAGTTAGGTCAAAATAAGAGAAAACCCTCTTGCCCTCTAAAATCAGAATATCAATCAGCAAATAATCACAGCCAGTCTACCACTAGTGAGAATAAGAATATGACAAGACCCTCTGTCAAGTACAAAAGAAAAAAGAAATGCTTAAGCTGAAAGGCAATAAGAAACATTAAGAAAAACACTCTGGTGACCTGGTTTCCACTGTAAAGTATTGCTAGAAGAGTTTGAAGCAGATAGTACACTAAAGGTAAACATAGCAACAAAACCTCAAAATCACCTAAGCTTATGACTAGATTGACCTAAATGTTCACATTAACAAACTAGCAGAAGAGATGTGTGCATTTCTGTGCAAAATACTGTTTGCCTCAGTCTCCACTGTGCTTCTGGCTCATGTTCAATAAAACAATAAGACAGACAAAAACAAAAAGAAATAAAAAGCATTTAAAAAGAACAATAAAATCAGTCAGACTCAGAAAATACTCCAATGTTAGAATTATCAGGCAATAAATTTAAAATAAATTTGATTTTTAAAATGTAAAAAATTCTAAAGCATAATTTCCTCACTTTCAAAATGAGGGTTTTAAGTGTTAGATGTAGTAGTTGGGCTGGGTTTTAGCTCAGTTTGTAGAGTGCTGTTCTGAGCACTCTGAGGCCTTGGGTTCATTCCCCAGCTCTGTAAAAATGGGAGAAGGACCTGGAAGACCACTCCTAAAATAATCCTGAAATCACCAGCCATTGAAAACCCTCTGAATAGTAGAGAAACACTGACATAGTGCCAGGGATGGCACAGTGTTGTGGAGTGTTTCGTTCTCTTGTACATAGGGGTCACAATGAGTCAGATCTGACTCAATGGCACCTAACAACAACAACCCCATGTAGTTATACAGATTAAACGAGATGATGCTATTATAGTAAGTAGCTAGACAGACATGGGAAAGTGGGTTGTTATGGGAAATCAAGATTAGAAGAGCATGCCAATCTCTGCCCAGATCCATCCCTTCTGCAGTGAGACACATCCAGATAAGCAAGAGACACAAAACTATCATTAACATATCACTAACATTGCAGGTTTTGCCAACCTCTACCTCCATGGGTTTCTGCTTAGGTACTCATGGAAAAAAAGAAAAAAAGAAAAATCAGTGAGCATAAACATTAGCATAAAATGAGACAAAGTTGATATTCAAGGGAGGAGACTCAACTATGGCATTATGCAAGGGAGAGGTCCATTAGAAACTCCTTAAAATCCCACAATGCAGAATCTAGTCTACTAAACTCACTCCCTGGGGTCTGCCTGCCTCATACTCTTGTGGAGTTATTTTCACTTTATGCAATAAACACTCACTCAAACTGTGTTTCTGGGCTAAATTCTTTACTTTGGGAAGACAAGAACCAAAGGGAACTCTAACCCAGTAACAATGGGAGTGAAGCCTATGCTTAACAAAATTACTGGTTTAGTACAAGGACTAAGTAAATGACAGCATTAGTAGTAGTCATTAATACTGTGGTTACTTAATAAAACACTATATGCTATTTACATGATGGTGTGATGAACATGGATTGGTTGATTTATGTAAACTATGCCGGTATAGAAACTTTTGCAAAAATGATATCTATGCTGCAAAGGCTGACTGGTTTTATTCAAATGATTTCTGATTAGATATAGAAACTTTACCTTTCCACTCCAAGGTGATATTTCCTTGTTCTTGTTTCTTTTGCCTCAGCTCTGGTTTTATATGAGGAAAGAGGACAAAATGGCAGCTAAGCTTCCTTCTCCTCTGCATTAGAAACTTGGCTATGGGTTGACACTCTCAGTTTTCTATTCAAGACCACTGTAAAGTTTCTCCTCACAAAAAAAGTCAGTGGCACCATTATACTCTGTTTCTGTTTTGTTATCAGAGAAATCAAAATTCCAATTTTCCACTTCTTATGATTTTATTTCTCTTTCTTTATTCCTACCATAAAACCAAATAGCTAAGTAGAACAATAAAGCAATTTGAAGTATTATTTGCAATAAACTTTCAGATTATTCTTTTTTACCTTGAAATCTGTATTGCTGTTTTAAGCAAAATTCAATTATAAGGTCTATATTCATGCAGTAACCAATGATATTCTATTGTAATGATAAATATTTTTCCTAAAATCTCAATATCATCATTCAAGAGGGAGAAACTAGATTACAGAATTAATTTTCTTCTACCAATCTTTTCAGAGCTTATAGCTCCCTTTTATCTTTAGATTACTTGAATAAGTTCTCTCGATAGAGGTTGTGCCTTAAAATACAGTATTCAACTATTAAACTATATCAGATTCAGGCAATAGAACATGCCCATTTATTCTAATCTCAGATTCCCCTTAATTGTTGTAATCAGACTAAATTTATGTATGAATATCATTGGTCAGTGACTTGCAACTGGCAGAGATACTGAGTATATCTAACATATGGAACCTTCCTGGTTTCTATAGTTCTTTCAAGAGTGATCCATCAAAATTAATGTCAGTGACAAGTACAATATAAAAGTAAGGTTGCAAGGTATCTTTGTATTCTCCAGCTGTCCTGTGTATTGTCTCTACTAACAGAATCTTGACAGTAAATGGTATTATCATTGAGGATTTATCCTTATATCCTCATGTGGCTTTTTTAACTACTTTGCTTTAGTTTATTCATTAAATTATGATTACTTTTCAAAAGAACAATAATTTTCAGAGACTGTCTCAGAGCTTTTGATATCTTATAATTCATTTTCCATACTTACATCAGATAAGTGGACTCCATATTAGTGGTAAAGTCAGGATAGAAAACCTCAGTGATTTGACTCCAGAATCGATCCTTCTAATGGGTCTGCTGCCTCTCATGATTGCTTCTGTGTGTGTGTGTGTGTGTGTGTGTGTGTGTGTGGTACTTGAGGGTTGAAACTAGGGCTTGCACATACTTTGTAAGTGCTCTACCACTGGGCTACAAACCCAACTTATTATTTATGTTTGTTTGTTTTGAGACAGGGTGTCACTAAATTGCCTCTGGCCTCAAACTCGTGATCCTTTTGCCTTTGCCCCTTGAGTTGCTAGGATTACAGACATGTGCAACTATGTCCAGCATTCTTATGATATTTTCTAGATAGTTAACTCAGCCACTAGTTGGATGAATTTAGGAAAGTCACTTCTATGAGACATGGCTTCCTCATATGGAAAATGGACATGATAATAGTGCCCATCACATGGTGTTCTTGTGAGAATTCACAAGAGAATAAGTTATCATCAGAAAGCACTTACAACAGTGTTTGACACATTGTAAGCACTGTGAAAGTGTTAATTAGAATAAATTATTTTACTTTAAATAATATCTTAGAAGATATCTTATTGTACCAGCTACCATGTTGATAAATAAGTTAAAAATATGAGTGCAATTTATAATTAAATAGAAATAATTGTAGAGCTGTGGCTGGAATAAGTTAGAACATCAATGAGAAACCCCCTTATTGTTGTATAGTTACTTGATTGATAATACTCTGAGTACACAGCTATTCAAGTCCTTTGTGGAAGAAGGCATACTCAAATTTGATGACATTAATTATTGTGGCTAGCATTTACCATGTTCCAGACACTATTATAAATACAAATGCATCATTTCTAATCTTCAGAATAACACTATGGAAGGATACTACTGTCATCTCCCCTTTACTGATAAAGAAACTGAGGTTCAAAGAAGTAGCTTGCCAAGTTCACACAGCTAATAACTGGCAGGAAAGAGATAGAATAATTTATCAAGTCCTGATTACTTCCCAATTTACCTAATCCTCCAATTCTTCCTTAACCCAGAGTGGGAAAACCTACAGAGAAGTATAAATAAAGAATATATAGTCCTACTATTCATTCAAAAGTGCATTGTTCAGTCTCCATGTATTTGTAAAAAAATGATATCCTGTCACTGCAGAATAAATGGAACTAGAGGACATTATGTTAAGTGAAATAAAGTAGACACAGAAAGACAAGTATGCTGTGTTTCTCTCTCATATGTAGAAACTAAAAAGAGTTGATCTGAAAATAGAATAGTGACTACTAGGGATTGGGAGAGTATAGGGATTGGGATGGGGGAGTGAAAGGAGAGAAGTTGGATAATGGTTGATGCACACTATGTATATAAGGAAGTATCACACTGAAATCCATTCAAATGTACAATATGTGTTAGTAATAAAAAAGAAACATATACAAAGTATGTAGTCTCTAAAATGTAGTCTTCTTACTACTGGGTGCTAACTTACTACTGGATGCTAACATACTATGAATGGTCAGTTCTACTCAAAGTGGTCAGGTTCAATAAGCAACAGAACCTTCCTAAGCAACAGAACAGAACCTTTCCCAACTTCCAATGAAAAGATCAAGGTTGCCAGTGGCTCTGGTAGCTTCTCTGGATATAAAAGAGTTGAAGATTCTAAACACAGCTAAGACAAGGAAGTGGGTCTTCAATCTGCAAAAATATGCAAGATATTTTATGAAAGTATTGGTCAGTCTTGTCTAAATAGGCTGAGATTTTCATGATGATCTCTGATTCATGCAGTTTTATATACACTTAAGAGTTCCCACCTTCTTTGCCACCCAACCACTTTTAGATTCCTCTTCCTCTGATGGTAAATGACTGTACATTCTGAGAGGAAAGAGAAAACATCTAAGAGAGCATTAAGATCCTACAAAATTATGTTCTAGGTCACTGACTTACATATGATTGTAAATCATACTAACATCAAGCATGTTTGTAGAACTGATTTGAATACACTTGTCTAACAATCCAGGTAATGTCAGCCCAGACACTGGCTCTCATGTTCTTTAAAGTGGATATAGTCCTGATGATATATTCATCACTTTTCCCTTTTCAGGAGTTAGATGTAGAGGATATAGAGTGAATTTTGGCTTCTACTCCAGGCTGCTTTCACATTTTCAGTTACACTGGCCACTGAAAACACAAGACTCTGCCAAGAATTTCAGGGAGAAATGATGAGATAGAATGGTGCAATTTACAGAGAGGCAGATTTGATTTACTGCTGGTCAGAGATCCTTAGGAAGCCTTGCTACAATGAGAACAGAAGCACCTTGAATTGGTTACTAGGCCCATCCACTTGCCCCAGGTAAGGGAAAAGAAAACATTTCTCCAGTTGGTGGAAGTGATGGGATAAGAAGGCAGGAGATGCAAGTACAAAGCAAACCCTTAACTTCTTAGAACATTATAACTTTTAAATGAACAAATGAAAAGCAGACGGCTTGACACCTTCCTTTTGAGCACACTGACTCAACATGTATCTATTACTGTTGATGTTTGTTGAGTTGGGTCCAACTCATAGAGACCCTATGTACAACAGAAGGAAACACTCCCACACACTGTGCCATTCTGAGCACTATGTCAGTGTTTCTCCACTATTTATAGGGTTTTTGATGGCTGATTGTTTTAGCTGTGGGCTACTGGGTCCTTCTCCCAAGCCTACAACACCCAGTATTCCCAGGGTCCCCCATCTAAGTACTAACCAGACCTGACCCTCCTTAGCTTCAAAGAACTGACAAGATCAGACACCAGGGTGATATGCCTGTAAACAAGTTACTATTTAGGCTTTGCTGATACTTGTCAACTAGAAACAGAATTCCTGAGCCCTTGAAGCTGAGCCAGTAGAAGGCAATAATTTACAGTTAACTACAATTCTGATGG
>VMDO01001453.1:96321-207616 GCA_007922755.1 Pedetes capensis
GCTGGGATTTAGCTCAGTGGGTAGAGCGCTGCGCTGCAGTCTCTGAGGTCCCGAGTTCAATTCCCAGCACCGCAAAAATGGGAGAAGGGCCTGGCAACCCACTCCCAAGGCAATCCCGAAGCACTCAGCCATTGAAAACCCTATGAGGGTCGCTATGAGTCGGATACCGACTCGACGGCACCTAACAACAACAACAACACAATTCTGATGAGTACTATAAAGAAGTATAGATAATTATTGAAACCCAGAATGAGAACCCTAATCTAGTTTAGTCGAGCAGAATAAGGCATTTAAGCCAAATTCTCAAAGATGGGTATGCATTAGTTATCTATGTGGGGATGGTAGGGAGAAGCTGGTATAAATTTCTGTGACTGGAAAACGAAATTATAGTTTTTAGGGCTCACTCACAAGACTGAATTTATGGTTTAAAATGCTTCTCATTTCCTATCCAGAATGAGACAAGGGTTGAGGAAGGAAGAATGATTATGTTAGTGAATATATATTATATGCTCTTTATGTGCCACCAAAACACTAAAGTTTTTGTGTTTAGTAAGGTTATTTAATATGCAGGCAGCAGGCTATGAGGGAAGTGCTACCATTCTGTCCATTTTATACAAAGGGAAATGAAAAAGCAAAATGTTTACATTGTATATAAATGATAAGGCCAGGATGCAAATGCAGATCTTTCCAACATGCATCCCAAACTCTTTTCACAAAACCATTCCACAGTTTTTAAGGGGAAACAGAAACACAAAAGTAATACTCCGTAAAAGCAGAATAAATTACCCTGGGCAAAAGGAATGAGATAGGAATGCGGCTCTCTGCTTATTTATAATTGTGTTTATATCTTCAAAAACAAATAACTAAAAAACTGCCAAAAAGTCAACCTGCCTGTTTAAAAACTCTCCTTGTGAGAATTCATAGAAAATCAATTTCAGGAGGCACCACTATGCAGCCCATTACACCTGATCCTAGATTTGCTTCTGTCTGACTCTTCTATTCACTAGAAGGGGTTTATCATTTCAAAGGCCAAATACTTCATTTTCAGCACAAAGGACATTTTTCCAAGGTGAAATTGAAGGTGATCTCTCTCAAAATACAAATCATCTCACCCAGGAAATGTCTAGCTTTTTCCTGAGATGCAATATATCAACCTGGACAGGCATATTGTACACAATTCTTTTAAAGCCCAAAGTTCTTTTCATATGCACAAGAAAGAATACAATAGGAGAAAAAATTATACAAAGATCAAAATAATTCAAATAGAATATGCCACAGAATTTCAGTGAAAAGAAACCTTCAAAATTCCTCCCCCCAAATCATCAGACAACCACACTGCTAGAGACTTAACTTTTCTCCTATCACCCGAGGAGACAAAAGTGATCATTCCCAGAATGCCCTCTTCATAGAAAAGAGCCCACAAATCCATTCATCTTGTTAAGACCTGTCAACTTTGTACTTTAAATCTCATTTCAATCCCACAAGAATAGGGAATTTTCTATATCTCTTAGTGAATCAAAGAGAGAGCAAAAACAAATTAATACAGATTTATTTAAATCAAAAATGCATGTCTTCATTACTGAGAGAAATCAAAAATAAAATTCTTTTAACAGCAATACTGGTGTTAAACTATAACACATCTTTTTCATTTATTGGTGATAGGATTTTTTTCTTATGTAATATACAAAATGCTTTGTTTTTCCTTTTACTAAGGCTTCATAATCATCTCTTTGGACTGAGTTCAAAAACTGTTAGGACACTACTAATGTGTTAATTAGTTTTTAAAATTCTCCTAAAAAGTATATTTCATTTAATTTCCACATACCATACAATCCTTCCTTTAGATATTAATGACTACTCTTCAACAAGTAATGTCTGTGAATAAAATCAGATTTCAAAACTTTCTAAAATAGCAGAATGAAAATCTGGTAAATTTGTTTACCTGCCACAAATAACAATCAATACACAGTTGAAGAAATGTCATTTTGTTTTGAAGACTGTAGATAACAAAACATAAAGCACAAGTGTAGTTTTGTAGTCTCCACTAAAACTAGTGAGAGTAACAGGAGAAAAAAAAGTCAGATGATTCTATTTCTGGTTCAGAAACTTAGAGATACCAATATTTGTATGGGAGAATATTCTAAGGATTGGAGAGTGGGGAGCACAAGTTCTAGCTCAATTCTTTTATGTGACAGATGAAGATACATATATAATAGAAGACAATGTTAATACAACTAGCCAGATAAATATAAATATTTAGCACTAACTCTTCTCAAAAGTGTTTTATGTGTTGTCCTATTGTTGGCATTTTCTCCAATTTATAGATTAAAAAGTAAAATGAAGACACTAAATGACTTCACCAAGACCTCACAAACAAATGAATGGTACAAGTAATACTAAGACTTAGAACCAGTGCTCTAAATACCAGGCTTCTTGGATAAGATCTTCGATGGTACAATTTACATTTATAGAACATCCTGTGTTTGGCCTTAGGTTGAGAGATAGGATATACTATCTGTTATTTCATAGTTCAGCATCATAAATTGGACTATGATCTTTAATTAACCATTTGGACAATATTACTTCCAAGGGTCAAGTAAGTCTTTGATTATTCAACATCCAAAGGCAGGAAAAACTAGCAATCCAAATCTCTTGAATATAAAATTTTTAGAAAATAAATTGGAAACTTTCTTGTTTACTATACCAGGATTAATTCAATAAAGGCAAAAACATGAAGGATAATTCAAAAAAACTACTTTGACCAAAAGTAAGTATAAACTTATAAAGTATCTTATCTTTTCATAATATTTTAAATTATATCTCTTGGACAAATAAGCTGCAGAATAAATCAGATTGCTCTGCCCTATAATGATCTAATATGACTCCACTACTGTTTTTCAATCTTTCTCCTGCTGTTTTATCATGAAATATCATCTCAGGTTAGCAGAAGACTCATTTCAAAACCACAAAATCTCAATAAACCTGAGTATGTCTTTTCTTGATCATATCACACATTTGACCAATTCCTGTATCTTTACACTTTATTGGTTATACTCATAAATTATTGCTGAAAATGTTTATTTTTTTTCTTGATTCCAGATTTCTCTCATGCACCATTAGTTTTGCTACTCTTCAATTTAAATGGGAGTTTTGGAGTGAGCAAAATATATATGAAACTCTATAAATGCATTTTTATACTGATCCATATGAAAACAGTGATTCTAAAAGCAGAGTTCTAGTGATTAAAAGAGTATTACTGTAAATTTCAGCTAAAATAAGAAAATCAAAGACTTAGAAAAGAAAATAGACTTTTTGAAACTTGCAGAAATGAGAATAACTTTTTAAGTAATATAAACTGAATATTTTGGCCTCTGTGTAAACAAACAACATGTAAACAAAACTTAAAGAAGTAAAAATTAAATTTCTCATTTTTAAGTATGATGTTTACTAGTTAATTTTCCCTTCTCCCCTATTCTCTTCATGTTCCAATTTCATTTCATATCTATATCTGTATCTACATCTATATACACATAGACATTCCTAGTCTTATACATGAATTTATAAAATTTATAATTAAAAATAAATGTAAATGTATTCCATTAATATCCATGCCCTCCTTGGTACCACTACACTTTTTTGTACCTTATATTGCAAAACTTTTTAAACTGGGTGCTCATGTTCACTGACTTTCCCACCTTCTCTCATCTCTCACATTCAGTCCTTTGAAATCAGGCTTTCACTATCACCATTTCACAGAAGCAAGTGACACATGTTGACAAATTTACTAGCTGCCTTTCTATCCCCTTCTTACACCATTTCTTAACAGCATGCACAACACTTGGCCAATTGCTCATGTCCTTTCCTTTGAAATACTTCTTCATAGTGGATGCTTTTTTTTTAATCACAGTTGTCTGTGACATTTGCCATTTTTCTTTCATAGGCACTTTTGTGGCTGTGTCTCCTCTGTTTGATCTCTAAATGTTGTAGGTTCTCTGTGTTCAACTCTGACTTCTATCTCATCCAGTATCTTCTTTTAAATTTCATTCTTACTCCTGTTAGTCTCTATGTATACCTTGACTCCAACTCCTCTGTTGATCTGCAAGCAACCAGATGCACACTTGACATTTTCCCATGATGTCCAGTCATCATGTGAAACATGGTCAAAATAGAATTATCAAACACTCCTTTAATAAGTAGATTTGGGACACAGAGAGCAGAGGGTTTTTGTTCTCAGCTTCCTATTGGAATTCATAGGTGATATAATCTTATGGATATCCCTAGCATCAGCCAAATTGAAATGATGGCAAAATGGTCTAAGTGGATATACAACCTGAACTAGCACCTATCATCAATTCACCACAGGTCCATAATGATGCAGGGAAGCATCTGAGAATAGCTTGTCCAAATTCACATTGGTGCAAGATAAGATAGAGGGACCTCTCAATTGTGAAAGAAGAACACAGAGTAATCAGCATATATCTAGTAGCCAGAGAACAAGGTAGCAGCATAGACACTGGCATCAGTCTTCATTGAGGATGGATATTGAAGACCAAAGACATGTTACACTAGTATGGTTAGCATTTTATTTTTCCTTTCTCCTGAGGAAAGATCTCCATTAACAAGAGCTATTGAGAAATAAGTAATGGTATTTGACAGTATAATTGAGTTTGGTGGCTTCTGAGTATTGGTACATTAGTAACCATATCAGAAATTCAAAGCTTTTAATAATTTCTCCATCAATAGCTGATGATCAGAAAAGTATGTGGCTTTAGATTTACCTTTTCATTTCAGGATTTTATTTAGTAAGACATTTCAATTACTAAATCAATGTTAGTTCCTGTTGCATTAATCAAGTTGGGGCTCAAATGATTAGATCATTGTTCGACTCTTCCATGATATCTTAATACATTGTATATTTTTCCCACAATTGGCACCCAAGTATTTCCTCCACTAGATTTCATTTTTAGCTGATTATGAAAGAGCATTTCTCTCATGGGCGGTGACTATATGGACTTTTCAATCAACCACAATGTCAGTGGCTCTGGAAGGTATCTGTCTGAGTCTAGGTGAAAAAAACTTTTTCAGTTGCCTTTGAGAGAATTTACACCTCCCATTTTACCTCCAGATGGACAATCTTTGGACCTATTATGAAGTTGCCTTGCTCTCTCACATGGCTTTCAAATGGTTGCCTCTGAGATATTCCCACAGCATATTCAAAGCATGGACATAGACCCTTCAAAGTTGGCAAATATATCTGAAAGTTTTCTCATGGTGATGGAATACACAAGAATTTGATTCTTTCAAAATAGATTCACTTTGATCAATAATCACACAGCTCCTCCAACCTCAATATCCCATTGCATTTGTATGCCTTGGTGATTTTGTTTGAGTCTCTCCTCTGACCATAGAATGTTTCATTATCTCTTTCAAATCTTTTCTTTCAACATGAAGCCTTCATACATCAAGTGATGTTTTATTCTGAGATTTACTTATTTGATACAAATTATTAACTATTTATGAGAAACACCATTTACTTGACTTTGTCATTTACTGGGAGTTAATTTTAAGTCCTTACTAAAGATCTTTGAAGGCCAGGACCATTTAATGTGTTGTTTTGGTAATTTTCCTATGCTAGCTAGCACAGGACTAAGACCATATTTTATTGCAGACATTTTCTATTTCAAGCCACACAAAGCAGTAAACTTGGTTGTGATTATGGTCCTCTTTGAGTGTCCAGGATGACACCAATGACTCCTTTTGAAGGATAAAGCTGAATTTCTGACATGCTTATGTATACCTCATTAATATAATTATGACATTTTGAACCTCTATGCAGGATAAAGCATTCATCTTTAAAAGAAATAATCTTTAATGGAGGAAGTGCCAATATGAGCAGTGCACAATGATGTGCATGTATGTAAATTTCATGATTTAATCCATTAATTTGTACACCAATACAAAATAAAGAAGAAAGTGTTAAATATCTAATTACATATCTCTCTGATAACATAAATGAAAATGACCTTGAATTTTAACAATTTTCACTTTAAAGTAAGTCTAGTGGAAAGGACAGATCAATGCAATAATATACCTTTGTGCTCTCTCTGCAGTGATCATATATATAACTTGAAATTTTCATTGCTCCTTACCTCCAAAAAGGATGGTTGCAACCACAATTCACTTTTTTACATTTAGACTATTGACAACAACTTTATAGCACTGTTCTAGTTGGTCATTTCACTTGTGAAATGGGGCATATTTTCTTTTAGAGTTTTATTGAGTTCTAAATTTCATAATTGTCACTCAGATTTATTGCTTTTCACTGTCTTTCTTGTGAGT
Organism: Pedetes capensis; assembly: GCA_007922755.1. Lineage (NCBI taxonomy): Eukaryota > Metazoa > Chordata > Mammalia > Rodentia > Pedetidae > Pedetes > Pedetes capensis. The sequence goes on from VMDO01001453.1 coordinate 102,661, forward strand.
TAATGTTTATGTTTATTATCATGGTGGCTTCCCAACAAATTTCTGCCAGTGATCATTTCAAAGTAATAGCACCTTTTCATGAAAAGATAGCTTGATATTAATTTGACCATCAAACAAAAGATTTAATCAAACAATGTAGATAGAATTCTCTTTATGGAGATTGTCTTAGTTTTGACTGCTATAACAAAATACCATATACTGAAGGGCTTAAGCAACAAGCATTTATTTCTTGCTTTTCTAGAAGCTAGAAGTCCATAATCATTGCTGGTGGGGACTGTCTTTCTGATTTATGCATGGCTGTCTTCTCACTTTATCCTCAATGCAGAGAAAGAGCAAGCACACACCAGTCTTCTTTTAAGGACATTAATCTTATCTTGGTGTCTTCACCCTTTAAATGAATCTAAACCTAATTATCTCCCAAAGAAGCCACCTAATATCACTGGAAATGAGGGGAGAAGGTATGAAATAGCCATCTAGGACAGTGTTTTTAAAGTTATCTTAGATAAAAGGCCACTTTTATTTTTAATTTCCAATATGCCATAGGCCAATGTCTTATAAAATCTGATAAAAATGAATTACTAAAAAATGAAATATTTAAAAGTCAGATAAAATACAAACCAAATTATTTTAACATTAAATTTAAGAAAATTAAAAGTATTCCTTGAAATTACTCCAAAAGCTTCTAAAACCTTATTATCACTTTTAATACTTTACTTATCATGGACCACTGATAAATAGCCCAAAAATAAACACCGAGCTTGAGAGGATCCTTTTAAGCAGTTTGGACCTGGAGAAAGAGACTTAGAGATTACTAGGGATACATGGTAATATTTTCATCATAATGTTATGCAAATATTAAAATTTTGTCATTATGAATAGAAAGTGAAGCCACTATTCTTAATTTTGTGATTTTCTTCTGTAACAGTTAGCTATTCAGGGGGCAGGCAGGCATACAATATACTGGTGGTTGGATTCAACAAAAGTTGAAGTATTTTTGGTGGAGGATATCAGAGATCAAAGCGATGAAGGGCTTTGGAAGGGCAAAAGGCTCCTGGAAAATAAACTTAGGAGAGGAGTGAGCTAAGAAAAATCAATGATCATGAGAAAATAATAAATTAGTGGAATATAAGTGGTTTCAGTGACATTTAAGTGATCATATCAGTAGGATTGGAAATATAAATGATTTGGGGTTGGAAATGTTTGAAATTATGCCTTCTGAGCTTCTCAGGATGGCAATAGATATTTTAGCAGGCAGCAGAAGAGGAGTTGAGGAAAATATCATTGGTGAGACTCTAAGGCCAAGGTAGACAAAGGGTCTTCCCTGTGCAGGTGAAGTCATCAAGAATGATCATAGGAGCCGGGTGCGGTGGCGCACACCTGTAATCCCAACGGCTCGGGAGGCAGAGGCAGGAGAATCGCAAGTTCAAAACCAGAGGCAGTCTATGTAATTTAGCGAGACCCTGTCTCAAAAAGTAAAAAAATGGGCCGAGGTGCAGCTCAGTGGTCCAACACTTGCAGAGCATGCAAGCATGAGGCCCTGGGTTCAACCCCCAGTACTGCAAAAAAAAAAAAAAAAAAAAAAAAAAAAAAAAAAAAAAAAAAGAGAATGATGATAGGGCCAGGTTTTGTGGCATACACCAATAATCCTAGATACACAGGAAGTTGGGGCAGGAGGATCACAGGTTCAAGGCCAGAGGCAGCCTGCACAACTTGGGGTACAACTCGGTAGTGGAGTACTGTAAAAAAAAATGAGGGAAGGAAAGAAGAAAGAACAAAAGAAAGAAAGAAAAAAGAAAGCTGATAGATGTAGGGTATGGGGACAAAATAAATTGAGTCAAGAAACCAGTCTGCTGCATGAAGGGAAATGCACAAAGAAGAGGAAGTGAAGATAGTGGCATATCATCCTAAATACCAAAATAGTAGGAAAACTTTGGTAAGATAGTGTAGAGGAAATGGTCTAGAAGTGAAGAAAAAAGGAAACCAGCTCTACTTCCCTGCTAGAGCTACTGGAGTGTGAAAATCAAATGAAATATAAGTTCAATTAGCAGCAAAAGTGAAGTCCTTTGGCTTGTTAATCACAGAGTAAGAACTCCAGATAGCTTAAGGAAGGGTTTGTATGTGTTCAGTTCACAATCATGGTCAGCTAGATCGGAAATTCTCCCTCTTTTTGATTGTGTGTTTGTTTCAATGCAATCGGTTAATAAACAAAGCATACTGCTGATATGTATCTTGAATAAAATCTATGTGACATATGAGACATTCTCTTATAATGAAATGAAATATTTCAATAAAATAAAATGTTTGAGATACTAATACTAGACTGGAAATGTTTTACAAAGTTGAGGTAGCAAAGTAACTGGCAAAGATCAATCACATCAATTATAACTAAGGGTTGTCATAGGAATTATATTTGCACTCAAATAGAGTGTTTCAACTAAATAAAGTCCAGTATTTATGTTGACAAAATGATAAGAATCTCAACTACATACTTGGGTTTTTCTCTTTATCATTTTACAAATGATTTCCACCAAAATAAAATATGATAAATGTGATCTCCTTTGTTCTAGTGTTTGATCATTATTTTCACATAAACTCTATAAAAATGGAACAATAGATGTTTATAAAAATGTTACCAGAGCTTTATAAACATACTTTAAAAATCCAGCAGTAATGAATCCCAGTACAAACATGGAAAGTTTAAGTGGTTATTCAAATATAGTTTGGAGAAGAGTGGTTTCCTCATTTGTAAACTGTGTTAAAATGCATCAATCTTACAGATTAAAATGAGATTTAAATGACAGAGCTATGTAAAAAATTCAATGCTATCCCTAACATACATTTGTTGATAAAATGTTATGATTGCATAAAAAGTTAAAACTTTAGAAAGTATCTTAATCTCAATTATTTGAAAAACAAAACAATAACAGATGGCTGATTGGACACGAGGCATTTGCAGAATAGTAATCATGACAATGATTGTTGTTGTTGTTAGGTGCTATCCAGTTGGGTCTGACTCATCACAACCCTCAGAGCTAAATGAAGTAAAAACAACATTTGCCAGTTGCGTGGTAGTTACCAATTGTAAGGCACAATTCTGAGTACATTACATATATTAAAAAGTATTGCATAAGAGCACTACAAAAAAGGCATTGTGATTATTATCCTCATTTTAAGGTTGAGAAAAATGCACAGAGACATCTTTGTGTGTTAGATATTTAACTCTGCCAACTGTAGTAAGAGATGGGTAATTTTATTTTCATCATTTCACAAATGAGAAAGTGAACAAGGGTTAAGAAAAGCTTCCTGTGCTTATTTCAACTAATAAGTGGTGGTGTTGAGATTTGAACTCAAACAATCTGGCTCAGACCCATATGCCTAATTACAATGCCACTCTATCAAAGGAGTAATGGTCTGCTCAGATCTCTTATACATGATTAAGAGGAGGTTAACATTCTTATGGAAAAATAGGCAATGAACCAGGACAGATAATTTATAAATACACATCTCTCTTCTGTTCCTTGAAAAGCTCATTATATTTGTAGTTGATTGTCTAGATAGCTTTTTGGTGCAAGCTATTAATTCAGTATTTTAGTAAACATGTTGTTGTTGTTGTTAGGTGACATCAAGTAGGTTCTGACTCATAGTGACCCTACGTCCAACAGAACGAAACACTCCCCAATACTGTGCTCTGCTCAGCACTGTCAGTACTTCTCTGCTCTTCATAGGAGTTTCAATGGCTGATTGTTTTGGAAATGTTTCTGGAGTGGGCTGCCAGTTCTGTCTCCCATTTTTGTGGTTCTGGGGATTGAACCCAGGACATCAGAGAGCACAGAGCAGCACTCTAACCTCTGAGCTAAACCCCAACTCCTTAGTAAAAATGTTGTTGTTAGGCATGTAGAGTTGGTGTCCATAGGTACAACAGGCGAAACATTGTCAGTCCTTCTCTGATATTCATAGGGTTTTTGGTGGAGGAGGGATTTTTGGGAGTGAGTTGCTGGGTCCTTCTTCCAAGCCTAAAGTATCTAGTGTTCCCAGGCATTTGCTCATCCAAGTAGTAACCAGGGCTGACCCTGCTTAGCTTCTAAGATCTGACAGGATGGGAAACTACAGTGCTATGGCTGCAGGCTTTAGTAAAAATAGTGTTTTTTACCTCTTAAGTGTTCAAAAGTATTAATGTAAGTGTTAAAATCTCAGATTAATTATCAAACTGATCAGAAACTTTAATTTACTGAAAATATGAAGCATTCTTTTATTTTCTTTGTTAGAATTTGTTATTACATAGTCATGCATTTCAATCCTTTGAAAATGACTGTGAAGGTTACTGTGTAGGTCACCAGTTGAAACTGATTGAAATGGAGAAATTGAAATCCATTTTCCATCATTTTATCCAAACCATTCATTTCTATTATGCTAGCAAAATAAGTATTACTTGTCAAAAGACTATCAAATAGCTTACATAAAGTGAAATACAAAGCTCATGTTTTTTTTAAATAATCTTTTTAAATTTTATTTTATACTTTTCAAAATAATAGTCACAGCTAGTATCATCACTGAATGAAATAAATTATAGGGCCAAGTTTCTATTTTTAAATTTTAAAATTTATTTTTTAATTATAGGTAAACACAAAACAATTGCACATTTTAATGGGGTAAAAAGTAATGTTAAAAATCTGTGTACATTTATAATATTTAAAGTGGTTTAGTCTGTAGCCATAAAACTGTGGCGTCGTCACATCTCAGAAGCTAAGCAGGATCGGGCCTGGTTAGTACTTGGATGGAAGACTACCTGGGAACACGAGGTGCTGTAGGCTTGGGAGAAGGACCCAGCATCCACTCCCAAAAAGCAATCAGCCATTGAAAACCCTATAAATAGCAGAGAAACACTAACAATAGTGTTTCGTCTGTTGTGCATAGGGTTGCTATGAGTTAAACACCGACTTGACAGCACCTAAGAACAATAACAACAAATTAGGTTATGTTGTTGTTATTAGGTGCTGTCCAGTTGATATCCGACTCATAGTGACCCTCATAGGGTTTTCAATGGCTGACTGTTTCGGGATTGCCTTGGGAGTGGATTGCCAGGTCCTTCTCCCATTTTTGTGGTGCTGGGAATTGAACTCAGGACCTCAGAGACTGCAGGGCAGCACTCTACCAACTGAGCTAAATCTCAGCCCCACCCGATGCATAGCATTCATTTGCTTCTCTGCTGTTCATAAGGTTTTCAACGGCAGATGGATTTTTGGGAGTGGGTTGCCAGACCCCTCTCCCAAGCCTACAGTACCTGGTGTTCCCAGGCGGTCTCCCATCCAAGTACTAACCAGGCCCAACCCTGCTTAGCTTTGGAGATCTGAGGGGATCTGATACCACAGGGATATGGCTGTAGGCAAATCGGTTTAAGCACATCTATTTCCTCATTAATCATCTTTTTTTACAGTAAAAGCATTCAACATTCTTTCTTCTAGCTTTCTGAAAGGCACAGTGTATTATTATTACCAACTGTCACCCTGCCTACAGCCACACCACTGTGTCAGAACCCATTAGATCTTGGAATCTGAGCAGAGTGGGACCTGGTTAGTCCTTGGATGGGAGACCACCTGGGAATACCAGATGCTGTAGGTTTAGGAGAAGGACATAGCAGCCCAATCCCAAAATAATCAGCCATTGAAAACTTTATGAAAAGCAGAGAAGTGCTGACAATGGTGTTCAGCATGGCAGTGTCAAGTAGTGTTTTGTTCTTTTGTACATAGGGTCACTATGAGTTGGATCCAACTGGATGGCACCTAACAACAACATGGTCACCCCACTGTGCAATAACACAAAAGAACCTCTTGCTCTTATCTAACTATAGCTTAGTGCCCACTGATCAACCTTTCCTCATTCCCCATCCTCACCTTCCCTAGCCTCTAAAAACTTTTATTTTGTGCTAAACTTTTATGAGGTCTATTTTTTCCTTTCTTTCTTTCTTTCTTTTCTTTTCTTTTCTTTTTTTTTTTTTTTTTTTTTTTTTTGCAATATTGGAGGATTGAACCCAGGATGTTCCATCACTGAGCTGCACACCCAGTCCCTTCTTAACTTACTTATTTTTGAAACAGGTTCTTATTAAGTTGTTCAGGCTGCTCCTGGCCTTGTACTAGTGATACTCCTGCCTCAGCCTCCTGAGGAACTCATGAGCCTCCTGCCTCATCCTTGCATGTCATTGGAACTACAGGTGTGGACCACACTGCCTGGCTCAAAGTCAACATTTTTTGATTCCATATGTGACCATGATCATGTAGTACTTGCCTTTCTAAGCCTGGCTTATTTCATTTAACATAATAGAAAAAAATAAAATAAAATTCAAAGTCCATTACCAAGTAAAAATTTGCTAATTTGAACTGGAATTTAATATTTAAAGTGACAATAAAATTATTTGTCCATGATTTTTCAGTGTATTTCTGACATTATTTGAGAAGACTTTATTATAAGCTATGAATTCACAAAAAGATTGAAAGTGGTTTGTTCAGGTATAAAATACGTAAATAAGTAAAAGCCCCATGGAATGTCCAATCTCAATTTAAATTAAGTTTTTCTTAATCCTCAACCATACTGAAATATAGACTACTAGTTTACACAAAATGACTAATATCACTTCTAGAGCCATTTCCTCCTCTCCTCTCTTTTTTTATGAATGAAGGGAAAAAACACAAATATTAGAGGAAAAGGATATGTGGGTGGATTAATTAGATGATCAGACACTAAGAAATTGATTATAATTGACACCTTTAGGCCCTACTCATATTCACAGTTGGAATAGACCATTGAAATATTTCATATCTCATCTGAGCACATATTCAAATCTGTAAGGAAATAATATTTATATGCAATATTTTAATCACAAGCAATTATTTAATAATCGCTTTAGGTTGTTGAATAATAGGCATGTATCTCCATGACTTTAAACAGATGGAGTTTTCAATCTTATTTACTTCCCTAATGTAAAAATTCTCCTCTTTTACCATCTTATTCACAATCCCATAGTTTCTCTGATAATAAACTTAAGAAGTATCTGTATCCTATAATCCATATCATACCATAACTCTGTTAGTTAGACTTTCATCATTGTGACAAAATACTTGACCAAAACAATTTAAGGGAAGAAAGATTTTATTTTTGGCTGGTGTTCTCAGAGGCATTATTCCAGCATGGAGAGAAGGGCATAGCTGAGCTGAGTCCTCCTGGTGGCCAGGAAGCAGAAAGAGGGAGAATGTCTCCACTCACAGGCTTTCTTCCTTTCCCACTTTTGTCCCATTTAAACTCTCAGCCAATTGGATAGCACTGCCGACAACCAAGTGGGTCTTACCTCTGAAATGCCCTCAGAGACTCGCCAGAAATCTATGTCACTATTCTCCTAGGCAGTTCTCAATCCAATTAAGTTGACAAACAAGGTTAACCTTCACACATAAATATCTTATTTTCTAACTCTACATTTGCTTATAAACTAGTTGACATTTTAGAAGGGTTATAAATACTTTCCCAATTTTCTTTCCAATTTCTTTGGCACTGTGAGGGCACTGAACCCAGTCCCATGTACATAGTTGGCAAGTGCTCAACCACTGGGGCAGCACCCAACCCACTTTTTACTTTTCATCTTGAGACAGGTTTCATCAAGTTACACAGGCTGCCTCTGCCCTTGAACCTGTGATCATTTTGTCTCTGCCTCTAGAGTTGCAGAGATTACAACCATGAGTCACCACACTAGGCTCCTTTCCAATATTCTACCTTACTTTAATATTACATTTTTAAAATATTTTGATAATTAAGACAAAAAATAACTGAAAACTAGATTAAATTTTTACTATTATAGCAATATTTAAAGTATTATACACTAACTTAAGGTCTACATGAATATATTAAGAAACTATTTTCAAAGTAATATATAATTATGTTGGTACAGAGACACTCACATAAAGTTACCTCATTTGAGAGCCTCAAATAACATTTCCATTGAATAATTCAATATTAATTTTAGCTTATACACAACTTGCTGTTCTTGTTGTTAGGCACCCTCGAGTTGGGTCCAACTCATAGAAACCCTATGTACAATAGAATGAAACATTCCCTGATTCTATGCCAGGAACACAGTCTGCTTTCACAAACACATCATGTAACTGGAAATACCATGGGAGAGTCAGGCACAGCTTCTTCTTCAATGTGACACCTTCACTTTTCAATACTTTGAAGAAGTTTTAACACCAGCATTTCCCAAAGCAATGCATCTTTTGATTTCTTGACTGCTGCTTCCATGGGTGTTTATTTTAGAACCAAGTAAAGCAAAATCTGGGACAACCTTAGTCTTTTCTTCATTTATCATGAAGTTGCTTACTGACCCATTTGTAAGGGTTTTTGTTTTCTTGATATTGAGGTAGAATCCATACTGAAGGCTGTGTTCTTTATCCTCATTGGTAAATGCTTCAAATCCTCTTCATGTTCAACAAGCAAAATTCTGTCATCTGCATAATGCAGGTTGTAAATGAATCTTCTTCCATTCTTGATATTGCATTCTTCTTCATAAAGTCCAGCTTCTCAGATTATTTGCTCAATATGGAGATTGAAGAAGTACAGTGAAATGAGATAGCCCTGGCATATACCTTTCTTGACTTTAAGCCAGTCAGTGTTTCCTTGTTCTGTTCAAATGACTGCCTCCTGGTCCATATACAGAATCCTCATAGGTACATTTAAGTGCTCTGATATTACCATACTTCACAATGTTTTCCATAATTCATTGTGATCCACACATTCAAATGCCTTTGCATAGCCAATAAAACATAGATAGTCATCTTTCTGGTATCCTGTCCTTTTGGCCAATACCCACATGACATCAGGAATGAAATCCCTGGTTCCATATCCTCTCTAAATGTGGCTTGACTTTCTGACAGTTCCTTATCTATATACTGCTGCATTCACTTTTGAATGATCTTTAGCAAAATTTGACTTGAATGGATATTAATGATATTATATTATTCAATTATTTCCACATTCAGTTTGATCCCCTTTTTTGGGAATAATATTGATTCTTCCAGTCAGTTGTTCAGGTAGCTGTTTTCCAAATATCTTGGCATAACCAAGTGAGCACTGCCAGTGTTGCATCTGTTTGTTGAAACATCTCAATTGGCATTCCATCAATTCCTGGAGCCTTATGTTTCACCAATGCCTTCAAGGCAGCATTCCACCTCTTCATTCAGAACCATTGGATCCTGATCATATGTAACCTCTTGAAATGGTTGGTTGTCCAGCAATTCTTTTTGGTATAATGACTCTGTGTATTCCTTCCATCTTCTTTTGATATTTTCTGCATCATTTAATAATATCCCTGTAGAATCCTGCACTATTGCCACTCACTTGAGAAAAACAGAATGTGTTCTTCCCTATTGGTTTTCTACCCCCAGTTCTTTGCAAATGTCATTATAATATTTGGTTTTATCTTCATGAGGTGTCCTTTGAAATCTTCTGTTTAGTTTTTAACTTCAGCATATCTTCCTTTTACTTTAGCTTCTGGATGTTCAAGGGTATGTTTTAGAGTCTGTTTTGGCATGTAATTTGGTTTTTTCTTTTTTTTTTTCATTTCTTTTTGTAACTTTTTGCTTTCCTCATGAATGATGTCTTTGATGTCATGCTGCAACTCACATGAGTTCCCTATAGGGGATAGGTTTCAGCTGAGCTTCTCGACTATGACAAATTTAGAGAGGGACCTAACAGTCCACTCTCAAAATAACTGACCATTGAAAATCCTATGAATAGCAGAGAAATAAGCCCCCAAGTTGGAAATCACTCAAAAGATGACGAGCAAAGTGTTGTCTCCTCAAAGTACACTTGATCTTAGTGACAAAAATGCAATCAAGTCCCAGGGACCTCCATTTGCTGATGTGGCATAACTCAAAGTGAGAAGAAACAACTGTAAACATCCATTAATAATTGGAATGCAGAACATAAGTAGTGTAATCTAGGAAAATTAGACATTGTCAAAAGTGAAATAGAGCACATAAACATTTACATTCTGGGTATCAATGAGCTAAAAAGGACTGGAATTGGCCATTTTGAGTCAGATAATCATATGGTCTAATGTGCCAGGAATGACAAAGAAAAATGGGGCTGCATTCATAATCAAAAAAGACATCTCAAGATCTGTCCTGAAGTACAATGCTGTTAGTGATAGAATAATATCCATACACCTACTAAGAAGACCAGTTAATATGACAGTTATTCCAATATATGCACCCACCACTAAAGCCACAAATGAAGAAAGGAAAGATTTTTACCAATGTCTGTAGTGTGAAATAGACTGAACATGTAATCAATAAGCATTGATAATTACTGGTGACTGGAAAGCAAAACTTGGAAACAAAGAAGGCTCAGTAGTTGGAACATATGGCCTTTGTGACAGAAACAATGTTGGAGATCACATGATAGAATTTTGTGAGACCAATAAATTTCTCATCGCAAATACATTTTTTCAGCAACACAAACAGCAATTGTACATGTGGAATTCACTAGGTAGATCATACAAGAATGAAACTGACTACATTTGTGGAAAAAGATGAAGGAAAAGCTCAATATCAGAAGTCAGAACAAGAACAGGTGCTGACTGTGGATCAGACTACCAGCTGCTCATAAGCAGATTCAAACTGAAACTACAGAAAATTAGAACAGATGTACAAGAGCCGAAGGTTTGACCTTGAGTATATCCCATCTGAATTTAGAGATCATCCCAAGAACAAATTTGATGTGATAGTTCTTAATATTAGCAACTAATAACTTATTATGTTAAATTCACTTTCTTTTCAAAGCCAGCACCAAAAAAAAACCTTTTCTATAAAGTCGGTACTCTTTTTTAATTGCTAATGAAAAAGTTCATTTTTTCCTTTAAAAATTCTGTCAGTTACATTAAAAACTTCATATACATTATTGCCTTCCTTCTTTTCTATTCAATGACCATATATTTGTAAAACAGAACAATTACTTAAAATACAACAGTGAGCATTTTCCCATTTCCCCTCTTAAGTAGAGAAAAGCTAATACTATACAGCCAAAAACATTCTTCATCCTTACCTTAAAATATATATTTTTTTCCTCTTGGCCAGGATAGTTCTACAACTACCATATTTTTTAAGTATTTATGATAGAGAATTGTATCTCACTCAAGAAGTATATTATATCTTTTATTTATTTCAGAACTATTTCTAAAAAGTTTTTTTTTTCAAAAGTATTTTTAAAATGTGTTTTTAACTCTTTCTATTGTTCTAAGTTCTGATGCAATAAGAACTCAGTTTCAAGAACCTGATAATGCACATGTTGTTAATAATTCATGTAGTATTGTACACAAATATACTTCACCTATCCTATTCAGTGGGAGAAGGACGTGGCAACCCACTCCAGGGCAATCCCGAAACAGCCATTGAAAACCCTATAAGGGTTGCTATGAGTAGGACACGACTTGACAGCACCTAATAACAACAACAACAATCATATTCAGTCTTTAATCCCATAACATAGATCTTTTTTTTTTCTTTCAGAGGTTGTCTATAAGATAACAAATACATTTATGTGATTCACAAAATGCTTTATAGGCAATGTAGCACTACAAATATGGATATTTGGGAATTGTTTATATTACCAACCAATTTATATTACCTGATATTTAGTGTCTTCAGCTAGCAAGAATTGACACTACAGAAAACAGAATTTGACTGTTTCAGGGATTATTTAATAATTATGGTTGAGCATCTCTTTGACACCTCTGGATTTTGGAATTGGATGTTTATGCTTAAGTGTTACCAGCTATGAAAAGCATTGTTAAACTTAAATTAGTTTTAAGTGTAGAATTAATAATAGATAGGGATATTGAATAGATAGCAAGAATTATTAGGGAAAAAATCACAGGAGTGGGGCCAGAAAACCTATACTCTATGGCCTTCTTTGGTTTAACAAGTGATTTATTCTTGGTTGAATCACATGCTTTTCTGAGATTTCTTTTATTTCCTCATCTACACAGCAGTGGCCATAAACTAGAAAGACTCTGAGATTCCCTGAAATTTAAGTTGTATATGTTTAGATGCAAGATATCTGAGTAAAAAAATCACCTCAACAAGAAAGTTTGCTAGTGTATTTGAGGGAATCAATAAAAAATAATATTTTATTGAATAGTGGGTGAAAACCTATGAAATCCTTAGAAATATTTTTCATCAACAGATCATTCAATTTTTAAGAAATCCTGTCACACACGTAAGAGCAAAGACCTACAGTAGGACTTCAATGGCAACTTTTATAAGAGTGCAAAACATGCCATTGCAAGAGTTGTCATTCTTTAAGTTTCCAAATTACCTAATTTGAGTGATAACCAAAAGGAAATGGAATAGAAACAGCTATAGAAAGATAATGAATGTAGACTCTTCTGAACTATGGAGTTTGATCTTTGGTAAAAGGAGGAAATTAGAATTCTCTGCTTTTAGAATATGAAACCTAACACCAAGCAATTCTCCCTGGAGAAAATGGAGAATCCAATGTGGCCATCTGATGGGAGCTGTGGGATCTGGCAGAAAGGGCCCAGAACTAGGTGAAATCACATATATGTTACTTACTCCTGTAGAAGTGTAGCAGGCTGGCACAACCGCACTTTCAGTATAGGTTTACGTTAATAGTATTCGTTATCTCTATCAGAGACACATTAAATCTTTTGCCTTTTATAAACTGTAATAACTTATTCCATGGAACTTCTCAATATATATGTTTCTTATTTTGTATAACATCCCAAGTTTAAAGGATAACCTTTCAGATATTTTCAGAATTAGTCACACGAAGAGAGTAACACTCTTAGAACTACAGTAAAGTTCTGTTCCTCAGAACAAGAGGTCTAATGAACAGCCACTGCATAAAAATGTTGCCTGAGTGGGTCACATCCGAGAGGTGGATTTCTTTCCAAATACTAGCACATGTAGAAAATATAGAAGTCTGTGTTTTTGTTTACATTGCAAAATAACCTGTTAAGAGTGTTTAAATTTTTGTTAGGATATTAATATATATAATTGATATAAAAGCCTGCCTTACATGGTGGTTTTGAAATGCTTCCAAACAGAAACATTCACTTCACAGTCAAATTGTCTATGGTTTTAGTTAGGAAAAAAATAGCTGTTTGAATAAAATGAATTACTTCTTTCTGTTCTAGTGTAATTATACTAACTAATCATTTGTATTTATTCATACACATATCTTTTTAACAAAAGCCTTCAAGCTGATGTTTTCCTCCTCGATTCAGGAAAAATGCTAGGGAGTATATGAAGAACTCATGCTGTTTGTAAATATGTATTTTTGGAGACAAATGATAGTAGTTAAATAAATAAAATGTTGTGTGTTTTATTGAATGTGCAATGTAATAAGATTTGAGCACGTAAATTTCAAGAGTAAGACTCTCTACTTTGAGATTTTATTATTTTACATCCTTAATAGAAGTCTTGATTATTTGTGACTTACTGTCATCAGTTTACATTCAAGTAAAATTAGTTGATCATAAGTCTTAAATAATCAAAGCATTAACTTCTAAGTATGCTATACTGGATCATTTTTCTTTATGAGAATAATGAGGTTCAGAGTATACTGGCAAATATCACTTTACTTCCTAGGGTATAAAATATACTACTTGATGTTGGTGAGGTGTGCTTGTTAGTATGTATGTTTTCCTTCTAATAGGAAGATCATAGGTCTAGTCTCTAGACATCTCTGAATTTGAATATATGAATAATCATGTGAATTGCCTGTGTGAACTTTGATAATTTAAACAGACTCTTGAATTCTCATTTGTTATTTTTTTTAATCTGTAAAGGGAGGAACACAATACACCTTAGTTCATAATTAGAATTAAATTAGTTCTTATTCTTAATTTTCCTTTCTTCTTTACAACTTCTATTCACCTCTCAGTCTACATCCATACCTCCCTGCCATCCCAACCCATCTGATCTCTGAAGCTAAGCAGGGTCGGGCCTGTTTAGTCAATGAATGGGATACTGCCTGTGAATACCTAGAGCTGTTGGACCTGGCAGCTCACTCTCACAACAATCAGCCATTGAAAACCCTATGAATAGCAGAGAAGCACTGATGATGCTGGAGATGGCACAGTGCCAGGTAATGTTTTGTTCTGTTGTACCTAGGGTTGCTATGAGTTGGACCAAACTTTATGGCAACTAACAACAACATTCACTTCTCAGCATTTTTTCTTCCTCCTTGCTGTTCAACACTCCTCTTGACTATTACATATCATTTATCCATTTCATGTGTCAGAAAATGAAAAATCTTTCACCAGAACCACAGGGTTCCTTCTCTTATTGTTGGGCACAAGCTTAACTATATACTTCTCAGCCTCCATTCAAACTAAGTGTAGCCATTTGACTGAATGGGGACCAATAATAAGTGTGTAGAACTGAAAATTGCTACTTGCCTATCTAGCTCATGGAAACCTTAATATTATTCTTTCCTGTCTTTCCCCACTTTCTGGTTGAATATAGAAAACTCAGAGAATGTAGAAGAGAAGGGAACTGTTACCATACTATCATATTTTAAAGGTGTGTAAGTCCCTGAACACCTTGAGAATACTGTAATGTAAACAACTATAGTTCTTTTGGATACAGCTCCTGAAAATTGACTTAGTGATTAAGTAGGAAAAAAAATCACCAAAAAAAAAAAAAAAAAAAAAAAAAAAAAAAAAAAAAAAAAAAAAAAAAAAAAAAAAAAAAAAAAAAAAAAAAAAAAAAAAAAAAAAAAAAAAAAAAAAAAAAACCAACCTGTAAAGCCATACTCTGCTGTGAAAACTCATTTGGAAAAAGTGTCACCTATATTAACATAGTAGTAAAACCATATACCTGTATCTCTAGGAGAAAAAGTTGGAAAACAAGATATTAATTTTGAGTGACATTTTCACTGGCTGTATACATTTTGAATGTTTAGTATGCAGGCTATAGCTACAGAAGAAAGAGAGAACCTCAGGTAGACAGTGGGCCATGGGCACATAAGAAAATGAGAGAAAACAGAGTCCAGAAAACTGAAGCACTGCAAGGTTAAAAAAATCAACATTTTAACACTTAAACAATATGGATAAATTAGATTTTAAACCAGAAATTCACATTAAGACTCAGTCTTGAGGTAAAATTCACACTGTGCTTCTCTACCTAAACACACTTTGTTAGATGGTCCTAATGTAATTGCCAATAAGTTGAGAGAAAAAAGGAGACATATGTAAAAGATGGCAAAAAGAAATAATCAGTTTTAGGAATTATGCTTAAGAAAGAAGTTGGGTTATAGTTACTGGTACCCTGGCACATGGAATGCTTTTAAAGCTTGTAAATAAAGTGACTATTGAAAGAATTTTTGAAGAAATTTTATAGCCCAAGAAATCATAAGTTTGTATGAAAGAAAGTATTTGACTATTTTGGCCTTAAACTAACATTTATCCAGGTAGGGTGACACATGCTTATACTTCCAGCATTTGGAAGGCTGTGGCAGGAGGGCCACAAGTTTAAGGCCAATGTGGATTACATAATGAGTCTCTCTCTCTCTCTCTCCCCTGCACCCATCTCTCTCACACATACACACACACACACACACACACACACACACACACACACACACAGACACACACACATTAAATCAACATTTAGATTCCCAAATGGTGTGAACAAGAAGTAGGCTATTAAAGTTCCAAAGCCATGATGTGGGGTGAGCACATGCCCCATCACGTTTGCCTAAGGAAGAAAATGAACAAGGCAGGTCCTCTTAGAACCACAAAGGAGGGAACTCTTCCCAGAAGGCAGAATCAAATCTAAATTGGTGAACTAGAAAGGACTATGTAAATGTAGAAGAAGGTAAAGCCAGAGGATTATGAGTCCAAGTCTGAATCACCACATAGAAAGTCATCTGATTAGTACCCTCAATAAACAGTTACTTGAATGAGAAATAAAAGTGGTACACAGATTTAATGTGCATCAGCTCCTCCTGGAAAGCTTGATAAAACACAGATGTCCAGAGGTCTGATTCAGAGATCTGGGGTAGAAGCCCAAGAATTTACCTGCCTAACACATTCCTAGATGATGTTGATTTTACTGGTCTGAAGGTCCACATTTTGAAGACCACTGATGTGAATGTAGGTTTCTCAGAGAAGCCTGATATTTCAGATTTATTTGTATAAAGTGCATCATACAGCTTCTGTATTCCTTCCAATTCCCCATCTCTTCAAATTTGTATTTCCTTCCTATTTTTCCCCTAGTCCCTTTACCTTACTTTGTTCCTCTTCTTTCTCTGTCTACTCATTCTCTCTCTTAATTTTTTATTTCTTTTCTTTCTCTTTGATCAATCTTCCTATCTTAGAAAGAGTCTCAATGGATTGAAGTGTCTCTAAGTAAATATTTTGAAGGATCTGTAAGGGTCCTCATTCTAAAGAGGCTTAGTCACCAAAAGTTGTCACCAACTTCTTCAGCCACTGTGCACTCCCATAAAGCACAATGCTGGTTTTTCAGTGAATCATCTACTACTTATTAATCAAGCTCTGAAAACCTTCAGTTTTTTAAGAGGAAATTAAGAAGAGCTTTCATAGGGAAAATAAACAAAATAATTCTGCTTACAGATTATGATGACATCTGTACCATTTTCTCAGGAAAATGGTAGAACTGTAAAAAGCATTTTTCAACTATACATTGCAACACCTATACCAGTCTCAAAAATTTTCTTCTTTCAGGTTCTAAATAAATGTGTCTAACAAAACATAATGTATGGAAGTTTTTTGGTTTTTGTTTTGTTTTGTTTTTGTATCTTTTCCAAACATCCACTGCTTCAGTAAGGGCATAGTTCTATTGATAATTTTGTATTATCTGCAGTGAAGATATAGGATGGGAGACTAGCAGCCTCTTTAGATATCTTTCAAATAAGGACCGTACTTATGGAATACATTTTTAAATTCTCTCCTCTTCAAAATATAAAAGTCTCACAAAGTTCTAAGTTTTGGTAATTTTTGACACTTTTAAACAAAACTACTAAAGGCCAAAGTCATTTATCCCAGCAGGAACATTTAATTGAAATTTTAAGGACTAAAATTATTGGGTTCTCAAATGTTGGCATTAGAGATCATTAAAGATGTTTTAGCATGCTTTCAATTTTCACGATAATTTCTACCTTCTCATTTTATATTTCTATAACCCAGATATTTAAAAAATGTTCATTAGGGATCTCTTGTGAAAACCATCTATTACATAGCTGTTACGTGTCAATACACTAGGATAATCTATTTCCTACTTGATCAAAGCTCAGCCATTCAAGGTCATCATTTCTCCAGATCCCTTCCCTTGACTCAGAGCCCATTTACAATCTTTCTATTTCTTATCTTACAATAGCCTTCAGATTACCTTTACCAGAAAAGCTACTTAGTCATTTTCATCTCAAACAAGACTTTGTAGATCTCATTTCATGTTGTGAATGTTTTTTGAAAGTCTAGCTAATTTTTTTTTCTACTACATTCATGAAAGACTTTTGGAGAGGAGTTTCTAATCTTTTCAAATTGACTCTACCCTGTATTTGTAAGGCTTATCTGCATTAAAATTTGGGGTTCTTCTAAGTGTTTTCTAGAAAGGTGATAACAAATATGGCAGTTTATATAAAAAGGAAGAGGAATAAACTAACCCACCAAACTGAGTTTTTGACTGACAGGAACTTTATTGTATTCACTTTGGTATCACTAATGTTGAACATAATGCCTCATGTACAGTAAGTGTTCAGTAAACACTTAAATATTTTTTCTTAATTTACTATGAGTACCTTTAATATATTTTCATAAATTACTTTTTAATGAATTTCAGTTCAACAAATAATTATGGCCTATTTCCAACACATGATACAATACTATCGACTCATCATAGAAAGGAGGAAAACATATAATCCCTGTACTTAAAGAGTTTAAGATTCTATAAACACATGAATAAGTACATTGACAATGAAAATACAGTGGCATTTCTATTTTGTTCAGAGATATACATGGTTTTATGGTTTTATGGGAGCATTTAACAGAGATACTTTGGTTCTCAGACAAAGATAATGGGATACAAGGAGGAATTCATAAGCAAAGTGAAAGGGGTGAAGCTGGGCGTGGTAGCATACGCCTGTAATCCCAGTGGCTTGGGAGGCGGAGGCAGGAGGATCACAAATTGGAGACCAGAGGAAGTCTGCATAACTTAGCGAGACACTGTCTCAAAAAGTAAAGAAAAAAAAGGGGCTGGGGGTCCAACTCAGTGGTCCAGCACTTGCATAGCATGCAAGCGTGAGGCCCTGGGTTCAACCCCTAGTACCGCAAAAAAAAAAAAAAAAAAAAAAAAAAAAAAAAAAAAAAAAAAAAAAAAAAAAAAAAAAAAAAAAAAAAAAAAAAAAAAAAAAGTGAAAGGGGTGAGTACTCCTGGCAAAGAAACATGTACAAAAGCCCAGAGGCATGAGACGGTACAAAGTGTGTGTAAACTACAAATAGTTTTAAATGGCACAATTTAGCACATGAAGAGAATAATGTCCAGTGATGAAATCAGAAAGCAAGACAGCCAGGCAACACCATATAAAAAATTTCAAGCACCATTTTTGAGAATTTAGAACTTAAGGGAACAGTGAAAACTTTTAAACTGAAAAGTGGAGATGACACCAACAGATTTAAAATGTGGAGGTGTCAGTTTTTATGGATGACACAAACTATCTCATGTAAGAATGCAGAGAAAGTAAACAGTTGAGTATATTATATTGACTGATTCAGAGATTAGTTATGTGCATATGGACTAAGTCATCACCTAAATTGTATTTTATTATTTCGATGCAACAACTTATCAATCAATACATTTTTCCAGGTGTGTTCCAAAGTAAGGTAGAAAATAGAGAGAATCCCTCCTTGCAAGAGAATATTTGAAAAAGATAAGACCAGAACCAGTGAGCCCAGTGCTGTTGGAAGTCTTAACAACTGATGGCAGTGAGGATGAGAAGGTAGAATATAAGACACTATGACTAATTAGATGTTGTTGTTGTTGGGTACTGTTGAGTTAGGTCAGACTCACAGTAACTCTCATAGGGTTTTCAGTGGCTGATTGTTCCTGAAATTGTTTTGGGAGTGGATTGTCACATCCTCCCAAATTAGATGTAGGTCTAAGGAAAAGGAATGAGTCAAGCTTTGTTTCAAGATTAAAGCATGGTAAATGTATGTTTCTTAGAATATACATTATTTTTACCAACTAAAATATAATATTCCAAAGAGCAGGGGCTATTTTCTTCCCATTGACTGCATCCAGTACAGAACTGAAAACTGACCATTTCAGGCTAAAGAGCAAGGCTGTGTTTGAAATTCTACTTGTACTTCTTTCATTCCTCAGAATTTGTGTAGCTCAATGAGGCTATCCTGAAGCAAAACATTTAGAAATGAATAGAAATCGAAAATAGTTGGAGAGAATTCTGTATATCAGAAATGAATAGTACAAACTGGGTACAGTGGCGCATACCTGTAATCCCAGTGTCTTGGGAGACAGAGGCAGGAGGATAGCAAGTTCAAGATCAGAGGCAGTCTGCGTAACTTAGCAAGACCCTGTCTCAAAAAGTAAAAAAAATGGGCTGAGGGTGCAGCTCAGTGGCCCAGCACTTGCAAAGCATGCAGGTGCGAGGCCCTGGGTTCAACCCCCAGTACCAAAAAAAAAAAAAAAAAAAGAATAGCACAAGCTTTCATTGCATATGATTGGAATTGAAGGAATGCAGAATAGAAAGGCTTTGGTAATTTTATTAATATGCATTATTATTTATTGTAATGTCTTCTAAAGTCACTATACTTACAAAATTTTTGATTTTCATTCATTTATATTGTGTGTGCAAAGACTTTTTCTGTACAGTAGCAAAAAATAGCAAATGTTTTTCAACATAAGCAGTGTTTACTTGAAAAATAGTAACATTAAGTAGACATACAAATTACTCTTATCAGTTTAATATGACTATTTACAGTGAACCAAAAATTACTAAAGGACAGCTTAAGGTGTTTGAGGAGTTGGTGCTAAGAGCCATATAGGATGCATGACAAAGAAGGTGGTACAAGAGACGTAGTCTTAACTGACCTAATTTAATCAATCTGCAAGATGATTTTGCTCTGTGTATTTTATTTAGTCAGTTACTTTTGTGGAGCTGGAAAACAAACCCTGATCTTCACACATGTTAAACACGCACTCAACCCTGCTTAGCCTTGTTCTCTGTGTGTGAAGTAAATCATACTCACTCAAGCTGTGACCAGATAAATGCTTGTAGCAACTACACAAATTTCTAATATGCCCACAACTTTGTTTCTGTACTTTGAGACATTTGTTTATTGAGTCAATTACATTATTTCCCAAATATGTTGACAATGACTTTATTAATTATCTCATGTGGCTGAAAGCTTTTATTTTTATGTCACAGATTATATGGTGTCTAGTACTTTGAAGAGATTTAATGAACATTTTGCTAAGAATTTTGAAATTTATTTCAAGATTCAAGTTTCATAGAAGAGATGGTTAACATATACTAGTTTTTAATCCCTGATTCTTTTCCTAGTAAATTATCTGAAGCAATTCACTTTGCCTCACAGATAGAGGCCTCATTTCCCATCCTTCTTGCAAGTTTTGGCAATTTGACTCCATTCTCCCAGGAAGAATGAGATCAAAATTCTTATGTGCGATTTCTAAGTCAGTTCTGATTTAAAAGTCAAGTCTCTTTTCCTGGACTGCTGCTCTGTTTGCTAAAAAGTGGATCTGGGGAGTGACATAAATTTTACTACAGAGGTTAGGGCAATGGCTCATTAATTGGTGAATAAAATGAAGGAAATGCCATCCCTAAAAGTCCTTATGAGGCATAGCTCTTCTGCCAGTTAACAATTTCATAAGAGAGACAATTCTATCATTTTTAAGCCATTGTATTTTGTAGTTTTCTTTGTTATAGCAATTTAACCCCTGTCCTATAACATATTCTTTCGTAGCAATTCTATTGCTAGGGATATAACCTTAAGAAATAATATGTTTAAAAAGAGCATTATTGCATACTTAAAAAAATTTTTTTTGAGATCAAAAGGGAGAATGAAGCAACTTTCACAGATTAAAAACAAAGTGTACAATTTTGAAGAGGGCCTACTCTAGTAAATACAAGAAAAATTAAAAGCATCACTGAATTCTCAAGGAAATCTGAAAAAGTAAGGCCTCATTTTGTCCTATATTTCACATATTATGTTTTTTATTGGCAATTATCTTATGAAGTTTCCCAATTTTCCCAGAAGGGACATTGACCAATAAACACATTCTTAGAGAAACTATCAGGGATTTTGCTACATGATACAAAGAAGGAAATGGAAATGTACAGCTTAAAGAAAAAATAACTTGTACATTATCTGATACATTTATCTGAATATAGATGTCTACAACAACAATAATGAAAATTATAAAGCTCTGATGAAGGAAATTATAGAGCACACAAAAAGAAAGATATCCCGTGTTTCTGGATCAGGAGAAGTAATATTTTTAAAATGATCATCCTACCCAATGTGATCTATAGATCCAATACAATTCTCATCAAAATACCAATGACCTTCTCTGTAGGAATATTTTTAAAAATCTTATAATCTACATGAGACCATGAAAGACTCAAAGTAGCCAAAATGCTCTTGAACCAAAATAAATAAATAAGGAAAAGCTGAAGGTATCAAAACATCTGATGTCAGAACATATCTCAGAGCTATTGTTACTAAACAGCATAGTACTAGGATAAAAACAGACACATAGACAAGTAGAACAGAATAGAAGACCAGAAATTAATCCACCATCATATAGCCAACTGATTTTTGATGAAAGTGTCAAGGACATACAATGGAGGAAAATCAGTCACTTCAATAAATGGTGTAAGCAAAATTGAATATGCGTATACAGAAGACTGAAAGCAGATTCCTTCTGCTACAGTATTTCTTCTCATTTTGAGTCATGCCACATCAACAAATGGAGGCTCCGAGGACTTTACTCCATTCCCATCATTATGGTCAACACTACTTTGAGGAAGAAACTTTTCCTCAGTCATTTTTTGAATGCCTTCCAGCCTGTGGGGCTCATTTTCCAGCACTATATCTGACAGTGCTTCTCTGCTTTTCACAGAGTTTTCAATGGCTAATTGTTTCCACAGTGGGCTGCTGGGTCCTTCACCCTGGTTTGTCTTAGTCTGGAAGCTCAGCTAAAAGTTGTCCAACATGGGTGGCCCTGCTGGTATCTGAAATACCAATGGCATAGCTTTCAGCAACATAACAACACACAAGCCCCCACAGCACAGCACGATAAGCTGGCAGTTGTGGAAGTTAGGTGTTATTATTTTGCCTTTATTGATTAAGACTTTATCTGTGATTTTTCACATTCCAACATCATGTTAGTTCATTTGCAAAGCAGCTAGCCATTTTATGACTTACTAAATCATCACTGAAATTACCTTCATTACTATAACCAATACCATCACTAGGAAATTTTGCATTGGTGCTGGAGATGTAGCTCAGTGGTAGATCACTTGTCTAGCATGTGCAAGGCTCTGGGTTCGATCCCCAGCACTGCAAGGGAAAGGACAGAAACAAAGCAAGCAAGCAAGCAAGCAAGGGAAATTGCCTTTTATTAAGAATCCAAACTCCCACAAATTTCAGATTTTATTTAAACACAAGGAGTAATTTCCATTTCTAGATCAACACTCATAATGATGTAACTAGTATCACTAATGAAGGACCTCTTTGCCTTATATTAGTATCTCTTTTTAAAAAATAAACTATACTAAAAGGTAACATACATTTATAAAACCACAAAAAAATATTACATAACTCTTCGATTATCACAAAGTAGCCACTCCATGTAAACACACTCAAGTCCAGAAATAATTTCCTATTTATCTACTTCTTTATTAACAGTTATACTTTCATTTGTCTTAAATTTAGCTGATATATAATGTTAACTCTGCAGTTTCAATTCACATTTCTCTGATTGATGCTGAGGTTGAGAACCTCTTATGTTTATTAGTCCTTTGAGTATCATTTAATTTTGAAGTACCTATTAGCGCTTGCCCATTAGTCTTTGAGTATCTTTTTGTAATTTTTAAAAATTCTTTATGAAACCTGCTATAAATATTTTATTTGTTACATATATTGCAAATATCTTCTCCCAGTTATTGGCTTACCTTTTTACTCTATGTATAGAAAATTATATGTATAGAAAATTTTAATGTAAACAAAGTTTTCAGTTTTTTTTTAATGTTAGAACATTTTGTCCTGTGTAAATTGCTTTGCCTATCTAAATCATGAAAATCTTATCCTATATCTTCTAAAAAACTTACTAATTTAGCTTTCACTTTTCTAACTATGATTCATCTATAATAGATTCAGGTCTTGGAGTTTTTTATTTGTTTGTTTGGTTGTTTTGTTTCATATGATGTGATATGAGAGAGGGATTCATTTTTCCATTCTTCATATTGAATCTCCTACTGACCAATATGATTTATTATAAAAGCCATTTTTTCTCACTGTTCCCTAGAGCCACTTGTGTCATAAATCAAGCTATAGGTAGGTCAGTTGCACTACTAGTTTTTCTGTTTTATAAGTTTATTTGCTTATTTCTGTGCTACTATCAAACTATTCTCAAATAATAAGATGTTGTAATAAGTTTTAATATAAGGTAGTCCAAATTGTTCAGCTTTATGATTTTTCTTTAGAACCTCAGAGACATTTTTTACCCTTTTTATTTCTATACACACTTAAGAATGAGTTATCAATTCTAAATATTTACAAATGTGATTTTATTGGAGTGGGCGTCTGTCTATAGATCAATTGGGAAGAATGGCCTTTTTATAATACTAAATATTATAAGAAAATAATATGTACATGTCTTAAATTTTTAATTTTAAATTTAAAAAGTTCAATTTCTCAAAATAATCCATCACATTTATTTTACAGCCCACAAAAAACATTAATATTTTTGTGTATGCTATTCCTGTTAGAAGTAAGTACAAATGGAATGTCAATTAACACTTATTGGATACTTACTAAATGTGAGGTACAGTCCTGTTGCTTCACTCAGATAAGTGCATATAATCCTCTCAAATGGATTGTGGAAGGTACTGTTAATATTCTCATTATACAGTTGAAAAAAAATGCAGCCACTTACTGGATTAGAACTTGACCAAGATATCATAGGTGGTGGAGCATGGATATAGAACCCATCTGACTTTAGTGTCTGGACTTTTTGCCATTATCTAAGTCTTTGCCATTATACTAAACATTTAACTATTAAAAGAAATAACAAAACATTATACATGTTGTTTCATAGCCTTATCCTGTTGTGTAACAATACATTATGATCACATTTCCATAGCTTTAAAGGATTCTTATCATTAGATTTTCTTTAAAAGTTCCTCAACCCTATGTTGGTCTTTCATGTCTCAATATTTTTGCATATGATATTGTCTGTCAAGAATGCTATTTGATAAGAATGAATCAAAACTTATTTGGAGGTAGGAAGATAATTTGTACTCAAATGGTTTTTAGTATATAGATTTAGCCATGTAATTGTATCCAAGTTATTTCAAATAACCTATATGAATGTTTGCTCTAGGAAAGAAAAATAACATCTCTATTCTTATTTCTTTTTCATGATATGTAGAATAACTTCACTTTTATTTTTTTACATTTGTAACATTGAAAACTAAGATACTTTGATGCAAATTTTCTATTAGAATAAAATTAGAGCCCAGGAGGAACATTGCATAATGCTAAATAGCTAGTTTTGTGTTACTTTTAAATAGGGAAGCATTTGGTACTGGTTTGCAATGTCATTGTTGAAACCAGCAGTCACAGCCTTGGACTTACTAACACAGTTTACATTTTCAGGGATCACAACTTTGATATGGGAGTCTACTAAACAGGGAAAGTAAACGATAATCAAGAGGAGAACTGAAATGAGGTCTAAAATACATCTAGGTTTAAGTTAGAGAATGAGCCAAAATCAGAAGCTATAACAGTAAGGAACAGGGGAGAAAAAAGAGTAAACAGAGGGTTAGTTAAGCTAGCTCTGTGTAGTGAGAACTACATAGCTGATGCAGGTTTCTGATAGATTTCATAGGAACTAAGAGAACCAAACTAGTCACAAACAACAATGAAGACATATAGACTACTCCTTTGTTGAACAAAAACAAGAAAAATAACAACAAAAAAAAATTCTCCAATGTAGACATACTGTTGATATCAAGCAACTCAGAGTGGAATTAAGAACTAAGAAACTGGAATATTTAATGTAGTAGTATTGGAAAAATGACAAACTTAAGGACCTTAAAACCTCACATTGGCAATGATCAGGAAAAATGTTTAAAGTTTATAAATTATTTTTTAGCATTTTTCTTTTGCTTATTTATTCAAAACTCATTTAGTACTTCTTCCAATAAATGTTGATTGTATGAACTTTCTATTCTCTGGGTATGGAAAATTACTTAGTATGTCTAGAATAAATGCATAATAGACCCTCTTGGATATTGAAATAAAAAATAGTTCCCCAACTAGACATCGTTGAGTAGTAAGAAAGACAAAAAGAAAAAGTATAAATAATTGACATCAATCCTAACTCAAAGGTTCTGAACATGCTTTTTGTTTTGCTGAGTAGAGATAAGTAATCAACAGAAGATTTTCAAGTTTCTTGTGACCCTATTCACTTTTCTGAATCTTCACACACATACTGTGGTATCCCTTTTGTTCTGTGGATGAGCCATCTGAACAGTGAAGATCAGTCTCTATTATGTGCCAAATCTCATTCTATCCTGTCTGTTGCTAGGTGCTGTTGAGTTGGGTCTTGCCTCAAAAGGAATAATTTTCTTGGAATTCTTTTCTTTCTCTCTTGTGTCATCAGCTTTCTATTTCTCATGGAAATGCTTCTATTTCATTCTTTTAAATAATAGATACATATTATATATGTCATACATAAATGTGTATGTTTGCATGTGTGCATGCATGTGTGTATGTGTACACATATTTGACTTTCCTTTACCCTGCAGCTACTGTTTCTTTCTCCACTTACTTACAAAAAACCTTCTCAGAAGAGTTGGCTGTATTCATTGATTTAGTTGTTTTCATCTTGAACCTACTTTTACCTGGCTGGCCTCTGTCAGCACTCTCCCCCTGAAATAGGTACAAAGTCATGTCTTCTTTGCTGAATCATGGGGTTGATGCTCAGTCTTGATCCTTGCTTGGACTCTCAGTAGTATCTGACACAGTTGGTCACCACTTTCTCCTGGATGCAAGTTTTTCACTTGGCTTCAAGGATACACCTGTCCCTGATTTCCTTCTCCTTTACCAGTCTCTGTTTCTCATCCTTCTTTGTTTATTCATTTTCATATGGTACAACTATTTTTAGGACTGGGATTTAGCTCAGTTGGTAGAGTGCTTCTCTGCAGTCTCTGAGGTCCTGAGTTTGATTCCCAGCACCGCAAAAACAGGAGAAGGATCTGGCAATCCACTCCCAAGGTAATCCTGAAACAATCAGCCATTGAAAACCCTTATGAGGGTTGCTATGAGTTGAACACGACTTGACAGCAGCTAACAACAACAGCAACAACTATTTTTGGATGTTGTAATTCTCCTGAACCGAACCCCTTGGGACTCATTCCTAAATGGCAACATTTCCTGTCATTGATCTCTATAATTTTTGTCTACATGCTTATAACTCCCAATTTTGCATCACTACTCCAACTGCTCATTGAAACTCCTACCTCATATATTTAACTGAATAGAGGTTAGGGAAGTAATCTCAGACTTTACACATCTGAACCCAAATGATAGACACTACTTTCTATTCCTTCATGCCCTTCTCTATTTCAACTAATGGCAATAAAAATCCCTTTGTTATCATGGAGTTGCCCAGGGTCCTTTTGTTCTACTCAGACAGAATTTATGGGTGGGCAAGGAGAAGCTTTTCCAATGCTGGCAATCCTGGACCTTTGAGTGCTCAAGGGCTAGTGATTGGACTGGAAGACTCAGTGTCTTGTAACTCCAACCTCAAAGGTAGGCCAGATTCAGGCACTGTGGCATACATCTGTAATCTCACTAACTTGGGAAGCTGAGGCCAGAGGATTGAGATTTCAAGGCCACAGACAGTATACACAATTCAGCAAGACCTTGTACTAAAAAAAAAAAATTAACAGAGGCTGGGGATACAGTTCCATATTAGAGTACTTGCCTAACAGGTGTGAAGCACTGGATTCAACCTCCCCATATTGAAAAAAGAAAATGTAGGTAAGAAAAACCACTAGAGAGAAGGATTTTATTAGGCCTAATGTTGCAACACCAGGGGCAGCACAGAAGGGTGTTTACTGGCTGACCCACAAATTGAGTCAAAAAGTGTTCTCATATAGCCAGAAAGGGGGTATAGCAAGAGTGTCTGAGCCAATCAAGGCAGACCTTCATGCAAATGTAAGGCTATGTTTGTATCAATCACAGGCCTTCTGCTGGGCAACCAGGGGAAGTGTTACCCCTCTGGCCTTGGTGAAAATATCCATACAGTAAGCAGACTCCTATAGAATTCACTGAGGTTGGTCATGGCAAAAAGGCCCAGCTCAAGCTGTTTGAAACTTTTAAGGCTGGGGCAGTGCCTTCTGGAGCAGGAATGATGCTTCAGCAGCAAGCAGCTATGGTTCTATTGCAACTTCCTCAAGTTGTCTGTGAAGTGTTCAAAGTAGCTAGTGCTGGCATGAGGACACTTTAGCTGGCTGCTTAGCTGATAGTCCAGCACACAAGACAGCAAGGTATAGTTTAATTTACAAATTACTAAATTACTAAATTTACTAATTACTAAATACTAAATTACTAATTTACATTCTCCTCAACAGTTCCTTTTGCCACATCCTCACCAGGGTTTGTTCTCATTTTATAGTAGCCACTCTTACTGGGATGAGATGATACCTCATTGTGATTTTGATTTTCATTTCTCTAATGATTAGTGATGCCAAGCATTATTTATTATTTTTATGGATCTTTTAGCCATTTGTATGTCTTCATTGAGAAATATCTATTTAGATCTATTGCCCATTTTTCATAGGTTGTTTCTGTTTTTTTTCCCTTGCTATTGAATTCTTTGAGTTCCCAATATATTCTGAATATTAACCCCTTGTCAGACATGTACTTTGTAAATATTCTCTGCCATTCTGTAGGTTGTCTCTTCACTCTACCGATTATTTCCTTCACTGTGTGGAGGCTTTGTTGTTGTTGTTGTTGTTAGGTGCCATGGAGTCGGTATCTGACTCACAGCAACCCTCATAGGGTTTTCAATGGCTGATTGTTTTGGGATTGCCTTGGGAATGGATTGCCAGGTCCTTCTCCCATTTTTGCGGTGCTGGGAATTGAACTCAGGACCTCAGAGACTACAGCACAGCACTCTACCAACTGAGCTAAATCCCAGCCCATGGAGGCTTTTTAGTTTGATTTAATCCCATTTATCTTATCTGTGCTTTTATTTCCAGTGCTTTTGTCTAAGTACTTTTGAGATCTTATCCAAAAATCCCTGGTCACATAAATATCCTGAAGCATTTGCCCTGTGTTTTCTGATGTGTTTCTTTTGTAAAAGTGAAAGGTTATACTTCAACTTATTGTGATCACATTGTTTTAGAGGAGAAGGAGAAAAAGTGAGACCCAAGCTTCAGGCAGAAACCACATCAACAATAGAACAGATGTCATAACTTCACTCACCTATATTTCACAAGTTTTCATGCTCCTTACCAACTATATTGGAGAATGAGTTCCTTGACAAAACCCATACTGTGAGTGCTAGGTTTGGGAACAAAGTGAATGTCTATGTTACTTCAGAGAGATTCAGCTGCAAGTCTTTGTTTTGTTGGATGCTTGGATTCTCTGATTGGAATAGTAAAGTCAATTTATTGGTTCATTACTGTTCCAGATGTTCAGAAGTTGAGATAAATGCCCATCACAAGGATCATTCTTTCCCCTTGTGCCTGGGTCTGTCTTATAACAAGTGGCTGGGTTAGGCTTCTGTCTTAAAATTTGGTTCTACTATCAAGTACTTTTTACTTTGGGCCAAAAGTAATCTGCAAAACTAATTCACATGCACACATTAGAGTACCATAATATGTTTACCCCAACACATGTCTATCAGTTGGCTTGTGTGTTGTGTAAGGGCTTGAGTGTTTCTGTGAGACCGAAAGCTAAGTCATTGGTATTACAGATACCAGCAGGGCCAACCACAGTAGACAGCTTTCAGCTGAGCTTCCAGACTAAGGCAGACTAGAGAGAAGCACCCAGCAGCCTACTCCCAAAACAATTAGCCGTTGAAAACCCTGTGAGTAGCAGAGAAACACTGTCAGATATAGAGCTGGCAAATGAGCCCCCATGTTAGAAGGCACTCAAAACACAACTGGGGAAAAATTGCCTCCTCAAAGTAGAGTGGAGAGAGATAATGGGAAGCTCCATATCAAATGTCAGAATAAGATCAGATGCTCATTGTGGATCAGACCTTCAACTGCTCATATGCAGGTTCAAACCAAAACTGAAGAAAACTAGAACAAGGGTACAAGAGCCAAAATATGACATTGAGTATATTCTACTTGAATTCAGAGACCACCTCAAGAATAGTATTAATGTGTTAAATCCTAATGATCAAAACCCAAACAAGTTGTGGCATGACACCAGACATCATTCATGAGGAAAGCAAAAGGTTATTTAAAAGACAAGAAAGAAGAAAAGACCAAATTACCACATGTCAAAGGAGACTGAAACTTGCCATTGAAGGTTGAGCAGCAAAAGCAAAAAGAAGACATGATGATATTAAGGAACTAAACAGAAAATTTCAAAGGGAAGCTCAAGAAGACAAAATCAAATATTTTAATGGCATGTGCAAAAATCTGGAGATAGAAAACCAAAATGGAAGAACACATTCTGTTTTTCTCAAGCTTAAGAAATCAAATGAAAAATTCAAGCCTTGAGAGGCCAGAGTGAAGGATTCTACAGGGAAACAGGAAACATCAAAAGACGATGGAAGGAATACAGAGAGTCATTATACAAAAAAGAATTGCTGGATGACTAACCATTTCAAGAGGTTGCATATGATCAGGACCCTATGGTACCAAAGGGAGAATTAGAAGCTTCCTTGAAGGTATTGGTGAAACACAAGAATATAGGAATCAGTGGAATACTAATAGAGATGTTTCAACAAGCAGATGGAGTACTGGAGGTGCTAACTTGTTTATGCCAAGAGATCTGGAAAACAGCTACGGGGCCAACTGACTGGAAGAGATCCATATTTGTGCCTACTCCCACAAAATGGGATCCAACTGAATGTGGAAATTATTGACCAATATCATTAATACCACACAAAAGCAAAATTTTGCTAAAGATCATTCAGAAGTGATGGAAGCAGTACATTGATAAGAATAGCCAGGAAATCAAGCTGGATTCAGAAGAGAGCATGGAACCAGAGACATCATAGCTTATGTCAGATGGATATTAACCAAAAGCAGAGAATACCAGGAAGATGTCTGTCTATATTTTATCAATTATGCAAAGGCATTTGACTGTGGGGATCATAACAAATTATGGATAACCCTGCCAAGAATGAGAATACTAGAGCACTTAATTATACTCATGAGGAATACGTACATGGGCTGAGAGGCAGTCATTTGAACAGAACAAGGAAATACTGCTTGGTTTAAAGTCAAGAAAGGTGCTTTCAGGGCTGTATCCTTTCACTGTACCTCTTCAGTCTATATGCTGAGCAAATAATACCAGGAGCTGGATTTTATGAAAAAGAACATTACATCGGGATTGGAGGAAGATTCATTAAAATCTGTACGCAGATGACACACCTCTGCTTGCTGAAAGTGAAGAACATTTGAAACATTTACTGATGATCAAAGAATATAGCCTTCAGTATGGATTGAGCCTCAATATCAACAAAACAAAAATCTTTACAACAAACTGAGTAAGCAATTTCATAGTAAATGGAGAAAAGATTGATGCTGTCCAAGATTCTGCTTTACTTGGTTCTGTAATCAACACCTATGGACGTAGCAACCAAGAGATCAAAAGATGCATGGCATTGGGGAAAGTTATTGCAAAAAACCTCATTAAAATGTTGAACAGTAAGGATGTCACATTGAAGAAGAAAGTGTGCCTGCCTCATGTCATGGTATTTTCAGTCACTTCTTATGGTTGTGAGAGCTGGACACTGAGTAAAGGAGACAGGAAAAGAATTGATGCTTTTGAATTATGCTGCCGGAGACAAATGTTGAATATACCATAGACTGCCAAAAGAACCAACAAATCTGTCCTAGAAGAAATGCGACCAAAGTGCTCCATAGAAAGAAAGATGGCTACACTGTGTGTTATGTATTTTGGACATGTTGTCAGAAGAGACCATTCTCTGGAAAAGGACATCATATTTGGAGAGTGACAGGTCAATGAACAAAAGGAAAACCCTCAACTAGATGGACTGGCACAGTGTCTGCAACAATGGGCTTAAACATAAGTAAGATTTTGTAAGTGGCACAGAATTGGGGAGTATTTCATTCATTTTTACATCGAGTTGCTAAGAGTCAGACTCACTTTGAGAGTACCTAACAACAACAATATGTTTACCTTCTTAAATAAAATTTGCTTTGTCAACAAAGATTTTAAGCAATCAATTAAAAGGAATAGCTGCTGGAAAGCAGTGAGGGCAGCTCTTAGAGAGAGATGTTCCTGAAGAGCCTGCATGTCTGGGTAGGTCTAGCATGTGGTTTGCTGTATTTGCTCATTGCATTTTACTTGTTTCCATTTATAACCTGCTTAGTTATAGACAAATAATTTTGTTTAGTTCTGCAAATCATCAAGCAGTTATTGGCTGGATATCAAGAACTATGCTTAGTTATTTGCACAAGCTACTGAAATGACATACCACCCTGTTCTCAAGGGGCTGCAGCCAAGTTGGAGATAGAAAATCATAAATGACTAATCTTGCATTAGGACAAGTTCTATGACAAACGTGATGATATTGATTATGAGATACATACCAAGCACAGTCTAGTGGCTCTGGGAATTCTGGAGATGTCCACAAGTTCAAGGGTGAACAAATGTGAACCAGGCCAACAGAACAGGAAGTTTCCTACTTGTAAATCACTAAGAAGCAAAGAGACCATGTACTTATGCTTGGATAGACTAGCAGATAGACAGACAGACAGACAGACAGGTATTCTGGTTTCTGTATTTGTTTGGTTCTTTATTAGTTTGCAAGTTAGATTATATTGAAATTTAGGATGCCATAATATCTACTTGAACAAAAGTATCATTTTGAAGTTCAGTAATTCTTTGCATCAACACTATTTAATTTTTTACAAGATTATTTAATTTTCCAAGATACTATCTTGAAGAAATAAGCCTGCACTTTCCAGAAGAAAAATATATGGCTGGAATATACTATTTTCCACTCTATTTCATCATTGTTGTTGTTACAGAGGCAGAGAATTATGACAAAAGCCCCTCTTAACACAAAGAAATTGAAAATTTCTATAGTTTGAGTTGACTACGTAGTGAATTCACTATTGAATTTTTGGATATGCTTTTGCTTCAAAGATAGACATTAAAGTCTCTTATCTTGAAAGAACATAGTCATCATTTGGAAATCATTTTTAATGTAAATGCTGATACAGATTGTATCACTTGCCCAAAACTTTTTATTTCTGTCTGAAGTTTTCCCTGAAAGTCAACCTTAATGAGAACCTATGCCAAATTGTGAAAGTGAAGATTTATGACAACCTCTACAATGTTTGAATTTAAAGAAAAAGTGCATGCATTAGATAATTTTTTTTAAAAGAAAAAGTGTACAGATTAGATAGCTCTTTTTACTGAAAGCATGATATGTATTTTAGGACTCTATTAATTCATTTCAACTGTAATAATTATGATTTATTATCAATTGAATAGACTACTTAGAAAAACTAACCTACTGAATAGGCAGGTTTGTCATTTGAACTTTAATATTTCAAGATTATTCTGAAGATGTTTTCAAAAAGTAAGACTGTCCCTTTTCTACATGAAGATAACAGTATATAGTGCTATCATGAGTACAGAATTCAAAAGTAGTTTTTAAAATGCAACTAAATAATACAGAGCCTCTGAATCTTTTCTTGTGGTGTATTAGAGTGATAACACTGAGGCTTAATTGCCTCTGTTCACACACCTCACCAGAACCAACCAAGCAAAGAAACAAGAGGAAAAGCAAAACAAAACAAAAAACCAAATATTCTATTTCTACTAAGATATTGAACTACAACACATAAAGAAAGTGGCTGATGTTTACATTTAAGTAAGGTTTTTGCCAGTACCCATATTGTTTACACATTGATGGAGTATGCTTGGTGGTTTCTATACTGAGCACATTCCAGAGGATTCATATTTTAACTGGAAGGTTGGCATTAGTTTTTATTCATTCACTATGATGTGAACAACTGAGTTTCTCTTAGGCATCTTTCCCTGCATAATATATAGTATGTTGTTAGATGCTGTTGAGTTGGGTCCAACTCATAACAACTCTATGTACAACTAAAACGAAACACTACCCAACACTGCCACAAACACAGTCTTTACATTTGGGCCCATTGTTGCAGTAACTATGTTTCTTCTCATTTTGAGTCATGCCACATCAGCAAAAGGAGGTCCCAGGGACTTTATTCCATTCCCATCATTAAGGTCAATTCTACTTTGAGGAGCTAGTTGTTTCTTGAATGTCTTCCATCCTGGGGAGCTCATTTTCTGGCACTACATTTGACAGTGCTTCTCTGTTATTCATACAGTTTTCTATGAGTAATTGTTTCAGGAATGGGCTGCCAGGTTCTTCTCCCTAGTCTGAGTCTGGAAACTCAGCTGAAATCTGTGCACCATGAGTGGCCCTGCTGGTATCTGAAATCCTGATGGCATAACTTTTAGCATCACAGCAACATGCAAACCCCCACAACATGACCAGCTGACAGACATGTGGGGGATTATATAGTATAGTCTTACAAATAGGTATTTGAATGCTAGGTAGGCAACTAAAATGCACTTTTTTGCAGAGTAATAGCAGAAAATGAAAGTTATGACATGTAGTCATGATGTATACTTTTCAAAATTCTTATATGCATTCTCACATTTAAGCCTAAAGATCCTAAGACATACAAAGAAAAGATACCCTAGCCTCTACATATGAGGCTACCATGCCTATGAGATTTTCTGGACACTGATAATCACTTTACGTTTTACTTTCAAGTGTCATATTTGCCAGTTCATTAGAGTGTTTTCACCAGACTTCAGAATGATCTATTTAGGCAATGTCATACTAAGTCAGTTTCCAGGTATATGACTTGAAGTTATTGTTATTGTTAGGTGCTGTCGAGTCAGGTCTGACTCATAGTGACCCTCAAAGGTCTGACTCAGTGACCTTTAGAGTTTTTGATGGCAGATTGTTTGGGGATTATTTGTAGAATAGCTGCCACATCCTTCTCCCATGTGACTTGATATAGTGGGAAAAAATTACTAGTCAAGGGTGCAGAGAGTATCTATTCAAGTCATTAGCTTTGCCTTATTATCTAACCTTTTGGAGCATCAGTTTCCACGTGTGTAAACACAAAGATCACTATGAATGCCTTCCCCATCTCATAGTGGAATTGGGAAAGTCTGGCTTAAGAAATATGGATCTGAAAGTAGATAAGTGATACATTAAGCAAGGTATTTTTCTATTTTGCACTATAGTGTTAATCATAGTGGGTCTAGACTGGGTCACAACAAAACTCTCCCATGTGTTTCTAGAGTGCATCACCAGCTGCTTCTTCAGAAAATTTCTTCTATTATGATTCTATCCTAAATTTGTTGCATCTCTAGCTCTACTGGCTACTTACTCTCACCATTTAAAAGTGATCCTAAACCTACTGTCTTCAGAAAATATCATTGCCAGCATGGTGGCATACACCTATAATTCTAGCAACTTGTGGGGGAGAGGCAGGAGGATTGCAAGTTTGACACCAGAGGTATTGTGTTTAACTCAGTAAAAGAGTGAGACCTTGTCTCAATATAAGAAATAAAAAAAGGTGCTGGGAGTGTAGCCTAGGGATAGTTGTTGTTGTTGTTAGGTGCCATGGAGTTGGTATCCGACTCATAGCCTTACAGGGTTTTCAATGGCTGACTGTATCGGGATTGCCTTGGGAGTGGATTGCCAGGTCCTTCTCCCATTTTTGCGGTGCTGGGAGTTGAACTTGAGTCCTCAGAGACTGCAGCGCAGTGCTCTACCAACTAAGCTAAATCCCAGCTCTCTATGGATAGAGCACTTGCAAAATATGTATACGGCCCTGGGTTCAACCCGCAAGTAAAAGAAAAAGAGGGGAGAGAGAGAGAGAGAGAGAGAGAGGGAGGGAGAGAGAGAAAGGAAGGAAGGAAAAAATATCATTGGTCATGATCCTTTTTAACTATTAGCAACTTTCTTCTCTCCTCCCTTTTAGAGCAAAAATTTTACAAAATTGTGTATCTCAACTCCCTTTGACTTTTTTTTTTTTTTTTCAGTAATGGGGGTTGAACACAGGGCCTAGTGCTTGCATGCTTTGCAAGTGCTGGACCACTGAGCTGCACCCCCACCCCCAGCCCTTTTTTTTCTTTTTTCTTTTTTCTTTTTGAGACAAGGTCTCACTAAGTTATGCAGGCTGCCTCTGATTTCAAACTTGTGATCCTCTTGCCTCCGCCTCCCGAGACCCTAGGATTCCAAGCGTGAGCCACCGTGCTCGCACCCCTCAACTTCCTTGACTTTTAACATTCCATTACTTTCCAGCTCCATGCAGCCTGAATTCCAGCCCAATTGATCCACAGAAATGGAAACTTCTCCCGCTAAGTTTGTAAAAACTGGATCTTCTTTAACTTCTTATTTGATACTATTTATCATATCCTCCATTTTGAAACATTTTGGAGGTGGAAGGGCCTTGATGAAACCATATTTTACTTTTTATTTGTGCCTCTTTGGCTGCTTGTCTTAGTCTTCCTTGAAGATTCCTTTTTTCTCTAGCCCCTAAATGTTGATGTTCTTCTGTAGCCCACCTTAGAATCTTCATGTTCCTCACCTTGAGTATTTTCTGTGAAATTGTACCTATTTCCACGTCTTTAATATATAGGACACATGCTGATCCACGCCTCCATTCCAGTTTTTTTTTTTTCTGGACTTCAGATGGATGGAAATATCCAATTGACTACTAGATGTCTTTATCCTAATGTCTCACAGACATCAAAGACTCATCAAATTCAAAGTTGAATTCATTCTTTTCCCTTCTCTACTTCTCCATGCTTCTCCATCTTAGGGACTAGCACCATCACCTGCTCAGTGACTTGAGACAAACCTGAGTTTCATCATGGATATCTTCCTTCAACTTTCACATCATCACCATCCCTTCTTGCCAATTCTACCTCCTAAATGTCTCTCTCTCCATGTTTTGTAGTTATGCAGAACAGCTTTCATATATCAGCTCCCACTGGGCCTCCCTTGAAATGGCTGTCTTTCAGTGGAAGCCCTGACATCTGGACCCCAAGCACTAACTTCTTGCTTCATCCTTGCATCAGCAGGAGTTGTAGCAGCTTCCTGCTGTTGTTAAGATCTGGGTTGCCTCACTGCCCACTATAAGGTGCCACTATCCCTTTTATCTGTGTAACCAGTTCTCTGTATTAAGTTCACTATTTATAACACTCTCTGAAGCCCTGGGTTCAACCCACAGCACCGCAAAATTGGGAGAAGGACATGGCAGTCCACTCCTGAAACACTCAACCATTGAAAACCCTGTAAAGGTTGACATGATTTGATGGCCCCTAACAACAACATGATAAATTTGTGAGGCTTTTTTTTTCAATAAAGTTACTCTCGTACATTACTGATAGAATGGATGGAAGGAAATTTCAATCAGAAAGCAATTTGAAAATAACAACCAAACATATAAAAGTACTCTGAAATCCTAGCAATCATACTTCAAGAAATTTATCCTTCTACTACCTTTGTAAGTTTTCAAATTGAAATATGTAATACAATATTTATTATGTCATTGTAAGTACTAAAAATTTGAATATAATCTATAGATCCAATAGGGTACTGGTCAGGCCAGGAAAACTGGGATATGGACAAATAATAAAATATTATGTAGTCATTACAAAAGAGCAACCACTTTCCAAGATATATATACTTGTTGTTTCTGCTAGGTGCCATCTAGTCAGGCCTTACTCATAGCAAGTTGTTCAGGGATTGTTTTCAGGAGTGGAATACCACATCTTTCTCTATTTTTGCAGTGCTGGGGATTGAATCTGGGTCCTGAGAAAGTGCAGAATGGCACTCTACCAACTGAGCTAAACTCCAGCACCTCGTATACACTAACAAGTAACATATAGTATAGTGTACCTTTTATACTATCTGTTCCAAGACAATATATTAATAGACACATGTGTATAAAATATCATTGAAAAGAGAGTTAAAAATTGTTAGTAGGGAACAGTGGTTAAGGTAAAAGTAAAGAGACATTTAACCGTAAATTTTTGAATGTTTTGTTTTTTTCTATTTTTTGTAACTAGGAATTTTAAAGATTAATATTTCAAATTTTAAAAATGTATTTTTAGCTCAGCTCTCAGCTGAGAAAACAAAGAAGGGTAGAAAAGCTGGAAATAGTTTAGATTTTACAAATAGAGTTACTTTTTTGAGCTCTAACATAATTTTCAAGATGTTCACCTCTGGCCCAAAGGGAAAAGATAGGTATTTTCTTTCAAGTATTCAGCGCTCATTGGAACACAAATGAAATTTCTCTATTCTGTGTTATTTTATCTCAGCAAAGTATAAAAAGTTATGAGAGTGACCTACAAAGATATGTCTGGCTAAGGACCAAAAAGCCACCTCTGACATGTTGTGATTTGGATCTGAACTGTCTCTGCAGGGTCCTGTGTTGAATGCTTCATCTCCTGCTGGTGATGCTATTTTGGAAGGATGTAGCAGTTTTAGGAGGTGGGGCCTACCTGGAGGATGTCAGCCACTGGGCATGTGTCCTTGGGGGCTGTATCTCGTTCTTATTCTGAGCTCCTTTCTCTCACTCTCTGCCTCCTTTCCATGAAAAAGAACAGCATCCACTACAAACTCCCACCACCATGATGTTCTGCCCAAGTACTCAGGGTGAGAAACCATGTACCTGTGAAACTGTCAGCCAAAATAAATCTTTCCTCCCTTAAGTTGTTCTCAGAGGTATTTTGGCCATAGCTATGTAGAAGTAACTAATACATAACATTCACCTCTAACTCCCAGACACTAACCAAAGCAGCCTTGGAACAGCTACTGACACAGGTGCCTAGTAAGTGCTCAATTATAGAAAAGGATGATACTACCATTGATATGATATAACAAGTGCAAAGAACTTTACCTTTCTGGTCTTTAACCCTTACAATCACTGTAGAACTTCTTGTATTTTACTTGTGAAATAACTAACACTCAAGGACATCAAAATGTGTTCAATGCCACTTAGACTTACACCAATGCAAAATGCAAGCCAAATCTGGCATACTGAAGCCAAACTCTTCCCCCTTGTTCTCTCTAGGTCTCCATTTATTAAATTTCAGTAGGAATCTGTTTTATTTATAGAATCCTTGATTTTTCTGACAAGTAAATAATTCACAGGTCATTCTTTTCCTGTGCCAACCTGAATCTTCATAAACATTCTGGAGAAACGGTATCTTCCCTGGGTCAACAAAAACAAATAAGCCATTAAGCCCAGGCAATAGGTTCCCTGATTAGCTTTTTTCTATTTCCACTAACACTAACCACACATGCATGCACAAGCATATGCACACACATATGCAGAGTGATTTACCCACTCTAATCTTCATTTTATGCTATAAAGCCAGACCACAGGGCCAGTTTTAAATTACTATGTCAGAAGTTATCGAATGTGCCTTTTGGCCTATTGTCCTTGTTCATATCTCCAACAATTCAAATTTACACTCTATGCTCAAGTGATTATTGCCTTTCCTCTCATTGAAATCTACTCTCATATCTTTCATTTGCAATCAAGTAAAAATAATTTGTGGTAACATAACCTTGAATTTTTCTTTTTGAGTTCCATAAGATTTCAACAGATATTTTTGTGCAATAAGTGGTTTGGTTAATGCTGAGATCAAGAAAATATATGTAAGTAGTTAAAAAATTCTTCTTACTTTAGGATTTCTGAGAGCCTTTAAATTGTTAATATATATTGCAAAGAGGAGAATTTGCAAGCAGTAG
The DNA here is from genome assembly GCA_007922755.1 of Pedetes capensis. Lineage (NCBI taxonomy): Eukaryota > Metazoa > Chordata > Mammalia > Rodentia > Pedetidae > Pedetes > Pedetes capensis. Next base: position 141,999 of record VMDO01001453.1, read on the forward strand.
TTTTCAAAGGTAATAGATTATATATTCATATCAATGTGCTTTCAAAAGATAACCTTTTGAGAAATAATTAGAATGAAATTCTCTAAACACTTACTCTTCAAAGACTGGAGATAAAGAACACATAGTCTGATCTCAGAAGGAATTTTGGGAACTATTTCCCTATAGTATTATTCCTCTAAAGTGAATTTTTATATATAAATATATTCAGACAAATGAAACACTTGAGATTTACACACCAGGAGAAGCAAGATGGCTAATGAGTGGTAGACGCTGTAATTCCCTCTATAGCAAAGAAAACAACAACAACAACAAGGAAACAGCAGATATTTCCCAGGTGTGGTTGAGGCAGAGCATTGGAGTGCACTGATAAGATGAGACAGAAGTTGTGAAGCATGGAGACACAAGATGACCTTTTGAATCAGGGAAGTAAGCACACCGTATCTACTATTATGTTTCTTGGAAGCAACCTTGAAATAAGAGACTTCACTTGGTGGGAAAATGGAAAACATGAAGCCCATAGGAGTCCCCACTCATATCCTAGACCAGAGAAAGATCTGAGCCTACATTGTGCCTTCCTCAACCCAGTGTTTTGTTGCATGAAGCCATCTTGAAACCCCACTCACCTGGATAATGTAAAGGAAAGCATCCGCCCTCTGCAACTCAGCCTTCCCAGCCCTGCACACCAGCCAGAAGGCCCCTCACATACTTTCTGTCCCAGAAACATCCAGGTAGCACTGCCCAGCCACTCTTGACCTCAGAATGCAGCCAGATGGATAAAAGTTTGAAGAAATAGATATGCTTAACCTGATTTAAACATTACACGAAAGCAGACCTTAAGAACTGCTTTGGAAAGTGTCAAGAAAGATGAGATGAGTGTGTTCAAAGCCAGGGAGGACGTTGAGGGGGACTAATGGCAATACGGCTTTTACTATAATAACTGTTTTCTTTAAACATTCACCATATTTTTATTCACAACTTGTATGTACTACTTAAAATATAAATCTAATTTTTAAAAAGGAAAAATTTAACAACAACAGTATAAGGACAATCTTACAAAATGCTGATTCAGTTGTTCTGGGGTTGAGCTTGAGATTCTGCCTTCCTTACCTGTTGCCAGCAGATGCTAACATGCGAATCTACAGACACGCTGGGGTGACTGATTCTAAGTCTTGCTCGGAATGGTTATCAAAAGAACAGGTATTGAAATGGGTGTATTATTTATAAATTATAAATAGGTTGAACCAAACAAATAAAATGCACACTAGGATTCTTTTGTCCAAAAAGTTGAGCTGGCTTTTTAACAAAATATCTCAATCCAATAATGTGTAGTTTTGCTTTACATGCTGAACTGAACTTATTTTGGTATTTTTCATTGACCTAGCAATGACAGCCTGAATATCCTCAGTGGCTTCTGTTAATCAAGAAGTATGTACCCTTAGTGACATTCCCCCTCCCACCCACTCATCATTTGCCACTCATTTAGGCCACCAGCCAAAAATTGCAAAGTTACAGGACAGATGCCAAACAGTGAGAAATGACATCAAGAAGTGCCAGATTTGGTGATTTGAATTTACTTCTTATGGGTTATAGAAAAGTGTTTTCTATTATCATAGCAAATATATTCAATTCTACTCTCTCAGAATTCTTTTTCCTCTGCCTCTCTTCAAAATTACCACCAGTAGAGATTGACTATAGCCATATTTCAAGTAGATTGCATAATATTTTCATATGTTTAACTTGCTCTCTTGTCTTACATTTGAATCTACTTTTTACTCTCTTGATGAATACACTTGATTTTAAAAGTATGTTGGCCTAAACCTATGTTACATACACCTTGAAAAATGCTTGCTCAAGATTACTGATTGCTGAAAGTATAGCCAACAGCTTATACTTCTAATGGCATTGTGATTTTAGTAACTTATCATATTAACAAAAATTTTTACTCATATTTGCAGAATCTGTACCCAAATGGCACTGATTAAGGAGGTCGACCACTGAACTCTTTAAATGAAAGCAGCTTCTCTTGCCGCCAAGGAAATGACAGTTTCTGTCTTTCATTCAATTATTTCATTATTGCCTTTTCAGTGTTTGCTTTTTAAATATTGTGGCCAGATATAGCTCAAAACCTGTTACTACAAACTATAACAGACAGCCTGTTCCTCTATATAAATTCCTTTGTAACGATATTGTTGCAGTAATAGAACCATCATCTGGCTCCAATAGCTTGATTATTCAGATGTTTTTGTTGGGGTGAGATTTACTGTAACAGGATTTAAGTTGGAGGGACCACTAGAGTACTGGCCCTAGCATCTGTGAAGGCATTGGTAAATAACATCGATTATTTAGCACTTGATCTCTAATCCTCTTGGTTCCATTAAATGGATTTGTTTAGATGCTAACCTTTAATCTTCAAAAGGAAGAATGTTCACTTTCCAGGGCCATTGTACTAGATTTACAGAAATGCACCAATTATTTCTGCCTTTAGAGCATGAACGATTTGACATTAATTAACTCAAATTTTACTGCATCCTCTTTACTCTCTCGCTTAATAGAGGTTTTTGTTTTGTTTTGTGTTCCTTTTTTTAAATCCCTCAGGACTCTGGAAGTTACTGCAAAAGGGATTTGTAGCTTACAAAGTGGAGACAATTCGAGACATGAAGGAACACAGTAAAAAGACATTTTTATCTTGCTCCACTTTTAAAACTTGTTGTTTTTCTATATATCATTTTTATGCACATTTTTTCACTTCTTGTTTTTTAATGGTCCTTTTTACTATCCAGCAGAGCATAATGTTTCACTTATAATGAAAAGATGTACTAGCTGGACATGGTGGCACATACCTATAATTCTAGATACTCAAAAGGCTGAGGCAAGAGGATCTTGAGTTTAAGGCAGAGGCAACACATGGATTTTAGCAAGACCTGTCTGAAAATCTAAAAAAAAAAAAATTAAATAAAAAAGGTGAATCTGGGGATGTAGATCATTCATAGAGCATGTGCAAGGCCCTGAGTCCAACCTCCCAGTACTAAAAAAAAAGAAAAAGAAAACAGATATATTACTAAAGAGCAACACCATTTCATTTACACAAAACTTAGTAAATAATGTGAACAAATTAAAAAAAAACATGGATCTGTATGTTGCCCCCTGTTTTCATTTGTCCCTCCTTTTTATGGTAGGAAACTTCTTTAAGACAGCTAATAGCATTAAGAGTAATAATATTCACTATCACAGCAAGGGGCTGGGATTTAGCTCAGTTGGTAGAGCGCTGCTCTGCAGACTGTGTGGTCCCGAGTTCAATTCCCAGCACCACAGAAATGGGAGAAGGACGTGGCAATCCACTCCCAAGGCAATCCTGAAGCAGTCAGCCATTGAAAACCCTCTGAGGGTCGCTATGAGTCGGATACCGACTCGACGGCACCTAACAACAACAACAACATCACAGCAAGTGTTCAAATGCTTCCTTCATGATAGGTTTTTTACATGCTTTATCAATTTATTTACAATATCTTTATGACCTAAGTACTAATATTATTGAAATTATACCAATGAAAAAAACTAAGTCATAAAGAGGTCGGGTTACTTTTTTAAAGATTGTTAACATAGTAAGGCTTAGAACTCAGTCTACTGGAGCCAGGAAGCCAGGCTCTTACCTGACACACTCTCTCATCATTCCAATGTCCTCTGTGAGTTACAGAGATACAATACAGAGTCCGCTAGTTGGCACATGCTACTTAATTGCCTTCAGTTAATTGTGGTCTTTCCATGAATGTGACTTGTTGGATTTGGGTATTTAGTATATAGTGTAATTCAGGTTCCTCTTGCCATTTCCTGACTAATGCAGGTGTATTTTTCATCACTGGTGCGTAGTATCAAGGCCAAGATGTACCAGATCCAACCACCTGCATCATTAAGGAGCTATGTTCTTGTTAGGTGCCGTTGAGTCAGACCTGATGTACAGTGACCCTCATAGGGTTTTCAATTGCTTATTGTTTGGGAAGTGGATTGCCTTCTGTTTTTCAGTGCTGAGGATCCAATCCAGGTACTCAGAAACTGTGGAGCAGCATTCTACTGACTGAGCTAAACCTCAGCCCTTATGGAGTTATAGGAGGTCAAAAAAGGCTCAGGATGTCTGAAAGAATATTGTTGTTCAGAATTTAAACTGAAGTCACTATTTATAGACACTTGATTATAAATCAACATGCCTTCACTAACTTGTCAAAAATATGTTAATGAATCTATAACATTTGTCTCCAGATTTGTTTGCTGCCAAGGCATACCTTTCATTTTGTCTGAATGACCTCTCTCAAGTCCTCAGCTCTTTGCTAGCCCCTGCAATGATGGATGTCTACAGAAGTCTGAAAAAGGACACCTTATTCCTCAGATAAAGGTTTATTCCATATAGCTGACTCTCTACTTTGTCTGTACTTAGAGAGACAAGGTAGGCTGCTCCAAACAAGGTAGTAGGCACTTCTGGGATGGCAGCAAAAGGATGGGGGGACCAGATCCCTTTTCTCCGTCATGGAGCTTGGGCTGTTTCCCATTGTAATAGGACAAGCAGGTACTGGATCTCAAGTTCAAGAACTGACTGTTAGTTTTGAGCAGTTTTCTGAGTGACTGCCAGAGCTCCAAAAAATGGTGGAATTATTTTACTGCCCTTTTCCTCATCTCACATAATATAATTTATCCTCCAACCTCTTTCTTTAATTATCTCTTTACCATCTGTTGACTTATTTTCTGGCTTTCTTCTGCTTCTTCCACATATAGTTAATTGGTAGCAAGTAAACATTATAGAATTTATGAGGTAATAATAAACAATATAATTAATTTTGCTTTTCCAGTAAATTTTAAAAGTATTATCAAAATGCACAGGCAATAGAATTATACCCAAAATGACAGCATAATTCTAAAACTGACAGAGAAAGAGTATTTATACATGACAGAAAAGCCAGTGCATCCATTCAACACATTGTAAATGATTGCCTGCAAGGAGATGTTCCATGAGCACTGGACATGAAATGAAAGTAATATAGGGAACACATTTTCAGCCTTCTTAGTCTAGTAGCAAAATAAGGTGCATGTATAGATAAAGTAATACAACATGGAAAGAAGTAAGCATTCTAAGCTCCCCTTATTCCTAACCCCAATCCTACCTGTGGGTTAGTCCCACCTCTTTGCATCAAACTCGTCATGCACAAGTCCACTCTAAGATGGCCATATACCTGGATTTGGCAGGGCGGTCCTAAGTCATGCTTGTTGTCTAGTAATAATTAGTAATTGACCCTTGCACTGTTAGAAATTGCCTGGATTTGGCAATTAATTATATTGTCACCTTAACTATAGTGCATACCATTTTATTTCTTTATTTTTTATGTGTCTCGGCTATAATGTACTATAAGTTCTAAGAGAAAAATTACCATGTTTTTAATTTTTTAAAAAGTCTCTTGTATCAGGAGGGAACACTCTCAAACTCATTCTACAAAACTACCATCACCTTGATACCTAAGCTGGGCAAGGATACATCTAAGAAAGAAAACCATAGACCGATCTCCCTAATGAACATAAATGCAAAAATTTACAACAAAATCCTGGCAAACTGAACTCAACAACAGATTAAGAAGATTCTTCATCATGACCAAGTGGGACTTATTCCACAGATGTAAGGCTGGTTCAACATATGAAAATTGACTAATGTAATTCAATATATTAGGAGGCTTACAAACAAAAATCACATGATCATCTCAATTGATGCTGACAAGGCCTTTGACAAAGTGTAACACCTTTTCATGATAAAAACCCTGGAGAAGATAGGCATAACAGTAGAATACCTTAACATCATAAAGGCCATTTTTGACAGACCTAGAGCCAACATCATATTAAATGGAGAAAAACTGAAACCATTTCCTATAAGATCAGGAATAAGACAAGGATGCTCCTATCTTATTTCATATTGTGATTGAAGTCCTAGCCAGAGCAATTAGACTACAGAAAGAAATCAAAGGGATACAGATAAGCAAAGAAGAGGTCAAATTATCCTTATTCACAGATGACATGATACTTTACCTAATGGACCACAAAAAACTCCTCTAGAAAACTTTAAGACCTAATTAATTCCTTTAGCAAAGTGCAAGACACAAAATTAACACTCAAAAATCAGTAGCCTTCCTTTTACCAACTGTGAGCAGGAAGAGAAGGAAGATAAGGCTACAATCCCTTTCATGATAGCCCACCAAAAACTTAAATACTTAGGAATCAATCAAACCAAAGATCCTGAAGATCTCTACAAGGAAAACTTAAAAACATTAAAGAAAGAAATCACACAGGACACTAGAAGATGGAAAGACCTTTCTTGCTCATGGATTGGGAGAATCAATACTGTGAAAATGGCTATCCTACCAAAAACAATCTATAGAGTCAATGCAATCCCCATTAAAATTCCACTGAAAGACTTTACAAAAATTTAAAAGATCCAAAAATGCATATGAAAACACAAAAGACCAAATATAGGCATGACATTCTTAAGTTGCAAAACTAGTGCATGTGGGATCACAATTTCTGATTTTAAAGTGTCCTATGGGGCTGTAGGGGGCTAGGATTTAGCTCAGTTGGTAGAGCACTGTTCTGAAGTCTCTGAGGTCCCAAGTTCAATTCCCAGCACTGCAAAAATGGGAGAAGGATGTGGCAACCCTCTCCTGAGGCAATCCCAAACTAATCAGCCATTGAAAACCCTGTAAGTGCTATGAGTCAGACACGACTTGACAGCACCTAACAATAGCAACAACAGGGTTTTAATAGCAAAAACAGCTTGGTACTTGCACAAAAATAGGCCTGAAGGGCAGTAGAAGAGAATTGAGGACCCAGAGATACACCAACATGTCTATAGCCACCCAATCATTGACAAAGAAGCAAAGCCGACAAATTAGAGAAAGATAGCCTCTTCAACAAATGGTGCTGGAAACTTGGATTTGCACCTGCAGAAAAATGAAAACAGACTCTAACCTCTCAATATACATGGGAGTTAACCTGAAATGGATAAAAGACCTCAACATAAAACCAGGAACCTTAAAATTACTAGAAGATAGGTAATATGCTCCAACATATAGGCATAGGAAAGCATTTCCTTAATAAGACTCCAATTGCTCAGGAAATTGCAACAAGAATAGATAAATGGGATTACATGAAATTAAAAAGCTTCTGTACAACAAAGGAAATAACCAACAGAGTTAAAGAAGACCCCACTGAATAGGAGAAAATCTTTGCATCCTACATACCTGATAGAGGACTAATTTCCAGAATTTACAAAGAACTCAAGAAAGCAAATCCGAAAACAACAAATAATCTAATACATAAGTGGGCAAAGGAACTGAACAGACAGTTCTCAAATGAAGAAGTTCATCAGGCCATGAAACACATGAAAAAATACTCAATATCACTAACCAATGGGGAAATACAAATCAAAACAACTCTGAGATTCCAGTAAGAATGGCCAAGATCAATAAAATAAATAATAACAAATGCTGGGAAGGTTGTAGAGAAAAGGGAATCCTCTTACACTGTTGATGGGGCTGTAAATGGGTTCAACCACTTTGGAAATCAATATGGAGATACCTCAGAAAACTAAAAATGGATCTTCATATGACCTAGTTATACCACTACTGGGAATATACTCAAAAGGAGATGAGTCACCATGCCACAGAGACACTTGCATCTCCATATTCAATGTAGCACTTTTCACAATAGCAAGGCTATGGAATCAATCAAAGTGCCCATCAACAGAAGAATGAATTAAAATTATGGTACATATACACAATGGAATGTTGTTGTTGTTGTTGTTGGGTGCCTTCGAGTTGGTATCCAACTCATAGCGACCCTCTGTACAACAGGGGAAACACTATTGTCAATGCTTCTCTGCTGTTCATAGGGTTTTCAATGGCAGATTGATTTTTGGGAGGGGGTTGCCAGGTCCTTCTCCCAAGCCTACAGCTTCTGGTGTTCCCAGGCGGTCTCCCATCCAGGTACTAACCAGGCCCGCCCCTGCTTAGCTTCCGAGATCTGACGGGATCGGATGCCACAGGGCTATGGCTGCAGGCACACAATGGAATACTACTCAGCAATTAAAAAAATGAAATAATGTCATTTGCAGCAAAATGGATAGAACTGGAGAACATTATCTTAAGTGAATGAACACAAGCCCCAAAGAGAAATACCATATGCTCTCACTCATGTGGATGCTGACTCAAATTTAAGGAAGGAAAAAAAATCCTATACATAAATTGAAACATAAAAAATTGCACAATTAAACAGTGTGGAAGGGACAATTTAAAAAGTGGAAAGAAGGAGGGTCTAGCAGAGGGAAGCAAAGATTGGAGAAGATGGGATGGGGAGGAATGTCAATGTGGAAGGATGAAAGGGGGGAGGTCAATCTCAATGTAAACAGTACAACTTCATGAGTATGTTGGAAAAATAGGGGAAGATAAAAAAAGCCTACTAGAATAGCTAAAGTAAAAATTAGTAATAATAACAAATGTTGGCAATAATGCAAACAGACTAGATCATTCATGTAATACTGCTGAGAATGTAAAGAGGTAGATCACTATAGAAAAAAGTTTGGACATACATAAAAATTGGGATGCACATATATAGATAAATATCCTCACAAAAATACTTGCAAGTAGAAAGACACTTGGTAGGGATGGGGGAGGAGGGTCTTGAGAGGTTAAGGGGGAAGTTATATTAGCCACGTACAATGAAGTGCATACATGGAAATGTCACAATAAGGCCCATTAAGTTGTATATTAAAATTACTAATAAAAAAGTTAAAAGAAAGCATTAAGGGATCACTGAATGAATGGAAAGATCTTAATAAGAAACAAACAAAAAATCTCTTGTATCTAGCACATGCCTGAAATGTAGGAGGTAATTCATTTAAAAAATGAAGTACTAATTCTGTATTTAGGGTAATACAGAATAATACAGAGATAAATTCATATTTATTTAGGGGAAAAGAGTAAATTTGAATGGAGAAGGTGGCATCTAAAATGGACCTTGTAAGAAAGTCAAGTTATATTCTAGAAGAGATGAGGAGGTTGGTGTTCTGGGTGACAGGAAGCTCAGTGATTCAAGGCAAAGGGTAATGGAAGGTGGACATTAACATACCACCAGTATCCTAAAAGTGGAGGGTCCATCCTAGTCTCAGGAAATGACATCCATGCTGTATTGAGATAAACTCTGAATATTCTATGGCCATTGGAATCTCAGAAATTTCTGTGCTACTTATTATTCATCAAGATAAAGATTCCTATGAATAATTTGTGCTCTGACTTTTTAAATTGTTTGAATGATATAAAGAGGATAACACTGTGCAACATGAGAGATATTAGTGAAGAGTAACATTCTACAGATATGATTCCCAAAGATTATTTTGACACCATGTCTGATCTTGGGTAAGTTACTTCTTATTGTTGTTAGGTGCACCCAAGTCCAGGCCAACTTGTAGCTACCCTTATGGGGTTTTTGATATCTGGTTGTTTTCAGGATTGTTTTAGGACTGGGTTGCCACATCTTTCACCCATAGTAAGTTACTTAACCTCTCAAATTCCCAGATATCATCTATAGTATAGGGAAAACCATAGCATCTTATTACTGTGAGTTCAAACGGAAAGTTGATGCTGGTATAAAGTAAGAAATAGGTGAATGTAGCTATTAGCTCCAAGTTAAAAATTAACAAATAAAACTTGCATTCCATATGTGTAGATTATGATTTAAAACTAATCCTAGATCATTTATGCAGCAGAGAGAAAGAGTAGGTTAATCTGTGTGCCACATTTCAATATATGCCCATATTTTAAATGGGAATCTTTTCATTTCCTTGTTGTTGTTGTTGTTAGGTGCCGTTGAGTCGGTATCCGACTCATAGCGACCCTCATAGGGTTTTCAATGACTGACTGTTTTCGGGATTGCCTCAGGAGTGGATTGCCAGGTCCTTCTCCCATTTTTGCGGTGCTGGGAATTGAACTCAGGACCTCAGAGACTGCAGCGCAGCACTCTACCCACTGAGCTAAATCGCAGCACTCTACCCACTGAGCTAAATCGCAGCACTCTACCCACTGAGCTAAATCCTAGCCCTCGGGTAGAATAGTTATCATCAAAAAGAAAAAAAAAATGCTGAGAGAATCTCAGAGAAAAAGGAGCTCCTATTCACTGTTGACTAGAATGTAAATCAATACATTATAGAGAACAGTATGGAGGTTCCTGGAAGAGCTAAACGTAGGACTATCATATAATTCATCTACCCTGCTCTTGAATATATATCCAAAGGAAATAAAATCAGCATACCAAAGAGACACCTTCATATCCATGTTTATGATGACACTACAATATCTAAGGTATGGAAGCAGCATAGGTACCCATCAACAGGTGAATGGATAAAGAAAATGTGTATATGCACAATCAAGTGTCACTCAGGCATAAAGAAGAATGAAATTCTGTCATTTACAGCAAAATGGATGGAAGTGGAGGTCTTTACGTTACATGAAATAAGCCAGACACAAAGACAAGTACCACATGTTCTCTTTCATTTGTGGAAACTAACAAAAGTGGACCTGAAAGAAGAATAATGATTACTAGAGAATAAAAAGGATGGAGGGGGAGAAAAAATATGGTTGATTTGATCAGCAAATAATATATATATATATATATATATATGGAAATATGACACTGAACCCCATTGACTTGTAAAATTACTACATTAAAAAATTTTAAATACAAAAAAGAGGGAGAAAAAGAAGAGGAGGAAGAAGAGGAGAAAAGGTAGGAGAAGGGGGAAAAGGAGGATAAGAATGCAGAAGAAGGAGAAAGAAGGATTGTTGACTAAGCAACTATACTGAGGAAAAACATTTAACACATTTCTTTAATAGGAAGTCTTAATATTCTATATAAAAAATTTCTTATTGTGGGATTTTTTTCCTATTTAACGAATTATATTCCATTAAACTTTCCATTAAAAATTCTGTACCCTACATCTCTGTCAGCTTATCATGCTGTGGGGGCTTATAAATTGCTGTGAGGCTGAGCGCTATGCCACTCGTATCTCAAATGCCAGCAGTGCCACCCATGGTGGACAGGTTTCAGCTGAAATTCCAGATTAAGACAGACTAGGGAGAAGGACCTGGCAGCCTATTCCTGAAATAATTAACCATTGAAAATTCTATGAATAGCAGAGAAACTGTATCAAATATAGTGCCTGATAATGAGATCCCTTGGCCCCAAGTTGCAAGGCATTCAAGAAACAACTGGGGAAGAGTTGCCTCCTCAAAGTAGAGTCGACCTTAATGACAGGAATGTAGTAAAGCCCCTAGGACCTTCATTTGCTGCTGTGGCGTGACTAAAAATGAGAAGAAACAACTGTAAACATACATTAATAATAAGAATGTGGGATGTACATAGATAGTATGAATTTGGAAAAATTAGAAATTGTCAAAAGTAAAATGGAGCACATAAAATCAGAATCCTAGGCATCAGTGAGCTAAAATGGATTGGTATTGGCCATTTTGAATCAGATAATGTTATGGTCTACTATGATGGAAATGACAAATTAAAGAGATATGGGGTTATATTGATCATCAAAAGAGACATCTCAAGAAATACAATGTTGTGATAGAATAATATCCATACATCTACAAGGTCAGTTAATATGACTGTTACTCAAATTTATGCATACACCACTAAGGCCACAAATGAAGTGGAAGATTTCTAGCAGCTTCTGCAATCTGAAATTGATTGAACATGCAATCAGGATGCACTGATAATTACTGGTGACTGGAATGGATAAGTTGGAAACAAAGAAAAAAATCCCAGTAGTTGAAAAATATAGCCTTAGTGATGGAAAAAGTGCTGGAAGTCACATGATAGAACTTTGCCAAACCAATGACTTTTTCATTACAAATATATTTTTTCAATGACATAAATGGTGACTATACACAAGGAATTCACCAGACGTAACATACAGGAACAAAATTGGTTACATTTGTGGAAAGAGATGATGGAAAAGCTTAATATCAGAAGTCAGAAAAGACCAGGTGCTAATTGTGGATCAGACCATCAACTACTCATATACAGGTTCAAACTGAAACTGAGGAAAATTAGAACAAGTGTACAAGAGCCAAGGTATAACATTTGAGTATATTCCACGCATTCTAGAGACCATCTCAAGAATAGATTTGATGTGTTAACACTAATGAACGAAGACCAGACAAATTGTGGTATGATATCAAAGACATCATTCATGAAGAAAGCAAAAGGTTATTTTAAAAATAGGAAAAAAATAAAAGACCAAATTCCATGTCAAAAGAAACTCTGCAAGTTGAGTAGCTAAAGTAAAAGGAAGACATAATGAAGTAAATAACTAAGCATAAGATTTCAAAGGTCATTTCGTGAAGACAAAATAAAATGTTATAATGACATGTGCAAAGAGCTGGGGATAGAAAACCAAAAGGGAAGAACATGCTCTGTTTTTCTTAAGCTTAAGAATTAAAGAAAAATGTAAGCCTGGAGTGGCAATAGTGCAGGATTCTAAAGAGAAATTATTAAACAATGCAGGAAACATCAAAAGAAGATAGAAGGAATACACAGAGTCATTACACCAAAATGAACTAGTGGATAACAAACCATTTCATGAGGTTGCATATGATCAGGAACCAGTGGTACTGAAGGAATTATATGTGCACTGCTTGAAGGCATTGGCAAAACACAAGGCTCCAGGAATTGATGCAATACCAATTGAGATGTTTCAATGAACAAATGCAGCACTGGAGGTGCTTACTTGGTTATGCCTAGGTATTTGGAAAACAGCTACCTGGCCAAATGACTGGAAAAGGTCCATAATGTGTCTATTCCCAAGAAAGCAAATCCAACCAAATGTGGAAATTACTGAACAATATCATTAATATCAAATGCAATTAAAATTTTGCTAAAGATCATTCAAAATTGACTACAGCAATATATTGGCATGGAACTGCTAGAAAACCAAGCCAGATATAGAAGAGGGCACAGGACAAGTGACATCAGGGCTGGTGTCACATTGATATTATCCAAAAGCAGAGAATATCAGAAAGATGCCTATGTTTTATAGACTATGCAAAGTCTTTTGACTTTGGGGATCACAACAAATTATTGATATCATTGCAAAGAACAGGAATACTAAAGCACTTTACTGTACTATGAGGAATCTGTACATGGACCAGGAGGCAGTTGTTCACACAGAACAAGGAAACTCTTTGGTTTAAAGCCAAGAAAGGTGTGCATTAGTCTGTATCCTTTCACTATATTTCTTTAATCTCTATGGTAAGCAAATTATCTGAGAAGCAGGATTTGATAAAGAACATGGTATCAGAATTAGAGAAAGATTCATTAACTTGCATTATGTAGATGACACATTTTGCTTGCTGAAATTGAAGAGGATTTAAAGTATTACTGATGAACATCAAAGAACACACCCTTCAGTATGGATTGTGCCTCAACATCAAAAAAATAAAAATCCTTACAACTGTGTCAGTAAGCAACTTCATAAGTGAGAAAAAGACTGAGGTTGTCCAAGATTATGCTTTACTTGATTCTACAATCAACACCATGGAAGTTGTTGTTGTTAGGTAGCAATCAAGAAATAAAAAGACGCATTACACTGGGAAAAGCTATCGCAAAAACCCTCTTCATAGTATTGAAAAGTAACAATATCACATTGAAGTTGAAGGTATGCCTGACTCTTGCCATAATATTTCCAGTTCTTTCATATGCTTGTGAAAGCTGGACAGTGAATAAGAGAAACAGGAAAAGAATGATGCTATTGAATTATGGTGCTGAAATGAATATTGAATATACCATGGACTACCCAAAGAATCAACAGATCCATTCTAGAAGTGAAAACCAGAGTGCTCTTTAGAAGCAAGGATGTCTAGACTGTATATTATGCATTTTGGTCATGTAGTGAGGAGGGACCAATCCCTGGATGAGGACATCATGGTCCTCATGGTGGGAGAGTGGTGGGTGAATGAAAAAGAGGAAGATTCTCAACTATATGGATTGACACAATGTCTACAATAATGAGCTTAAACATAAAAAAGATCATGTGCATAGTGCAGTGTCTGTCGCTGTTTCATTCTGATGTACATCAGTTACTATAATTCAGACCTGACTTGATGGCACCCAACAATAGTAAGAATGATTATTCTGTGAAAATTGAGGCAATAAACTTTAAGTGACTTATCTAAATTCCTGCACCTGATTTGTCAAAGCACAAGACTTGAAGTCCTATTTTCTTTACAAGCTCACTATTAATAGTAGAAAGTCATATCAGATAATTTGCTAAAGTGTATTCCTTATGAATGCCAAGAACATTTTTCTATTGCATTAATACAAATGTGTACTAAAATAGCATGACCTTATTTTATTTTTAATTTGGCAATTATATATTCTTATCTGTTTGCATCATGTACCTAATGTGTCAGGTGGCTTCAGTGCCTGTCATAATGATCTGACTGGTGTGCATCAGGCTGGTACTATGTTTGCCATTGTCTTTCAATGGCCAACATTCACCTCTTGATAAATGCCTTGTAGTTTTCTTCTCAACTAATTATAACCCCGTTGGATGAATCCTTTTGCATCCCATGGGTGCACTGCCACAGATTAAGTAGTTTTGAGCTTAGTTAAAATTATGGATCTCATATATGCTCTGCAAGCTTTTAACCTACATGGCTATTCAATCAGCTCCAAACAAAAATATCGTAGAAAATTTCAGTTTTATTTATATTGTGCTTTTGAATCATAAAGGCAAAATGTAAAATTATGAGCTCATTTTATTGATTCTTGAAGTATTAGTTTAGGAACAGACTTTGGGTCATTTAGTTGAATGTCTCATTGAATTCAGGAGTTTGTTTTACATCTTAAGCTAATAATACAGCACTCTTCAAGTGGAACTATGCAGTACAGGGACTGATTTTGCAAAGAAACTCATTCCATTGTCAGAAAATGGTGTTAGAGTTTTTATTCCATTGTTAGAAAGTTGTTTTAGAGTTTACATCCTCATGTTTGGCTGAAGTGTGCATTTCTTTAGTCATTTCTTCTCCAGGGTGGGAAAAACCTACTTTCCTAATTCTTCTAATTGATACGTATTGAGCTTGAAAAACTTAAATATAAAAACCCTTTTGAGATCCTCCTGATATTTTTGTAGTGATAGCAGAAATAAAAACATAAGCATTAAAAAATAATACTTTTGAGTAGTGGAGAATTTTATCACAATTTCTTTAAGGACATTTAATATAGGATGCAAGGCTTTCCAAGATCTATCTTTTACACACAGAACAAAGCAAACATTTGTGGCATTCAATTTTTTGTTTTGTTTTGTTGCATTTGTGTTGCTCCTGCTTTTAACACTTAAGTACTAATATTCTTTAATTCAATTAGATCCATACATTTTGCTCCCAAGCCAGAGTCTTGTGCGGTGGAAGAAAACTTGGAGCAGACATAGACAAAAGATAGGGTATGATGGCAGCACGGCTTATTCTGGATAGCTCCAAGAGCAATTTCAGATGATTTAGAGGGCAGCTAAGTATCTATCTACTTAGTACAGTGTATATATTTCTAAGATACAATCTCCCAGAAGCCAACTCATATTTTACTTAACTTTTTGTCAAGGAATTTATACAGCTTTGGTTAAGAAGTTGGCATATTTTGTGCAGAGTGCAATATGGTGTTTTGGAATCCATTTACATCTCTAATTTCAGTAGTCGACTATCTCTTAGATTTTGTAGGTGACATCCTTCTTATGCAATTTCCAGTTCTTTTACTGTTATTTTCTGTTTTTCTCTGTGTGGCCATGGGCTCTTTGGAGAGGACTCAAAAGATCTTGTTTGATTAATCTGGCACCATCCCGGGCCCCCCACCCCCACCCCTCTCTACATGCACACATACAAACACAGGCTTTATCTGTTTAAAACTTTATCACAATTCACATCAGGAATTGACGGAAACTATAGATGCATATGGGCTGGGATTTAGCTTGGTTGGTAGAGCGCTGCGCTGGAGTCTCTGAGGTCCCAAGTTCAATTCTCAGCACCGCAAAAATGGGAGAAGGGCCTGGCAACCCACTCCCAAGGCAATCCCGAAACAGCCATTGAAAACCCTATGAGGGTACCTATGAGTCTGAGTCGGATACCGACTTGATGGCACCTAACAACAACAACATGCCCAGCTTCTATTGTGTAGGGCTGGGATTTAGCTCAGTGGGTAGAGCGCTGCACTGCAGTCTCTGAGGTCCCGAGTTCAATTCCCAGCACCGCAAAAATGGGAGAAGGGCCTGGCAATCCACTCCCATGGCAATCCCGAAATAGTCAGCCATTGAAAACCCTATGAGGGTCGCTATGAGTCGGATACCAACTCGACAGCACCTAACAACAACAACAACATAGATGCATATAAATATAGAATGTTTGCAGCAAATTTGGAGTGGTGATGCATGCCTGTAATCCCTGCCTCTAGTCCCACCTACTACATGGTCAACATTGACCATTTTTCACCTCTTCTATTCACTATGATTTTTCAAAACATACTAGCACTAACATGCAAAGATTACAACTCAAGTTGTTTTTTAAAGCCCAAGAATTTAAACATACTCAATGTTCTCTAAAAATTATTCACTTATTTTGTATCTGCCATTCTTTCTTTTGTTCCACTTAGCCATTATGAATATTACAACTTACTATTAGATACAATGCAATTTTTTCTATCATTCATTAATATTCCCTACCTCCCCCAATAATCAAACCTATCTGTTCCCTGTTTTTATTCTTGCTCTATGTAAGCTTTTATTTATTTCATTTATGTAATTATTTATTTATTTATGCTTACAGCATTGGGAATGGACTCCAAGTTTATGTAGGTGCTGGGAAAGTGCTCTATCACTGAGCTGCACCCTGATCCCCAGTTTAAAAAAAATTTTTTTTGAGATAGTATCCTGCTCAATTGTGCTAAACTGCCTCTGGCTATGGACTCATCCGCCTGCCTCAGCCTCCAAGTGACTGGGATTTACAGGCATGCACTACCTCACTAGACTTTTATGTGAACTTTTAAAGTCATATTGTTACAATGTCTTAAGCTTTGACCATCTGAATACTGTTTGTATGAGTTCACATTATTCCTGTATTGGCATACTTAGGCAATATCTCCCAAAGTAGATCTCTAGGCTGTAAAAATGATCTAAGAATAAGATTTCTATGTCAAATAAATCTAAGGATTACTTAACATGTTCTATACTTCTCTCGCCTGCAGCCATAGCTCTGTGGTGACTGACACGGTCAGCTTTTGGAAGCTACGCAGGGTCAGGACTGATTAATACTTGGATGGGAGAGAGCCTGGGAATACCAGGTGCTGCAAGCTTAGGAGAAGGACCTGGCAACCCACTCCCTCAAATCAATCAGCCATTGAAAACCCTGTGAATAGCAAAGAAGCACTGACAATAGTGTTTTACCTCTTGTAAGTAGGGTCGCTATGACAACGTTTCTCTCAGGAAATTCATGGTGTAGCCTGAAAACGTCATGTATGGTATATACCATGCACTTCCAAGTTTCATGAAAAATCCTTTAGTTAATGCAATATCAGATATTCTGACCACATTTTCTTCTATTTTCT
Organism: Pedetes capensis; assembly: GCA_007922755.1. Classification (NCBI taxonomy): domain Eukaryota; kingdom Metazoa; phylum Chordata; class Mammalia; order Rodentia; family Pedetidae; genus Pedetes; species Pedetes capensis. The sequence continues at coordinate 159,675 of VMDO01001453.1, forward strand.
TTATATCTGAAGTTATTTGAGAATTTATTTTATGGGTTTGCTTGCTTTTTCTAAGATCTGAACTTTCTAGCTTTTGGGACCTTTACCTAAAAAAAATTAATTTTGAATTTCCTTTCATATTTAGCTATGTCTCACCCACTTAAATGACCTAAAAAATCAGAATTAAATATTAAAAAATTAAACATCATGGTAACACTTCTGCATATTGAGTTTGGACAGAACAACTCAATTCCATCTTGAAATAGAAATATGCATGTTTATTGTTTTATTTGTAAAAGGTAAGTTAATGTAAACTTTCATATGGCAGAAAATCACATGTGATTCTTTACCATACCAGTACAACTACTTCACTATATATGGCAAAACACAATAGGACAAGATGATGTGCAAAAACATTTAAAGTCTGTTCACATCTTTTTACCTAGTTTTAAAGCTGTTGAACATTATATTTATATACTATTAAATATGAATAAGGAGTTTAAATAACTGTATATAAACAAGTAGGAAGGATGCTATAGTTTGCTCTGATTGTTGAATGAGTTAAATGATGCAATAATTAATATGAAAATTAAAAATTATATCTCAAACATTTATCATTTCTTTGCAATGAGAGCATTAAAAATCTTCTCTAGTTATTTTGAGATATCCAGTATTGTGAGCTATATGTGGAATCTAAAATATATGAGCTCATAGAACTAGAAAGTAAAATTGTTTCAAAGTACCTAATAAAATGGCATGCAGATGACAAACATTTCATCTCTAATGTACATAATGTAATCACTGGAATGTCATAAATATCTAAACAGTAATCATATCCAGAGAGGTGTAGTTAGCATTATAATATTTGTCAAGACAATCTATTTCATTTTTATTGGAGTTTCTAGTGCATTTCAGAACACTATTTAGGTTTCTTCCCCATTGACACTAGCTAAATGGAAAATTTTAATTTTTTTCAAAAATATTTTAAGAATATGAATGAATTATTAACTAACTTAGAAATTCAGAATTATTAAGTGGAAAAATAAGTATCACTAGGACATGACAATGTTGGGGAGTGTTTTGTTCTGTTGTACATAGGGTTGCTATGAGTCAGACCTGGCTTGATGGCACCTAACAACCACCACAAATGACAATGGTAAAAATTGTACAAAATGAAGATTCTGGATTTGTACTCATCAATTTACCTTTTGATACAATTGCTCTACTGGCAACATCCTTAGTAGTCTAAAATATCCAGGAATTGAACTATTTAGTAGTTATAATATCATAAACAGATCACTTAGCCTTTTTTAACCACAATTGCTTCATCTGTATAATGAACATCATAACAGTGCCTGATTTCCAATGGCACGGTAATGATTAAATTAAAACTAATTTAAATTAAGTGCTCAGCAAGCTGTTTGTCAAAGGGTAACCATTGTGACTGTTTTAAAACAACAGAAAAAAATGCTATAGACATAATATCTCTCAGTTTCAGTAATATATTTGACAAATTGTCTTATGATTCCTTGTGGACAAGATGAAATGTGAACTGGAGGATAGAACAATTACTGTTCAACGCTGTTTGAACAACTGTAGCCCAAAAATATTGATCAATGAATTTTTATCATTATAAAAGTGATAAACTGCACAGTTCTACCCTTGGCCCTCTCCTGTTCAACAGTTTCTTCAATGAAACTAGAGAATGACGCGAGAACTTATCTAATTTATAAATTATCCAAAATTCAAAAGAGCAACTAATACATAAAATGACATAATATGTGTTCATATGATCTCTATAATGAATGGAAAAATTATATGTTTTAAGAGAAAATCAACTGAAACTAATAAATTATTTATATTTAAAATATATATGTGCACACATTCAGTTTGAGAGAAAATTTGACAGGAAAGAAGCTCTTGTGAGAGACATGTACACATTTTTGGTTTGCAATTTGTATTAAAACAATTTTTTTGTACCAAACCAACCAAAAGTTTGTGATCATTCAAACACAATCCAAAATAGGTACTCGTGATTAGTCAATGGTTCTAAGATATGTCTTGAATCAGGAACTATTTTTTAAACAATTAAAATAGTACAATCCTATAGGTAGCATTTTTCCATTGGCACAATGTTCACAAGATAAAATGCCAAATCTAAGGTCACAACAAGATATCAAATCAGTGGTTCTTAACTTCATTGCACGTTGGAATCATATTGATAGCTATTGAAGAAAATCCTTCCTGATGAGCAATGAGGGCGATAACATTGCTGAATACTAAAGGAACATGGTGGTGTTTAATCATCACAAATAAGGTAGATTCAATTATCTTAGTGAGAAGTAAGCTTCAAGTGGCACCCAGGATGCCAGATCCACTGAGAACTATGGCTATTGTACACAAAGCATATAGTGTCCCAATGGTAAAACAGATGAGCAGCCAACTAGGGAATTCTCAGTCTGTACAGCCAAAGGAAATCAGAAATAAACAATCACATCTGACCATCGTTCCTCCAATGTGAAGTCATAATTCTGACCCTATATCTAAACTTAGGCCAGTTTTTGTACTTTGAACCCATCCATTGACCAAAAGAAAGTCCAAGTCCCATAGATAAAAGATCCCACAACACGACAGCAAGTTTATATAATAATGAGTCTCCCAGTTCTTCCACAAAGAGTCTATGTCTAATTTCCTTGTGTGAACATAAACTTCAGAAGGAAAAATATCCAGACATTTCAAAGACCATTAGAGCTATAAGATGACCTAAAGATCTGAAATGGCATTATGGCTTTCTCATTAGTGTAGTGCAAAGGGAGGGGTAGGAGAAGTACAAGGGAATCATGAGAAAACGTGGCACAGATTTAGCTCACAGTGGATCACAGAGCTGTTGTTTGTCATTCTTCTGGTCCCTAAACATATTATTAGGATAGAAATATTTAATAGTTGTCAAAATCTCCATATTGATTGTTTCCTCTGAGAGGTAAAACTTACCATAGCCTAGAAAGTCAAGTGGAGATGTCTGAAATCCTACACATTAGCCAAGATACTAATTAAAAACAGCATTGTAGCGCAGAAGAAATGGCAGAAATTAATGCCATACTTGAGCACAGGGATGGTGCTCCCCATCATAATCCCACTTAATTCACTAGACCTTGCTTTGAGCATAATCATATGGATGGTAGAAGATGACAATATACCACTGAAAACTCAAGTTATAACCTCAATTGCAACCATTGTCCAAATGTGATGTTCTTACTAGAGCAGATTAGCACAGCCTTAGGAACATAAGGCCATTTTTCTTCTATATGCTTTACTTTCCAAAATTATCAGAAAAGAGAAACAGTTCACATTCAGTGAAAGAAACTACAGTATACATTTAGAGTCTCATCTGCAAGCTATGTTAAGCCAGGCACATACCTATAATCCCAGCATCTCGGGAGGCTGAGGCAGAAAGATCAGTAGTTCAAGGCCAGAGGCAGCCTGCATAACTTAACAAGATCCTGTCTCCAAATAAAAAATAAAAAAATAGGCTGGAGGTACAGCCCAGTGGTAGGACATTTGCAAAGTATGTGCAAGGCCCTGGGTTCAACCCCTAAGTACTGAAAAATAAACAGAAAGCTAGATGATTGATAGATAAATGATAGGTAGATGTTGTTGTTGTTAGGTGCCGTCGAGTTGGTATCCGACTCATAGCGACCCTCTAGGGAAAACACTATTGTCAGTGTTTCACTGCTGTTCATAGGGTTTTCAATGGCAGATCAATTTTTGGGAGGGGGTTGCCAGGTCCTTCTCCCAAGCCTACAGCTTCTGGTGTTCCCAGGCAGTCTCCCATCCAGGTACTAACCAGGCCTGACCCTGCTTAGCTTCCAAGATCTGATGGGATCGGATGCCACAGGGCTATGGCTGCAGGCAATAGGTAGATAGATAGATTAAATAAATGAGTAAAAGCTATGTTAACATTTCTATTTTCTCAATTAAAACAGTTCAAAGTTACTTGCATTATCTATTTGGACCTTCTGCATAATATTATACTGATCCACTTTTAAAATGATATCACCTTAATCAGAGAGAAAGAAAAGAAAAAGAAGTCACAATTATCTTGGAGGCCTCCACACTCCACAAGATAAAATACAAATTTTACAAAGATTCAGATATCAACCTCATCAATGAATATTTAAGAGTCCCAAGATAAGGGAACTGTCATAGCATCCCCTCTCAAAGTAAAATTCAAATTATTGAATTTGATGTCTTTCTCTACAAAGAGCTAGGCCTCTTTGGATACTGCAGGAAACAGCATTCACGTTTGGGAATATGGCTCTAATGTATTGACTAAGTGCCATGGAAGACCACAAGCCTCAGTGGGGCCCACAGCCAGGAGGGCTCTGTAAGTGTCCAAGCTGTGGTGCAAGCAGCTCTATCAGGTGGGTCATGTGAATCAACAAGTCTATACAGTTAGAGTTTCCAAGTGCAAAAAACTTTGCTGCGTGGAATTTCATGGCAAGTCCAAATACAAGAACAACAACTTGGTTCTCTAGCACTCTGGCCAAGACAGTGCTATCTTCAGCTGAGAATTATACACTATTGAATTAATAGTTACTTTTTTTAAAGGTGAGATATCATTTTAGCTTTATGTATTCTATGTTGACAAGTTTTTTGTTTAAATATTTGTCCCAACATATTTTCCATTTTTCTTTTTTTATTGGAAAATTTTAATGTACAACTTAATGTGATTCATTCTGACATGCATTTCATGGTAACATTTCCATACATGCATTTTGTTGTACATTGCACAGATAAGTTCCCCCTTACCCTCTTGTGCACTTCCTACCCCCACCCCCTCCACCAAAGACCTCTCTTCCATTTGCATGTCTTTTTGTGGTAATATTTTTCTATATATCCTTAGATCTTAATTATGTTTAAGATCAGAACTTTTTCTGTAGTGAACTATCTTTTTACATTGTCAGTATTATTACATGAATTTTCTAGCCCATCCGTATTATTACCATTCTTTGGTAATATTGGTGTTATTATAATTATTTCCAGAACTATTAAAGTTGGACTGTTCACCCTGAGGTCGCCCCCTCCCCCACTCCTCACTCCTTGTTCCTCCTCTCCCCCCTTGCCTCTCCCAGGATTTCCTCCTTTTGCTAGATCCCTCCCTCCTTCTTTTGCACTCCCCAAATTGTCCCTTCTCTGCTAAGTTGACTTTAGCTTTTTATTATGTTCTGACCCCAGCATAGGATTTTTCCTTGTTTTAATTTTTGAGTCAGCTCCCACATATGAGTGAGAACATGTGTTATTTCTCTTTTTGGGCTTGTGTTACTTTTATGTGACTGGGCCCTTGGGGAGAGAGATCTAGTGACCATGTAGCCAGATTTGCATTTTTGGATTTTGTCAGACCCAGTAAATGTTTGGCAGGCTAGTAGGAACCTGTCATTATATGTAAGTAGTGTCTACAGGATTGGGCATTACAGAAACCAGAGGACACACATAGACTGTATAGACTCTTACACCTCCTACCACTGTATCCTTGTCTCCTCTCCCTCGGTGCATAACTGATGAAGAAAGAAAAGGTGGAAAGTTAGTTCATGAAGGTTTAGTTCTATGCCACTCTTGCTGCTGTTGAATTGTATCCAGCTCATAGTCATAGAGACCCTCATAGGGTTTTCAATGGCTGGTTGTTTCAGGATTGCCTTGGGAGTGGATTGCCACATCTGTCTCCCATTTTTGCAGTGCTGGGAATCAAACTCCAGACCTCAGAGACTGCAGAGTAGCACTCTACCAACTGAGCTAAATTCCAGTGGCCTGTCTGGATAGTGTGTAATTCCCACTCCCCCAACCCTATGCTCTGCATGTGTAAATATCTTGATTTAATAAAGAGAAACATTTCTGTCATAGCCACAGCAAAATTCTGACAGACAAGAGAGAAACATATGTTATTCTGGCAGAGAAAATTAACCCTAATCAGGAGGAGAAAGTAGAGCAGCAATGACATATGGGGAGAGGAAGGAACAAGCTTGCCACCCGGATGTCCCATTGGGATCTCTTAGTGCCACTTGCCTGATTTTGATGGCATACTGATGATGATTGGACAAAAAATCATCATAAAAATGTGAAATTAACACCACAATTAGATCGGTATGACTTTTGCTCACTCTTTGATAGCTTTATAAGCCTTTTCCTTGGCTCACCCCATCTGGGGACCTCAGTTGTGCCACTGCTGTTCCTGGTGTTTGTGCTTACTGATAGAGTAGAAAATTGGGAGCTCTGAACTTCTGGGATTCATGTTTATCCTGCACAATCCTGGTAAGGCAAGGGTCCCAGAGTTAAAACGAAGCATAGGATTCTCCTCTCATTGAATAGTTCTTTCTCTTCTAAAGTCACAGTAACGAGATACTTGCAAATGCAACAAAATGAGGTAATATGCTACAAGAGAAAATGTCAAGTGTTAAGTCATGAAAAGGAAAAAATATTTTGGTTTTGATGCAGTAGTCTTGTTTTAAGGAAAATTACCTCCTTACCAGGGTGAAGAAATGTGGGGTGGACTCGCTCTGGCCATGAGCAGGAACCAGCCACTGAAGAGGGGGGGCTGAGCACCAGAGAACCGCATCACCCGGAGAGGAGGCTTATGCCCACAGCTACTCCACCATTCCCTGGGGACAGCTTGGAGGGTTATGCCCATGGCAGCTTCTTGCTTCTTTCTTTCCAGTGAAGACGCCGACTCCAAGTGCTCTGCTCAAACAGCTCTTTATTGCTTCATCTGTCCTGGTCGGTGGGATGGACCTCAACTGCTCCATTATATTCCCGCAGGGGCTAGCCAGGGACCAATCAGAGGCAGTCACCCCATAAGGGTCTTGGCCAATCAAGGGGGATATGCAAATTTGGGTCTGTAAAAGTGTCCAATCGGGGGTTGTTCCTGAATGGTCCAATCAGGAGCCATTTGGAGGTTTGGAAACAGCCAATCAGTGTTGAGGGGTCTGAGGAAAGGGATTGGATGCCAACACCATTTTTGAAGCTCGATGACCAAGAGTTCCTGGATGTAGGGCAAAGGTAATTGCCCGGGCAACAAACCTCAGACCTCCAAGGGGCCTAGATAGGCTCTGGGGCGAACTGCCTCTCTAGGCAGTGCCCTACAAAGACAGACCTCCCACTAGAGCTCACCTTCCTTGTGCAACAAGCAGAGTCTGCTTACCACTGGGAACAATCTCATTGTGCCCTTTGGTCCTGTTGTCCTACAGGCTTCAGATTTTCCAGTGATGCTCACCTCCCTATATATACAGCGAAGATTGTCCTATCTCCCTTACTCTTTCTCCTCTTCCTCAAATCACATAACTCTTTCACTGTGCCCACTGGAATTCATATTTTACCATCAGAAATATCTCTGGTATTTTTAATATCTCTGACTGAGATCTGTTTTTCCCTGAGAAACTTACTTTCCTTCACATGAAGATTGTATTCCTTCTCATGACTTGTAATCCTGGGTCTAAAACTATATTTACTCACTTGCTTTCACAAGCAAATGTACCTTGACATTGCTGCTATCTCTCTGAATTATAATTGTCTGTTTACTTATTCATTTCCCCTGGTGGAATGTAAACTCCCTGATGTAGGAGATAGTACCATATTCAGGAATCCATTAAGCATAGTATTTTGCAGATCAAAAGATCTCATACATATCTGTTGAAAGGAATAATAAATTGTGTTAGGCAGCTTTCTTTTGCTGTGACAAAATACCTGAGATCGTGAAGGTACTCAGGAGGAAAGACATTTTGGTTCACAACTTTGGAGGTTTCAGTCCATGGTTAGTCGGCCTATTGCCTGTGGGCATGTAGTAAAGCAGAACATGATGGCAGAAGTGTATGGTAAGCAAAGCTGCTCTGCTTATGGCGGCTAGGAAACAGAAAGGAAGAGAGGAGTCTGGAATTCTAATAGCTCCTGCATGGGTACACCTGAAATGACTTCACTTCCTTCAACTAGGCCTGACCTCCTAAAGGTCTCTCCACTCCCAAGTGCCTCAAGCTCATGCCTTAGCACATGAACTTTGGGAAAATGTTTAAGATCCAAATAATAACATAAATGAATGAAAATAGTAACACAGATATTGCAGATATTTTAGATGTATTTATACCCTTAAATCTAATTGTCCCCACTTCAAAAAACTTTCCAAAAGTAAACTTAAGAACATTTATTCATGTGTATCCAAGAAGAATTTTGTTCAAATACATGTATTACAACAAAGTGGAATTTAGGGAGAAAAGATCTCAATTTACCACAAGTGAGTAGTTAGGTAAGTTACTATGCATTTATCAAATAGAACACTATGAAACCATTTATGTTTACTTTGCAAGAACAGTAAGAAGTGTTCTTTTATGTTCATTATCAACTCAAGTTTATAAGTAGAATACTATTAGGTAAAAGACAATTTCCTAATAAAAAAAGTCCAAGATGTTAATAAAGATTAACTCTGTGTGATGGAATTATAGATTTCTTTCTCATAAAATATAGTTTCTAAGACTCCTACAATAGGCAAGTCTCTTTCCTACTCTGAAATTCAGGCTCCCTACCAGTTCACTAAGAAAAATTCTCCCCACAATATTTTTTCCACTCTACAATGACATCTATATATTTTCAATGTGGTTAATACTTCCTGCACACAGTATTACACCTTGTTGAGTAGCAATAAGAGAATAAAGCCAGAGTTAGGGCAAAGAAATATCACTGCATATTGATGCAAACAGCACCCACACTACCCTATCATATTTTATTTCTCTTGTTCCATGTAGCGTGCAACTACATTCATATTACATTTCTTAAGTCAAAAACAAATGAAAGCTTTGGGAACCAGCCAGCAGGTCTAAGCTCCACTTTCAGATACCCAATGTTTTCTGAAGCAGAGTGGATGGATGGCTCCTTCAGAACCAGGCATTTGACATGGTAGAAGAGAATTCTGATGCCCTATCAAATAGTGTGCATTGGAAGTTGTCAAGCAATTGAGATTTGGACACTTCACAGTGAAAAGAAAAGATGAAAGGTTGCTTTTACTCAACATGGTAAAATTATACTCTTATCTTCAATATTTGGATCCAAGAAATGGCTTTTGAGGAACTATTTCTCATCACATAGTTCAAATCCTGTTTCAAAAGATATCATGACAGCAGACGTTTTGTATAACAGAAATATTTTTCTAGCCTAAAATCTCTAAATTTTTAACAATTTCTGTAAGAAATCCCAATTACTATACCAATAATATATGAAATTCTTTAGAGAAGGCTATGGGCTGAGTCTGAACATTTTATAATATCACCTGTGCATTCATAGTCTATATTGTTTGTATTGTGTGGAAAGAAATATTAGATACACAATTTTTTGGTTATCCACATTTATAAGCAGCTACCAGTGGTAAAATATCTATGAATATGAAATGCAGAAATATAAATCATTTTCCAATATACTCAATGAGTTATTGTCCACATTGTGTTTTACTACTTTTCTGAAGTAATAAAATTAGTAAATGCAAGTCCCATTTTTTGGACAGAGAAAACATCTGCAGATAGATTCCACTTTATCAAGTGAAAAACCATCGACAAGGTTATTTGATTCTTGTCCTTACTTGTGCCCTGGCTCCACAGCCTCTTAATCTCAATCACTGTCATTTAAAGAACATTTTGGTTGGTCACTGAAGGGATAGTAATTCATCTTTCAAGTGTTCATACCTGTCCCTGTTTCACAGGTTTTGTCATCAGACTGTGGCTATTTGGAAAGTAAGGGCATTGTTTTGGAAGCCATTTTCTTTAGCATTAAAAAAGGAGTCCTTTTTGTCATTGAAAAATGCACACATTAGGAGTCTGCACCTGAGTTCTGTTTTGAAATCTGTGAGTGCTGTTTCCTCTGTGAAAGATTTCACACAACACATGGCAACAGTGGTCTTTTGCTTTTTCTTCAGTAAAGAAATCTTTTTGTCAGTTCAAAGTCTAACCCGCCTTGTCCTTGAATTCACACTATGATTGCTTTCCTTCTCAGTCCCTAAATCAATATTTTAATTCTTGCTTTTATATCTCTGATTCACTACCAATAATTGCTAACTTTTGGCTGATTCAAAAGAGCAGATAACACTTAAACATCTGGCACAAAGAAGTACTGCACAGTTTCACACTACTATTTTCACCCTTGCTTAAAATGTCTGGAAAGTATACTAGAAATTTAAGAAAATTCAGAATCCACTGTTATAAAGATGGGTACCTGGATGGGAGACCACCTGGGAACACGAAAAACTGTAGGCTTGGGAGAAGGACCTGGCAACCCCCTCCCAAAAATCAGTCTGCCATTGAAAACCCTATGCACAGCAGAGAAGCACTGACAATAATGTTTCCCCTGTTGTACAGAGGGTCGCTATGAGTCAGATACCGATTCGACGGCACCTAACAACAATAACAACAAAGATGGGTAATGTCAGCTGGGGGCTGGGATTTGGCTCCGTTGGTAGAGCACTGCACTGCAGTCTCTGAGGTCCTGAGTTCAATTCCCAGCACCGCAAAAATGGGAGAAGGGCCTGGCAATCCACTCCCAAGGCAATCCCAAAACAGCCAGCCATTGGAAACCCTATGAGGGTCGCTATGAGTCGATACTGACTCGATGGCACCTAACAACAACAACAACAACAACGTCAGCTGGGCACAGTGGCTTATACCTTTAATCCCAGTGACTCAGGAGGCTGAGGCAGGGGTGTCACAGGTTCAAGAACAGAAGCAGGCTGTGTAATTTAGCAAGAGCCTGTTTCAAACTAAAAAGTGAAAAAATTGTCTGGTGGTGCAACTCAGTGGTAGACTACCCTCAAAGCATGCAAGTGTGAGGCACTGAGTTTAACCTATCAGTACCAAAAGAGAGAGAGACAGAAAGAGAGAGAGAGAAGAAAAAAAGGTAATGTTGTTACTTTCATCAACCTATTTCTATTTGTGGAACATATAGTCCTTAAAGAGTCCTAAGGATGTTCAGTGGTGAATACAAAACTAAACAGAATAAGAAATAGTCTCTGCCCATGTAGAAGTTGCCACCTACTAAGGGTGACAGGTATGTTGACTGGAAAGAATGCTCGTTTAGGGAGAAGAAGTATTTCAAATCCTATCACTTGTCCTCACATGTTGAAGACATCAGATAAGTCAATTACCCTCTGGAGACCTTTTCTACCACCTCCCCAGGTGCTTTATGGATGATTATGTCAAAATACAGACTGTGTTTCAGCTGTCAAATAGAATTTATTAAGGGTAGGAGATCTTATTTGAATGGTGGCCTCAGTGACAAAAATAAGAGTTACTATTTGTACACAATGTATGTTAGAAATTTTGCTAAAAGCTTTGTTCATATTTCCATATTTCAACACCAGAGCAACTTCTGGAGGTAGGTACCATAAACATTGCACTCTACAGATAAGAACATAAAGTGTAGAGGGTTCAGTAACTTCCAAAGACCACACTTCTCCTAAACATTTGAGCTGGAATTTAAACTCAAATCTCTGTGACACCAGAAACCTGTGCAGGAGTATGAGGTCAGATGTTCTTCTTGCTCTATGAACACTTCTCCCCTCCCCCTCACTTCATATCTCCACCATTCCCTTACCCTTTCTTCCTTTTTCATTCTTCCTTTTTTCTCTACATATTTTCCTATAATATAAACCCGGTATTAAGGAGCACTTAACCCATTGATGCTTGCTGTCTTATATATAGGACAGTAACGAATTTGCCACCTGCAGCTGTACCATCCTGACATCTAATTCTATCAGATCTCAGAAGCTAAGCAGGGTTGGGCCTGGTTAGTACTTTGATGGGAGACCACTTGGAAACACCAAGTGCTGTAGATTTGAGAGAAGGACCTGGCAGTACACCCCCAAAAAGTAACCAGCCAGTGAAAACCCTATGAATAGCAGTTGTTGTTGTTAGGTGCTATATAGAGTGGTGTGCGACTCACAGCAACCCTTATAGGGTGTTCAGTGGCTGATTGTTTCGGGATTGCCTCAGGATTGGGAGTGGATTGCCATGTCCCTCTCTCATTTTTGCAGTGTGGAGAATCGAACCTGGGATCTCAGAGACTGCAGCGCAGCGCTCTATCAACTGAGCTAAATCCCAGCCCCATGAATAGCAGAGAAGCACCTTTATAGCACTGGGCATGACACTGTATCAGGGATAGCTTCATCTGTTGTACATAGGATCCCTAGAAGTTTGGCCCAACTCAACAACACCTAACAACAACAAGGGATTCACCAAGCATTATTTCTTGGAATTTATATCAGACTTGCATGCATGCACTTGTTATCACACTATATCTCAATCTTATCTCCTACCAGCTGCTTGCTTTTGTATTTAGTCTAATGGAAACTACAGCATTCTGAACATTTCCTTAAAATGAGTACATCGTTCTATAAACAGGTCGCTGTGTGTTAATGGGTTAAGATGAAAAAAGTTACCAATGCTCCTCTACCTATGATGATGAAGTTGCATCCTGATACACTCATTGTAAGTTGAAAATGTAGTAAGTAAAAAATGTATTTAATACATCTAACCTACTAAATATCATAGCTTAGCAACACAGCACACCATGGAGCATCAGTGTGTCCACTGCTGTGATCTCAAGGCTCAGAACTGCAGCTCACTCAGCATTGCAATATTGCAATGCATATGGGTAGTCTAGGCTGGAATTTAGCTCACTTGGTAGAGCACTGCGCTGCAGTCTCTGAGGACCTGAGTTCAATTCCCAACACCACAAAAATGGGAGAAGGACGTGGCAATTCACTCCCGAGGCAATCCCAAAATAGTCAGCCATTGAAAACCCTGTGAGGGTCACTATGAGTCAGATACTGACTCGATGGCACCTAACAACAACATGGGTAGCCTAGGAAATGATCAGAACTAAAATTCAAAGTATAGTTTCCACTGAATGCCTATAGCTTTCACACTATTATAAAGTAAAAAAATCAAAGCTTCAAACCTGAACCGAAACCTGAACTCTGAACCTGTTCCAGGTCAAATATTTTTTAAAAAAATTTTCTGGACCTGAACCTGAACCCAAACCCAGTGAAAATTGGTTCAGCTCCTAAAGTTTTTCCCCCTTTAGCAATTTAAAAATTGAAATAAAAAACATTGAAAATATTTTATTTATCTATCTGCACATAGGATTAAAATTTAAAACCCAAACTACATGGACCTGAGCCTTCTAAATTTTAATACATTGAACCTACACCATGAATCGAACCCGATTCAATGGCACCTAAAAACAATAACAACACCACCTGATCCCAACTTTTTGCTGGTTTGAAGCCCTGCAAAAAAAAATCCTTAGGTCAAACCATGATAAGTCAGGGACAATCTGTATATTAATGAAGTAAACATCCATGCACTCACTAAACCACTTAGGAAACAAAACGGTCCCCATATAGTTGAAGCCACCTGTGTACCCTTCCCTGAAAACATTCTTTCCCCTTCCTATTACTGGTTATTCAATTTGTTGTTTGTAATTTCTACACACTTATTTATGTATTTATTAATATGAATATAATCTTAGACAATGCTATTATTTTGCATATTTTCAAACTTTCTATAAATAGAATCACAACCTATAGATTTATTTTTCACTCATATATGTAATATTTATCAGTATTGATATATTTACTCCTTATTTATTTATACTTGGATTCTATATAATATTTAACTTCATAGCTACTTATTCTCCAGTTTATGTACATTTGGGTTGCTTCTAATTCTTGCTATTACAAATAATGCTAACATAAACAGCCTTGTACATGTTCCTGGTAGTTCACTTCTAAAATTTGGAGTGAGTACACTGCCGCCTTCTTGGAGACAGCCAGATTGTTCTCCAAGGCAGTTGAACCAATTTATATTAATTGGGAATGTATAAGAATTTCAATTGCTTCCCATCTTTATGGAGCACATACTATTGTTCCAATTAAATTTTTGTCAGTTATTAACCTGATGTTCATGAAAAGTTTTTCCAATGTGATTGTACATTGTACTTCCTAATCATAAGTGAAATTGATCTTTTTTCTTATATTTTTCCTCTTTCCTATTTCCTATTCTATGAATTGTCTATTTTCAATTTGGTTGCTGGTCTTCACTTACTGCCTTATAAAAATCAAGATATTTTCAAGATCCTAATGTTGACCCAATGTTAATTTTACTTAAAGTATAGAACTAGTGGCAAACTGACATCTTTGATAGTACCTCTATCCATGAATATGACGTAAGTTTCATTTATTTACATGTTTATAATTTTGCATTTCTCCAGAAACATCATAAAGCTTTTTGCTAGAACACATGAATGTAATTAGAGTGGGGGAGGTTTACCTTATACAATGAAATTTCTTGACTTTTATCAAGTCCAAAAACTGTACTTGAGATTCTCTAGGATTTACTATGTCATATTCATATTTTCTTTGACGAAAAACAAATTTTGTTTTGTTTTGTTTATCCTTGCACTGTTTTTTTTCTCTTGTGTAACATATTAGCCAGGACAAGTGTGATCCTGAAGAAAAAAACTGATGGCAATGTTTTATACTTTTCTCAAATTTTAAAGAAAAATCTTTTACTGCCATTTTTGTTTTATGTGTTGGAAACATAAATCACTTGGAATTTCATGTTTGACCATTCTTGCACTGCTGAAGTGAATTGTTCTACAATAATCCATAGTTTTTTACTGCATTAGGCTTCTGCAGAGAAACAGAACCAGTAAAATATATATACTATTTTGTATTCACCGAGTGTGTTGTGAATTTAATCACTTATTTAGTTTCCTTAATTGTTATGTACTTGAAAATTTTTGTATTTTTCTTGAATTAGTGATATTAAATTTTATTCTTGAGGAACATATAAATTTTATCTTCTTTCAAATTTACTTATATAAAGCTATTCATAGTACTTTATTATGTGTACTAACAGTTGAATGTCATGTTACTATAGATTTTACAACTGTAATATTTGTATCTTTATTGCTTAATTTTACAATCAATTATGCCTATAATTTGTTTATTTTGTTATTTTTTTCTAATCTTTAGTTTTTGTCTATGATATTTCTCTGTATTCCATAGTTATAGTTCATTATTTTCTTGTTTTAGCTCTATTATATTTTTCTTTCCTTTTTCGGAGTTAGTTATTCTTTGTGGAAGCCTGTTGTTGTTAGGTCGAGTTGAGTGCAATTCATAGTGGCCTTAAGTACAAGAGGACAAAATACTACCTAACACTGTGCCATGCCCAGCACTATGTCAGTGCTTTTATGCTATTCATAGGATTTTCAATGACTGATTATTTTGAGATTGCCTTGGGAGTGGATTGCCACATCCTTCTCCCATTTTTGCAGTGCTATGGATCAAACTCAAGGTCTTAGGGAGTGCAGAGTGGGACACTACCAATGAGCTAAACCCCAGCCCTTTGTGGAGACCTATATCTCTATTATTTATCATTTTAAAATTTATTATGCATGCATTAAGTGCTTTAAAGTCCATTAAAGTATGTACATTGAGCAGTTTTGATATTATGTGCATTAATAATTATTCAGTGCTAAATAATCACGAATACTTTTTATTCATAATTTATTTGGAAATATCTATATTATTTAATCCTCAACTTGTCTGTCAGCTTGTTGTGCTGTGGGGGCTTGTGTGTTGCTGTGATGCTGAAAGCTATCCCTCTAGTATTTCAGATACCAGCAGGGCCACTCATGGTAGACAAATTTCAGCTGAGCTTCCAGACTTCGACTAGGGAGAAGGAACTGACACCCCACTCTTGAAACAGTTAGCCAATGAAAACTCTATCAATTGCAGAGAAGCACTGTCAAATATAGTGCCAGAAAATGAGCCCCCCAGGCTGGAAGGCATTCAGAAGACAACTGAGGAAAAGTTGCCTCCTCAAGGAAAGTCAGCCTTAATGATGGGAATGGAATAAAGTCCCTGGGATCTCCATTTGTTGATGTGGCATAACTCAAAATAAGAAGAAATGCAATGTCCACAACTTGGGCTCAAACGTAAAAAGGTCATGTGATGTATATAGGATCACTCTAAGTCAGACCAGACTCTATGGCACCTGACAATAACAATATACTTTTAAATCTCAATATCCTTTGTTTATTTTAATTTGCTTTCAATTTATTTTTAACTGGTAATAAAAACATTAAAATTATACATATTGATTGGGTAACAAGTGATGTTTCTATATATATTGCAGAATATTTGTCAGTCCGAATATATCTATTTCCTTAAACATTTATCATTTATTTATGGTAGAAAGTCTTTTCTTCTAGCTTTATGAAATGTGAAGTACATTATTGTTATTTAGTCACCCCACTATCCAACAATACAACAAAACTTCTTGCTTCTGTCTTCATATCCATTGACCAACCTCTTCCCAAACCTCCCCCCTCTCTCTCCTGCCTCTGATTAACACCATTCTACTCTCAAACTCTATGAAATTAACTTTTTTATAGTCCTTATGTGAATGAGATCATGCGGTACTTGTCTTTCTGAAGTTGGCTTATTTCATTTACATTTAACAATTATCTCTTGATCCACACATGTCACAAATGACAAGTTTTCATTCTTTTTAAGGATAGGTAAATAATATTCTATTGCTTATATGTACCATATTTGTTTTGTCTGTTCATCAGCTAAAGGACATCTAGGTTGTTTCTATTTCTTGGATATTGTGAATAATGTGGCAATGATGACGGAAACATGAAAGTCTCCTAAACATACTGATTTCATTCCTTTTGCCTATATACTCAGGACTGAAATTTATGGATCATATGGTAGTTCTATTTTTAATTTTTTGAAGAAGCTCCATACTGTTTACTGTTTTTCATAATGGCTGGGTTAATTATATTTCCTTCAACAGTGTGCAAGGATTCCCTTTTTTAAAAAAAATAGCATCTTCTCAAGAACTTGTTATCTTTTGTCTTTTTGGTAATAGCTATTCTTACTGGGATGAGGTGATATTGTGGTTTTGATTTGCATTTCTCTGATGATTAGTAATTTTGAGCATTTTCCTGCTGTTGGTCATTTGTATGTCTTCTTTTGAGAAATGTCTATTTATATTTATTATGTAATTTTGGAGTTTTTTTTGTTTTGTCTTTGTAGTGGTAGTATCTTTTTATTTATTTTTATTTATTTATTTATTTATTTATTTATTTATTTATTTATTTTTGCAAAGTCTCCCTATATTGCACAGGCTGGCCAGGAACTTGTGATCCTCTGACCTCAGCTGGGATTATAGGCATGTGATACCATGCACAGCTTGCATGTTTTTCAAATTGTTTTGTGTGTGTGTGTGTGTGTGTGTGTGTTTTCTATGAAGTTTTTTGAGCTCCTCATGTATGGTGCTAGAGACAGTTACTGAATATACCATGGACTGCCAAAAGAACCAACAGATCTGTCCTAAAATGAGTGCAACCAGAGTGCTCCTTTGGAAGCATGGATGGCTAGACTGCATCTTATGTATTTTGGACATGTATTCAGGAGAGAACAATCCCTGGAGAAAGACATCATGTTTGGGAGAGTGGCAGGTCAATGAAAAAAAGGAAAACCCTCCACCAGATGTATTGACACAGAGTATACAACAATGGCCTTAAATATAAATGAGATCATGTGCCTGGCACAGAATCAAGGAGTGTTTCATTTTGTTGTACATAGGGTCACTATCAGTTGGACTGTACTAGACAGCACCTAAAAACAACAACATGTATACTGTATATCAACCCTTTTTGTGGCGTTTAGTTTGCACCTATTTTTTTTCCCATTATATATGTTGTGTCTTTGCTGGGTTGATTGTTTACTTTGTAAAGAAGTTTTCTAGTTTAATGCAATCCCATTTGTCTATTTTTGCTTTTGTTTCCAACAATTTGGGGGGTCTTATCCAAAATGTCATTGTCCATTCCAGTGTTCAGAAGAAATCACCCTATGTTTTTCTGATAGTTTCATAGTCCATTGTCTTACATTTAAGCTTTTAATCCATTTACAGATTATTTTTGTAAGGGATGAGATACAGAGGCCTAGTTTCATTCTTCTGCATGTGGATATCCAATTTTCAGAGCACCACTTATTGAAAAGATTGTTCTTTTTTCAAAGTGCATTCTTAGCACCTTCATCAAAAGTCAGTTGGCAGTAGATGTATGGATTAATTTCTATGTTGTTCTGCAACACTGGTCTATGTGTGCATTTCTGTGTTAATATCATGCTGTTTTGTTTAGTACAGTTTTATAACATGTTTTAAAGCCAGGCTTTATAATAGCTCCTGCTTTGTTCTTTTGTTCAAGATGGCTTTGACTCTTTGGAACTTTGTGTGGATCTATATAAATAAAAGAATTGTTTGTTTCAAGTTCTGTGAAGGATGTCATCAGTATTTTGATAGGGATTTCTTTAAATCTGTAGACCAATGGCTTAAAAATGATTAAACAGCATGGCATGGATATTTTAACAATATTGATTCTTTTGACCCATGTACGTGAGATTTCTTTCCATTTTTTGTGTATCCTCTTTGATGTCTCTCTTCAGTGTTTTATAATTTTCATTGTAAAGATCTCTTTGCTTAAATTTAATCCTAGGCATTTTTATAGCCATTGCAAATGGTACTGCTCTCTTGATTTCTGTTTCAGATAATTTACTATTAGCATGTAGCAGCCCTACTGATTTTTATACGCTGATTTTGTGTCCTGCAACTTTGCTGAATTCATTTATAAATAGCTTTCTGGCAATGTTTTGGAATTTTTTTAACATACAAGGTCACATCATCTGCAAACAATGGCAATTCCACTTCTTCTTTTCCAAGTTGGATATTTCTCATTTCTTTCTGTTTCCTGAATTCTTTGCCTAGGATTTCCACCACCACGGAGAATAAAAAAGTGGAAGTGAGCACCTGGCTTTCTGCCAGTTTAGAAAGAAAGCTTTCAGTTTTCTTAACTGAGTATTAACATCAGGTATTGGCTTATGATCTGTTATGCAGAGAAGTAAGGTATATTCCTCTTATGCCTAGTTTGTTCAGCATTTTTATCATTGGGCTATGCTCAATTTTAAGAAATACCTTCTCTGCACTTATTGAGTTGATTGTATGTTTTTTGTTGTAACAGATGCTTTGTGATTAGTGATTTTATATATATTTTAGGTACCGGGTTTGCTGAACCCAGACCTAATGTATGCTTTGCAAGCACCCTCCCACTGAGCCCCACCCCTGGCCCACATTTTACATTTTTTAAATTTTGAGACAGGGTCTCTCTAAGATACACAGGCTTTCTCTGGCCTTGAACGTGTGATCTTCCCTCTGCCTCTGCCTCCCAAGATGCTGAGATTATAGGCATGTGCCACCGTGTCCAGCTGACATTTATTTTTAAAATGTATTGAATCTTGCTTTGTGGAATATTCATGGCCAGTTTTCATAAATGATTCATGTATGCTTGAGAAAAAGTGCTGTTTATTTTTAATTTTTGAGTGTACTTAAGATATTGCTTAAATCTATGATGTCCTTACTTATTGGTACATCGTTAAGATATGAATTATTAAGAAATGTACTTTAAAAATATTTCACTCAATGGATTTATCAACTCCCATAGAAGTTCTATGGGAGAAGGACCTGGCAATCCACTCCCAAGGCAATCCCGAAACAGCCACTGAAAACCCTATGAGGGTCGCTATGAGTCGGATACCAACTTGACGGCACCTAACAAATAGAAGTTCTGTCAATTTCTGCTCGACCTATTTAAGGCTATTTTGTTGTTGTTTGGGGCCACCGAGTTGTTTCTGACTCATAGAGACCCTAAGAGGGTTTTCAATGGCTGATTGTTTCAGGAGTGGATTGTCACATCCTTCTCCCATTTTTGTGGTGCTGGGGATAGAATCTAGGTCCTCAGAAAGTGCAAAGCAGCACTGTAGCAACTGAGCTAAACCCCAATCCAAGGTTATTTTGTTGTTGTTAGGTGCCGTCGAGTCAGTATCCGACTCATAGCGACCCTCTGTACAACAGGGGAAACACTATTGTCAGTGCTTCTCTGCTGTTCATAGGGTTTTCAATGGTGGATTGATTTTTGGGAGTGGCTTGCAGGGTCCTTCTCCCAAGGCTATTTTAGGTACATCTAAATTTAAAAATGGTTAGCATTCCTGCTGAATTGAAATTTCCATGTTTAAAATAATTTTCAAGTTAGAGCGTATTTGGTTTGATATTAATCTAGCTAAATCTATTTTTATTAATGTTTTCCTGATGTGGGTTTTGTGTGTGTGTCTGTCTGTGTGTGTGTCTGTGTGTGTCTGTGTGTGTGTGTCTGTGTGTGCTGTATTTAGGGGCTAATCCCGGGGCATCACACATGCTTTGCAAGTGCTCTACCACTGGGGCTGCACCACCACCCTGATTTTTATTTTTTTATCTTGAGTCAGAGTCTCACTAAATTGTGCATGCTGCCTCTGCTCTCCAAACTACAATTCTCCTGCCTCCACCTCCTAAATTAGTAGGGTCACAGGCATGTGCCACTGTACCTTACTCAGATGTATTTGTTCCACTGTTATGCATTCTGCCTTTCTTTGTTATTATAGATAATATGTTTTATGTTTATCTTCTTCAACTAGCATATAGCTGGATTTAAAGATATTCAATCTAAGATTCTTTTTATAGATGGCATGTTTAATCCATTTGAGTTTACTGCAATTGCTAATACTGTATATCCTTAAACCTAATCCACACCCTTTCAACAGTTTTAGAGAGCAACAAAATAAATGCTGATTATGCATGTAGGATGAATTTGTGCTAGAGAACTCTCAAGAGCTCTGTTTTTGTAGCCCTCTAAAACTGTTGAAAGAGTGCGAATTAGATTCAACAATATACAGTATATTTTAAATTGCTCTTATAGCTTTTTCTATTTATCCTCCTGTCTCAATGTTTAGTTCATTTTTAATATTTAATTCTTTTATCCCCACTCCTCCTTTTTACCCTTCTTTAATAGACATGTTACATGCTACTTCTTTTCTTTTAATGGTTTCTTGACATATATATGTTAAAAGTATGTAAAAGTATATCAAAATCTCATTTTTCCCTTGACAATACAAATGTTTTATCTCCAAACTTACTTTTCTTTTCAAATAATTTAGTTCAATAGGTTTTGTCCCCCGATGTTTACTTTGTTGGTATTGTTTTATGCAAAAATGTTTTAGAATTACCTGTGTTTGTCAGTTTCTTTGTTCACCACTCTATCTTGCTTTCTGTGCTAACTCTTGGATTTATCTCCTAATTTCCCTGAAGCACAACCTTTAAATTTCCTTCAATAAGAATCTAACAGAGACTTTCTCAACCTTTTAAATGGAAATATATGTATTTCATCTTTATTATCAAGTGAAAGTTCAGCTGAATGCTTGGTTAAGATTAACAAGTTATTTTTATTCCCAGTTCCTTCAGTATATTATCCCACTTTTCATGACATATTTTACTATTTAGAAATTAGGATTCAGTCTAATTGTTATTTCTTTGGAAGCAATTTGTCTCCTCTATTTTTCCCTAAAATAAATTAATAAATACTGTTCAACATCTCTTTAACCTTGATATGCATAAACATAAGGCTTGGCTATAATGTATCTATGTATATATAATTTTATTTTTATCTTAACTTGGTTTTTGTATTTTAGTGAATCTAGGTATTTTGAATCTTGTTATCAGTCTAGATAACACTCAGTATCAATATATTCAGCTAGTGACTCTTACCATTTCTTCTATATTCCTCTCCATTAATTTCAGTAAGGCATAGGACTGACGTTTCTTTTCTGCCTTCTATGTTTCATAACATTTTTTCTATATTTAACCACCTCATATCTGTTCTCTGAATTTAGTTAATTTCTTCATGTATAATATCCATTTCAATAATTTTCTCTAGTTTGCTATTTGATTCCATCAAATCTTTTATTTGCATTATTTTTATTTCTAAGTGATAAATTTAATTCTCTAAGATGAGCTCCAGATAAGTTTTGATAGTTTCCCCTTCCTTGAAATTCTCTTTTATTTTTTAAAACATTTTAATCATGGTTACTTTGTATTTTAAAGCTAATCATTCCTATTTATTTAAATCCTTATTTAATTAATGTTTTTGGTGGTTATACTGGGGGTTGAACCAGGGCTTTGTGCTAGTATAGTGTTGTATCACGGAATTAGGTTCCCAGCCCTTTTTTATTCTTATTTTGAGGCAGGGTCTTGCTAAGGTGCCCAGACTGGTTTCAAACTTACTTTCTTATCTCGGGCTTCTGAATAGCTGGGACTATAGGTCTGCACCACCAATCCTGTGTCATTTTTGCATTTCTCCTATCCATCACTTAACTATTAAGTCTTGCTTATGGGTTTGTTTCCTCGTGTTTTGTGATTTGAGGCATAAAATTCTTTTATGTAAAATCTTAATTTGTAAGAATCACAAGAAGCCTGGGTTGATTGCAAATTTCTCCAAAAGGAGATTTGAATTAGCTTTTTCCAGGCAAAGCAGGACATTATTGAGGTAGAACAGTCTGATATATTTTTCAGTGTAGGATTTTCTGAATCATAAAGACAAAATTTTACCATGATAACATAAGAGCAAACCTACGGTTATTTTCCTAACTAGGAGACAAGTCCAACAAAAACAAGTTTTATTATCATATCTCTTTGTTATTTGGTAGATCCTTTCTTCCAGTTTCACTAAGAAGTAACTGGATTTGGATGTAAACAGCAGTGAGTGGAGATCTTTTCTCCCTCACCTTTTTGGATTCAAGGATTTTTTCATGTCCTCTTTATAGACTTTAATACCCAA
This sequence comes from Pedetes capensis, assembly GCA_007922755.1. Classification (NCBI taxonomy): domain Eukaryota; kingdom Metazoa; phylum Chordata; class Mammalia; order Rodentia; family Pedetidae; genus Pedetes; species Pedetes capensis. The sequence goes on from VMDO01001453.1 coordinate 182,451, forward strand.
AGCCCAAAATTCCTAATGTAGACAACCCACCTTTGGTGATTTGATTTACTATGTTAACTTTGTGGTGGTATGAAAGCAATATTCATCTATTGAAAACCTCACTTGAACGTTTGAGTTTTAGCATTTTCTCAGTCTAACAATATGCAGTATGGTACTCTCAAGATAGACAGCAGCAGCGAGGCACAGCTCCCAGGCAGCCAGGCTATCACACAGATAACAATCAACTCTGTTGTGTTCTGGTTTTTTAGTCTTTGGGGATATTGTGTTCAGTGTTTATGGCATCTGTCAGGTCTATAAAATACACATCTCAGTGTGTACATGATATATTCAATACCACTATAACAATAGGGGCTAGGGTTTAGCTCAGTTGGTAAAGTGGCACTATGTGGCCTCTAAGGCACTGGTTTTGATCCCCAGCATCATGTAAATGGGAGAAGGAAGTGGCAATGCACTCCCAAAGCAATCAGCCATTGAAAACCCTACGAGGGTCATTATGAGTTGGACATGACTCAACAGCACCTAATAACAAGAACAACAAACTATAACACTCCTCTAAAGAAAATACCCTCATGTGTCTGTCAGCTTGTCATGCTGTGGGGAATTGCATATTGCTGTGATGCTGAAAGCTATGCCACTGGTATTTCAGACACAAACAAGGCTATCCATGGTTTTCTTGGGACATAATCCCTTCATAAGTAGAGGGCCATGTGTATGGTCAAATGTTCTTAAAGTAACCCAGCACTAGTTTGTGATATTGCACCTATTTTGTGGTTGCCCACTACTTTCTCATTCTCTGAGAAGTTCCTTCCTGTTTTGAAGTAAAGATGTATATTCTAAAAGTTGCAAGTTGCAGTTTTCTTCATCACTTTTGGTTTTTTATAATGAGAATTTTAACCTGAGTTGCTAAGTACATAAATCTATAACCTTGCTTTTACAAATTTACTGAACAAAAATAATGATGAGAGTGACATCATGGATATTTATTCTTCTTCATAATAAAATATAGAAAAAACTAGTCTCCTGTGTCTAAAAATAAGGGAAAATTGATTACATAATGAAATTATTTTGCAACAAAATTTTGTATAATTCATGCATTGCATATAAATCAGTAAAAGAACAAGGATAAGAATATTTTTGAATTTTAATACATTTTATTTTAAACTAAGTAAAACATATTAATGTAAATTAAAGACAATTTTATTTCAGCTTTGGATTCAAGAAATCTAGTCTCCAAAAGAAAATCAGGAGTATCACTCTAAATAAGGATTCTCTCCCATGTAAAATTCATAAAATTTAAAAAATACCCTGCCCTTTGTTTTTTTTCAATTAAGATATTTCAATATTTGCCAATGTAAAATATGACAAGTAGTTTTCCTTGTTTGCAGGAACAAAGAAAAGACAACTATCTATCATTTCTCCTCAAGGGAAAAAAGTATTTCCATCAAACAAGCTTTTAAACTTCCATCAAGTGACAAGATGAACACTCCTGACAGTTAGTGATTGACAAGACAAATCTCCAAGACAAGGATTTGTTATTCTACATGACTTTTGGTGCACGCCTCACTGTAAGATCATTTCTTCAGCGAATGTGGATTCTAATTTTGTTGCTTATTAAACCTAAGCTAAAGTCATTCAAAATATCTTAACTATCTTCTTGTTTCTATTAAAGACAGGAGAAAACATTAGAAGAGTCTTTTTTTATATTTCTTTGGGAAGTAAATAAATAAAGTGAATACACACACACATACCTATACACACACAGGCACACTCAAAATGTTTTCTGTTTCTCGAGCATTAGATACAGGGAAATGAAATCTGAATGTTCTTAACCAATATTTAGAAGTCAAAATGAAATAGCCTTGTGAAAGAACTGTAATAGACTTAGATATTTATCTCCAGGTTCTGCCTTTCACTAGCTGGGATACCTGGGAATCATTAAACCTTTTTAAATCTTAAGTTTCTCAATTTTAAAATTATTTTTTAAATAAAATATTTAGCTGAAAGAACAGTGGTGAAAGTTGATTATGATAAAGCACCTATTAGGTGCTTATGGAGGGGAAAAGAGAAACAGACACAAATACAACACTGTGCATGTGTATGTTCATATTTATATATATAAATCCTTGTAGCAGTTTCACAAAGAAATTTGATTGACTTAGCCTGTGACTTATGAGGCAATTGGTAAATGACAAATTGGAATAATTTCTCAGCTCCTTAATAGCTCATTCCTTAGGGAAGGAATACTCAGGCTGGTCAGGGAGACAGGGCAGTTGCCAATGTTGGGGGTCTTCAGTTCCAATGAAAAATAGAATAAGCTCTGCTCATTTACTACTGGTGATTGTTTGCTCAGGGTAAAAGTTAAACCCTAAAAATAAAGGAGAAAAGAAGGACCACAGGCATTATTACCAGCAAAATAATGAAGCCTATACAAATTGTCCCCCTACCACACGTACCAACATCAACAATACAAACATAGTTGAGATGGCATTTTTTGATTTAGCATTATTTGAAGATATTTCAACTGTCATATTCATTGAGGTCTACCTCATTTAGACAATTATTTTTCACAATGCCTGAAAATGGTTTTAACTGGAGACTTCCTAAAACAGCTGACATACATAATTGAAATGCCTCCATAACGAAAACTATACACTCTTCAATTTTAAGATGATCATTTAAGAATAATTATATAGAACAAAGTATTAGTGGCATTTTGATGATATAAACATCCCATTTCTCCTCTTTAAGGACATATAAACATACTTATCAAATCACAAGTTTAAATACACACAGGAGACAGGCAGGTAATGTAAATGTATGAGTGGGATAAATCTATGTCAATAGAAAGTAATGAAATAAACTGGGAATATTTATCCCACATAAAACCATTCATATTCATTTCTTTAAACCTCATGCTGACCAAAGCACACATCTGGATGGAATTTTGTAGACAGTCCAACAATTTTAAGCCTGTTTTATCCAAAGAGGACTAGATTTTTCTATTCAATTAATCTTCTTATGGTCCCCTTTGCTTCCCATGAGCAGTCCTCCTTTGAAATGGTTGCCACTTTAGCTAAGGCATTTGTAACTAATTGCAAAGTGGGGTGCCTCTTTTTGTGCTATGTAGGCTCTTTCCTCCAACACTCACAGTTATTTATGAATTGTGTACAGTTGTACTCTTTATGCATTCTTTTTCTGAAGATTCTTTGTTGGCTGTATCTGTGTGCCCTTCTTTCTGACTTTTCCAGTCTCAGCCACATTGGAGCCATTCCACTTACAAGAGAACCAAATAACTTTGCTTTTTCAGTCACAAGTTTACACCACACCAGCTTATTCACTCGAAATCTTTGCACAGAACTGCTTATCATGCATTGATTTGGTCTAACATCATCATGTTTTTGCCCACCCCAGTGAGTCAAAATTTTCAATAGTGTAATACTGTGTCTTCAGGTAAGCTGCTGGTTTTCAGAGGAAGCTAGCTGTAAAGAATTAGGATAGCTTCTAAGACATGAAACTACATCATTTTTAATAAAAGTTTTTTTACTCCTAAGGGAGAACAGTCTCTAGACAAGTCAAACAGCAGATTTCCCAGGTTCTGTTTGCTAATATCTAGAGTCCTACATGAAAGCTAAATATAGTCCCAGATGACAAAATGATAACTTAGTTGGTCAATGGAGAACCTAGTTATAAAAGTATCTCACAATTTGTAAAGCCACTGAGAAATGTGCTTTGGGGTATTGTTGTTGTTGTTGTTAGGTGCTGTCGAGTCAGTATCCGACTCATAGCAACCCTCACAGGGTTTTCAATGGCTGACTGTTTTTTCAGGATTGCCTTGGGACTGGATTGCCAGGCCCTTCTCCCATTTTTGTGGTGCTGGGAATTGAACTCCGGTCCTCAGAGACTGCAGCACAGTGCTCTACCAACTGAGCTAAATCCCAGTCCCAAAGTGATGAGATGAGTGACATGTTAAGGGTAAGGTTTGTTGTTGTTGTTGTTAGGTGCCTTAGAGTCGGTATCTGACTCATAGTGACCCTCGTAGGATTTTCAATGGTTGACTGTTTCAGGATTGCCTTGGGAGTGGATTGCCAGGTCCTTCTCCCATTTTTGCAGTGCTGGGAATTGAACTCTGGACCTCAGAGACTGCAGTGCAGTGCTCTACCAACTGAGCTAATTGTAGGATTTAAAAATCCAACATTCTGTTTCTGAGTGTTCACTGTTTATGGATTTTGCTTTTATTTTCATCACACACACTTGGGATACCTTGCATTGCACATCTTTCAAGATAAACAATTTTGCTGAACACTGTGGTATATGCCTGTAATCCCAGCAATTTGGGAGGCAAAGACAGGAAAATCATGAGTTTGAGGCCAGAGGCAGCATGTGTAACTTAGTGAGACCCTGTCTGAAAAAGAAGAAGTAAAAACTGGGCTGAGGGTGCAACTCAGGGGTAGAATACTTGCAAAGCATGTGTGAGGTCCTCAGTACTGAAAACAAACAATATATATATGGAATTTTCAAGCCACTGGAATTTTGAGAGATTATATTTTCCTAAATCTCTGAGTGCAAAGAAAAGGATGAGGGCCAAGGAAGATCCCCAATAAAGTATCCATGGCAATCTATCTGTACCATGAGCATGTCCACTGATAGTTATCACATAAGATATGCCTTAGGATTTATTTCATTCACCTTTAAAAATGTTATTTGTTTCTTTTATGACAAAGCAAAAACAATAAATTTTTTTCAGAAATTGGTGTCAATTTATAAGCAGCAAGTAACACTACAACTGGAAGAAATAGCATCTTGGGAGCCTAAAAGAACTTGCTGTTGTTGTTAGGTGCCGTCAAGTTGGTATCCCACTCATAGCGACCCTCTGTACAACAGGGGAAACACTATTGTCAGTGCTTCTCTGCTGCTCATAAGGTTTTCAATGGCAGATTGATTTTTGGGAGGGGGTTACCAGGTCCTTCTCCCAAGCCTACAGCCTCTGGTGTTCCCAGGCGGTCTCCCATCCAGGTACTAACCAGGCCCGACCCTGCTTAGCTTCCAAGATCTGATGGGATCAGATGCCACAGGGCTACAGCTGCAGGCTAAAAGAACTTAAGGATGTTTTATTTAATGTGCTAGAATTTTACATGTAAATCTAACACAGACTACATAAGAACAAAATCCATCATTTCAAATGGAATCTCAGCAAATATTTTTATCTTTTCTAGTGTTTCTATATTTTTAGTGCTCTTTGGAGATAAATGGAATTGACATTGCCTATGAATTGACAAAAAAATCCAAAGTTTTACATTTTTCTAAAAAATGCTGGCACAGTCACAATAGGCTTGTACATATAGATTAAACAGAAAATGAAAATCTGCATTTAGATGGAAATATCCTCTCAAGTTACAAATATATAATACAAATTTTCCTGTTTCTTCAGGTTTCAAGCATGAGATCAATCACAGTTATAATAAAAGCTCATGTTTTAATAGCACTTCCCTACACAGTGGCAAGACAAAGATTGGTAATTCAGTATACTGCTGATTTGGATAATAACCACAATACTAAGCCAAAAAATAATGTTTGAAAACCATGGAAGAAAATTTTCAACATATTTTTGTTTGTTTCTTTTTCATTTAGAAACATATTGTCTGATCTTAATCCTTTCTAAAATGGTAAAGCTCATGGTTGGTCCGAGAGGACAATCCTCTGAGTATAATAGACTTATGATGACAAGGACATTTTAAGTGTCATGAGAAGAAGACACCAGTCCTTATACTTCTTAAATTATTCCCTATATAGACACATTCTCAATCATGTAAACATATCATAGGAGCCTACTGATATTAGGTCCCTCTTTACTTAGATAATAACAAAAACAAGAAGGCAAGAGCTGATACATTAACTTCTTTGGATGGCACAGCACAGAATATTGAATGCATTGTGCCTTTGCACAAAACTAGTGCAGATATAACCTGTAATACTGTCTTGTTAATTTGGTGAGGTATTGAGAAAGGAGAGAAATGTAGGGACATAAGGTAAGGAAATGATTCTGATGAGTTTAAAGAATCGAGGCTGAATGTAACATGGGTGAAGATAACTTTAGCTCCTTGGGAAATTCTAGTCACAGCTCTTCTTATCTATACTGAGGAGCTTCTCATTTTTATTTTTCTGCTATGATCTCTGTGGAATTAGTATTCTCGATATTCAAATAACTCAAAATATAAGCCATTCAGTAAGAATGTAAATGCCAGGTGTAGTGGCACATGCTGTAATCCCAGTGGTTCGGAAAGTGGAGGATTGCAAGTGAGAGGCCAGAGGCAGCCCATGTAACATAGCAAGCCTTTGACTCAAAAACATAAAAAGGGGCCTGGGACTGCAGCTCAGTGACAGAGAACTTACAAAGTATGCACAAGGCCCTGGGTTCAGCTCCCCAGAATAATAATAATAATAATAATAATAATAATAATAATAATAGCAGCAACAACAACAATAATAATAATGTAGGAAGAATCCTTATTGGATATGATGTTTGAATAGAAATAAAAACAGTGGACACATTAACATTCTGCTTTTTTCAAGATATGATAATTATATATAATCAAATAATTATTTCATATCTGCAGGACCCAGTGTTTTACGTTCCATTTTAACTTTCTGGAAACATTGTAGAGAGACTACAGTAAGACTTGGATCTTTAGAAGAGGAATCTGTCCACTGCAGCAGTTATTTGGAACATTTTCCCTAAACAACAAAAGTCCAGGTGGCTTAATGAGATGGGATCTCTCGTTAAATTTTTAATAGCCATCTGTGCCCTACTGAACATCAGATAATCCTGAGAAAGCAAACCACAAACTACAAATAAAAGCAAAAATCTAAGAAGTTACTTAGACTTTTTCTTTATAAACATAAATAGAAATTTTATTGAGGTAAAATATTCACCTTACTTCTCTGACTACATATATAAAAATAAATATTAATTTAGATCATATTCATGACTGTATTCTAATATGGGCTGGTAAACAGATTTTCTGTGTGGTATTAAATAGGTAAACCGATGCACATGTATGGATGTATACAATCATCTAAGAGAATCTGAGAGTTAGCTGTATTACAATTAAAAATGAGTCTTAACCTTCATAAGTTTGCGATTGCATCAGTGTGGTGCCATGAAAAAAGCATTAAATTAAGAAATTTAGAATTTTACCTGTATCTGTCACTACTTTGTTGTGTAGCATTGGGAAAATTAAATAAAATCTTTAGACGCTGTTATTTAAAAGTGAGTCACATTTCTAAATATAATAAGTGTTTATATTTGTTTATTGTGAGGAATATAACTTCTATCCTACTTGATTACTAGAAATTTCATCTCAGTATTTTGCATATTTTCCTTTCAATTCCCCCAGGTTGCATCTAAACTTCAAAAATCTTTCAAAGGTCAAGTAATGGAATGAGATGGAGGGGAGTATTGATGAAGGGTTGCAACACAGTCTTGGTGCCAACAGGCCAAAAATGGCCTTTTAATTATTCTCATCCACTTTCCATATCTCTCTGTTAGATATTCCTCCTAGCTTGCCTCCAGACAACACTTGCTTGAATTCACAGGACTATCTCTACTCCAGAGGTATCAGCCACTTATAAGGTGAAGTGAAATCATTATGATGTTTCCTGGCCACACTGGGAAACTCCACCCTACAGTAGGTCTTTTTCCTTTGTGGTCTTATGTCCTCCAGGAACTTCATCCAGAAAAATGGGGAAGATGCTGATTGCTCTCAGCACCCACAGATACAGCTACCACTTGGCATTCTGTGTTGCTTTGCCCAGGGCACAGAGCGCAGGAAGCCCCTCCTTTTTCCATCATGAAAATCTGCCCTTCCTAATACCTCACCCTCCCCTGAATGAGGATTTATTCTGATCTAGGTTTGAGGTAGCTCTGCTCTTCATGGTTTTTTCTCCTAACTCTTCTGTTTATTCTTTGTTATTTCCATTCTCCTCCGGGCTACTGAAACAGAACAGCATGAAAGCCTCCCTTTTTCCTTTCCTTTCTGCTATTATGTCCCTTTCCTGAGGCAATGAGTACAGCATGACCAAGCATGAATGGCCTGAGTGATCTCTGAGGATCCATAAATTCTGGCTTGAAAGTATGAGAAATCTCCCACTGCTAAACCTGCAGCAATTGAAGGTAAAGTTTCTGACTGAATAAGAAAAGCCACTAAGGTAACACAACACTACTTCAAAAAAAGTACACAGTACATTGCTTTATATTATGTTGTTAGCAAATGAAATGTGGTATCTAAGTATAATGTCTCATTTTGCTAGTTCAGAGTTCACATATCCTCCATAATATGTGGCTTTCCAATTTTCACAAAATAGTTATAATCCAGACACAATAAATGTCAGTAATGTAACAATCATGTATTAGAAAGCAATATGTAATCATTTATGGCTTCTAATGACTATAATTAATATGCCATCTGAAAATATGTGGAAGATTAGTTAAAATTAGTCTGACTAGAATGAAAGAAAGCACATTATATAAATAAATAGAGTAACTCCAACAATGAAAACAAAAATATATCCATGAAAAGTGAGGGATTTGGTTGGGCCAGTACCCTATAATTGAATGGATCCATTGTGCATTGCTTGATACTTTCACATAAATAAAACAAGACAGCCAACCTAAAACCTTCTTTATATGGAAATGGAGATGTAAATTAGGAAGAAATAACTGAAAGCACAGCAAATATGAACAAAAATGGATTGATTCACTATGAGAGACCATTTATAGCCATATCCAAAGATATGAATAAATAATGAAACAGAAGCATGAGCCTGTAAATTCTCTCTCTGTTGAGTTTAAATTCATGAACTCTAAACAAATATTCTGAGTTTGCAATTTCTAACTATATCTATTAATGTTAAATCTATAATTTTATGACAGCTTTATACTAGCTGATTATTCCATCAAAAATCACATGGTTTGTTTACTGCAATCCATCAATTAGGAATGTTTTTATTAAACTACTTGTTGTTGTTGTTGTTGCTGTTGTTGTTGTTAGGTGCTGTCGAGTCAGTATCTGACTCATAGCGACCCTCTGTACAACAGGGGAAACACGATTGTCAGTGCTTCTCTGCTGTTCATAGGGTTTTCAATGGCAGATTGATTTTTGGGAGGGGGTTGCCAGGTCCTTCTCCCAAGTATTAAACTACTACAAAAGTTAAACATTGTACTAGGTATCAGAGACACAGACATTTAGGGAAAGATCACTTCCTTAAGGAAAACAAGGCTGATTTGAGAAACAAATTGTGGCTTACAACACGGTGGTTAGTCATTCAAAAAAATTTTTCTGATTGCTTACTTTATTTCAGGTAGTGGGCTAGGTAATGAATTAATATACTTTCCTTTCTTACAAATTGGAGCTAATGACCAGCTGGGAGAGGTAATTGAAAAGATAATTATACATATGCTTAGGTAAGGCTCATAGTTCTACAAGAAATTTAAGAGAGGCACTGTTATCACCTGAATGTGTCCCCCATAATTCATGTATTCAAAGCTTAGTCTCAGTAACAATTTTAGGAGCTGATGTCTAATAAGAGGTGATTACATCATGAGGGTCCTGCTTTCATGGATGAATTAATATCATGATTGTGAGAGCGAATTAGTTATCATAAGAGTAGGCTCATTATAAAAGCAAATGTGGCCCTCTCTTGCTCTGTTGCTCTCTTGCCCTTCCACCATGGGCTGACACAGCAAAGAGCTTGATATTGAACTTCACAGAATCCTGAATTATAAGAAACAACATTTTTTCATAAATTATATAGTCTTAATTTTTCCATTACAACTGTCCAAAAGAGTGAGGCACCATGTGTTGTAGGAGGAAGGCTTTCCTAGCTGAAGGAAGCATAGTGGAAAGATACACAAATTAAAGAATGAGGACCATGGAAGTAAAAGAAAACAAAGGCACTTGGCCATTGCAATAAATTTGTTTAATCAGACTAGGGGTAGAGAATATATAAAAGGAAATTTTCATAATGAGGAATGAGAGCATAAGGAGGAAGTATAGACTTTATGGACATAATTGAGGTTTGTGATAGAGAATCAGACTAACACCCCTCAAAACATCCAGCCCTAAACGTCCAAATCTGTGAATATTTTAAGCAGTGTGCCAAGGGGCTTTGCAAATGTGACTAACTATACTTAAGTTCTACCATGTCATCCAATCTTGTCTTACCTCAAAAGCTAAGCAGGGTCGAACTTGGTTTATGGGAGACCTCTTAGAAATACTGGGTGCTGTAGCCTTCTGAGAAGGACTTGGCCCCCCACTCAATGAAATAATCAGCCATTGAAAACCATATAAACAGCAGAGAAGCATTGACGTACTGCTGGGCATGGCACAGTATTGGGGAGTGCTCTGCTGTATTTAGGGTCAGAATGAGTCAGACCCAACTAGAGGGCACCTAACAATAACATATTTACATTAAAATAGGGAGATTATCCAAAATTATCTAAGTGAGCTTAATCTAATCATATGAGCTCTTAAAAGCAAAATTCTGCCTCTGACTAGATGAAGGAGAGGTCAGAGAGATTTGCCATTTCTGAAGCCTGAAGCCTTTGAGGACAAGGGGGACAAGGAATAAGGCTCTAGAAGCCAAGGGGAGCCCTGACTGACAGCCAGCAAGAAAACATGTAGCTGAACCCTACAGCCACAAAGAATTGACTTCATGCAACAACCTGAAGGAGGATGTAAGTGGACTCTTCCCAAAATCTTCTAAAAAGAGCCCCAAACAACTGACACTTAGATTTTAGCCTTGTGAAACCCAAAATAGGCATGATGCTAAGCTGAACCTCACATCTACAGAACTGTGAGGTTTGCTTCAAAGCATAAAGAGGAAGGGGGTTTGCAAGAAAAGTAAATTCTAAAGTAAAGGAGCAGTCTAGAGTAGACATTGGCACATAAGATTCCCCCACTATAAGGTAAGCTCCATAAAGGGGGAATTATTGCTTGTACAATGCTACATCCTCCTTTCCTAGAACAGTTCTAGAACTTAACAGGTACTCATTAAACATTTGTTATTGAACAAATGGTCCTACCAACAGCAGGAAGGATCACCAAATTCTTGGCTAAGTTTTGTCTACTGGAAGTCAATGTCTTCTTTCTTTTCACTTACTGTTTCCTACCCACATTTACTTTCAGTTTTGCGTAAAGTCTATTTGAGGAACAAAATCAAGATAAGTCAGAAAATGCACTAAGTTGGCAGTGAGTGCTAAGATTGGCCTTGTTGCCCTGGAAAGGATGAAAAGGCAAATAAATAAACATAGCTATGAAGATTTGATTTAGGAGGTCATCAGAAGCAGGAGGAAATGCCTCACTGGAGCTTTCCTTCTGAGAATTTCTGTCTGCTCCCCTTTCTTATCATAGCTATCTCTTCTGGATGTCTCACTCACTGAATGAGGTAAGAGTTAAATTACATTTCTAAGGGAGTGTTTAGAATGAACCATTCCAGATACATACCATAAAATACCTTGGTGAAATTAAAAAAAAGTACATGAACCCAATTAAAAAGACTATTTTGTTCTAGTGATTTGAGTATTGGGCATTAAACAAATTCAGTTTTAGCAAGATCAAATCTATCTTGTTATTTTTTGTTTTTAATATGGCCATTGTTGGGATGGTAATATCCTCAAAGGAAAAGATGGAGCAAATCTTAGTCCATCTGTACAAATGCATTTCAATACTTTTCATAAAATGGGTGTTTGATAAACAGTGTTCTGTTCTATTTATTCATTTGAAAACTTAAAAATAGACTCCTTCAAAAACTAGCAACTGTTCTTTCTGATAATAATCTTAGCTCCAGATATTTCTTGCCCCATACTCAAAGAGAGGTAACAAAAACAGTTCATTCTTTGTGTTACTTGGCAAACAATTACTGTGTGTCTACCATGTGACAGGTGTTATCATGCTTCATACAGAGACACTGTAATGAGGAAATCAGACTTAGTGAGTTCCTGAGAACATGGAGTCACATTTTACTTAAGGCAACAAACTTGTACCATAAAAGCACACTAGAGAATATATAACATGTTGAGTAACAGTTTTTAACGAAGAATGTCTATCTGATAAAGATAGCTTTAAAAATGCAAAGCAATACTAGCAATGATATTCTGAGGCAGCACAGCATTTCAGAGGACTGGTAAACTGTTTCACACTCCTAGTACAAAAGGCTGGATATGGAGATAGAGAAGTAGGTAAGCCTGAAAGTGTCTAGCTGAGTTACATGGACTTTATTCTATAGTGATGAGCACATCCACAGTCTTGTCCCTTCCCTTTAATAAAGTGACCATTGAATTTGTTGCATAACTTTAAAAAATTATGTACTTACAGAATTATATATTTTAAAAGCATTTAACTAAATAAGTATTAGTATTAATGATATTTGGGCTGGGGTTTAACTCAGTTAGTAGAGTACTGATCTGTACTCTCTAAGGCCCTGGGTTCAATCCCCAGAACCACAAAATGGGAGAAGCATTTGGCAGCCCACTCCTGAAACAGTAATTGAAAACCCTTTGAATAGTGAAGAAGCACTGATATATTGTCAGGCATAGCACAGTGCTGGGGAGTGTTTCATTCTGTTGTATGTAGGGTCACTATGAGTCAGACCTGATTCCACAGCATCTAACAATAACAACAACGTTAATGAAAATAATAAACGAGTCCTATCTCCTTAAAAATTGCACTTAGATTCTGTCCTTACTTCTATTTATTAGGAAAGAAACGTTTTTTTGCATATAGGTAATATTTTAGTTAAGCACGTACACGCGCGCACACACACACACACATACACACACACACAAATCAGTCTGGAAACTATTATTTATTTCAGATTATGAGTTGTAGATATTGAATGGAGCAATCGGCAGAAAGTTTCTTTCCCTCCTCATTTTAGTCCCCAAGACCTTTAAATTGAATAGGAAATAAAAATTCTACCACCATAAGGAATGCAAACTAAATATAGTTATAGAAAACTAGCTAAGGAAAGGCAAATGACTTTTTTTTTTTTTCAATTTTGTGGAGAAATAGAAAATGTAGCTCTTTAAATGAGAAAATATAGATGTTTTTATATTAACAATAGTAAAAAGAAATAAGGACTATTTACATTAATTTTGGTAATAAAAATGGTGATCAATCTTACTTTTCCCTCAAAATGAACAATTTTCCATAAAACATAGAGTCTAAGAGCTTTTAGCCCTAGAATTCATAAAAATTTAACATTACCATTTTTTAAAAATTACTAAAAATAATTCACCATTTTGTTTCATTTGCTCTTATTGTCCATGTCGGCAATGTATTTTAGTAAAAAGTGCAGTCCAAATATTCTTCAGTGAAAAAAGTGAATGTTAAAACAATAGCAGAAATATAGAGCTATTTATGTTGGGGGAGGAACTTTTCATTTCTCTAAAATGAAATAATCAATCTCAACTGAGTAGATCATGTATTTCTGCCAGTATTAAGATATTGTCAACCAAGGAACATTAAAGGATAAATTATTATTTAAGCATAGGTTTACCAAAAAAATTGGATTTAGGAAGGCTTAAACATTTATCTCATCTAAAGTCTTATTTTGTAGTCCCCAGAAGATGCCTCATATTGTCTAATGCAACAAAACAGTTGAGTATTCACCAAATATTTATGTCTTTCTCTACATTTCCCAGATGCCATTATACTTACATTGAGCCTTGTGATGAGTTCTGACCAAAGGACTATGAATTAAAGTGATCTACTACTTCCCAGCTTAGCTCTCAAGATCTAATGTGCTTTGTCCAACTATCTCTTCCAGCAGCAACCTACAAAAGGGGAGCTCCTCAGCAGCCTGGCATCTTGACTGACTAAAATACCCAGTCAGTCCTGACAATTTGCAGTGAAAAAGAGTGGTGGAGATTATTGTTTCGTTGAACTGCTGAGATTCTTGGGTCTGTCTCATATAGCAATAATTGTTTTATCTAACATATAGCATAATACATACTTCTGGTGTAATGAAGTATAAGCTCTTAGACATATGCCCTTATTTGGCATAAGACAAAGTAATCAATATCAGTGGCTGAAAAGATGAAGATACAATTGTGCATAGGTAATATATTTGTAAAGTTTTATAAAGTAGAAGAAAGATCATGTGCTACTAAACTTGAAGTGGTACAAGGAAAGGATATGTTAGTTGCTATTGGCTGTGCTTGGTAACATATCATAGGAACATGATTAGCTCAGGAAGAATTAGCTAGTTTGCAAATAGAAATTTAGGACTCTATTGAAAAAAATGACACTTCTCAGATTCTAAACAGTAACAGACTGGATTAAAATTGGCTTTGGAGACAAAGGCCAGTACATTTGATCTACTGGATAAAATTAAGTAGAAATGATCAGATTAAGGTGTGACTAACACATTGTTCCAGAAAGCTTTTGCATCCCAGTACCACATAGTCAAGTATGACATTTTAAAGAAATATCCAGTGTTTCAGGAAGTGATGGGATTTAAATACATACAGTGATAGTTAGAAAAGATCAGTATTTTAGAAAGCAAGTTGTGCTGGTGATAGTGAGAGAAAGTCCCATCTCCCAGAGACAGCAATTTGTCTCCTCTCTAAATGCAAAAGGACTTTAAAGCACTCTCATTGTGAGCAAGGTCAAGGGCAATAGCTAAAATTTATAGATAGTATTAATGAAGGATAACAAAATATAACTTATTTCAAAATAAGTTATTGTGATGAAACAAATATGTAAACCAACATTATTATTCTTTTTAAAATAAATGTTTATGAAATGTCTTCTAGGAGCTCATCTAGGCACTTGAGATTATTTGGTAAACAAAAACCAAAAACTTTACGTGCCTACATTAGAAGTCACAAACAAAACAATTAGTTACTTTAACAATATCCTGTTGGTTACACAGACCAGCTATGATTTAGTATGAGTGGGTATTCCATAAGGCATGACTCTCAGAGCATAAATTATATTATAGGCAAACTTTGTGGCCTTACAGTGATCCTACTCTTCCCAGGAGTAAAATATATTCACTCCTTCTCAAAGCTCATAAAAGTCTTACTCCTATACACAATCGGTCAAAGTTGTAAATCCTGCCATCTAAATTAAAGCCAAGGTGCAAAATAGCTGTCCTGTATCCAGTTTAGAGCTTTCAATATGAAGACCTGTGAAGTAAACAGAAAAGTTATCTGTCCACCACACTCCCAACATACAATCCTTTGGTTCAGACAAAGAAAAAACACAATAAAGTCTCCTATCAACACAGAAGCCTGCAGCTGTAGCCCTCCGGAATCCGATCCCGTCAGATCTCGGAAGCTAAGCAGGGTCAGTCCTGGTTAGTACCTGGATGGGAGACCGCTTGGGAACACCGGAAGCTGTAGGCTTGGGAGAAGGACCTGGCAACCCCCTCCCAAAAATCAATCTGCCAATGAAAACCCTATGAACAGCAGAGAAGCACTGACAATAGTGTTTCCCCTGTTGTACAGAGGGTCGCTATGAGTCGGATACCGACTCGACGGCACCTAACAACAACAACAACAACAACATCAACACAGAAAATGAAAGACAAACCGGAGTCACTTATTCCCAATTCTGAAACCCAACAGGCAACTTGTTGCCGATTCTTTCATTAGGACTTCAGGCCAGGTAATGATTCTCCATGGTATATCTACTTTTCAGTTCTTTCTTTTTCCCATATTTCCAGTTGAGAAAAATTAAAATGTTGGGATTCCAAATTCCTCTTCTCATTCTGGACTGTCTCTTTTTCAGATCAAGCTGGCAGTATTTCTGACTGAATAATTCTCTTTAAATGTCTTTGGTCTCTTATGAATTACATTGGAATTCAAATCATGAATCAAAAGTCACGATCATAAACATCTTCAAGATATCATGTGTTCTGTCTTTAGTTTTAGTTTAGGCTGTGAGAAAGAAGTCCTATTGTTTGACTAAATGGTTCTCTGAGTTGCCACATAATATCTTTCTGAGGTTTTAACACAGGTTTTTATAGTTTTAGCTTAAGTTTAATAATTTTATGGTTTAAAACAATAAGTATTTATTATGTTTCATTAGCTTCTGTGAATCAGTGTTCAGGGGAAGCTCACCTGGATATTCCTGGGTGTGTCTTTCATGAGGTTTTGGTCATCCTGGGAACCAGCACAGCAGTCATCTGAAAGTGTAACTGGATTTGCATGATCTGTTTCCAGGTGAATCATTCACACACAGGCAAGTTGTCCCTAGTTGTTGGCAGAGGCCTCAGTGAATCCCCATGTGTCCCCCTTCACCATATTACCTTAGTGTTCTCATAATACGACAGAGTAAATAAATGATCCAAGAGAGGATGAGATAAACATTAAAATATCATGTGACCTAGCCTTGGGAATCAAACAAAATAATCTCTATGGTATTCTGTCTCTGAGGTCATCTGTGACTTCTGTATGAGTACCACATCAAGAAATAAATAACAAAGATGTGGACCACAGGATGCCATCTTGGAGCTAGTTCCCACAATCCCTTCTAATGGAAATAGACAATAAACAATAAATATGATAAGTAAGTAAAGGTGAAGATGTTTCGTGAAATAAATAAGAAAAAAGAAAACAAATATTACAAATTTGGAGATAGGAAAAGAAGTGTGCAATCGTAAATGGCATAGCTAGATTAAGGCTCATTGAAAAGATGATAGCTTAATTAAAAACTTGAAGAAAGTAATATTCAAATACTTGTATTCTAATAAGTATTTATCTATCATATTTACTTCAAATAGTATATTTTCAATGACAGAAACCATTTGATGTATTAGGGAAACATATATCTTATTATGGCTTATGCTACATAAAAAGCTCAGAACAGACTATTTTCAAGGTTTTGGTGTTCACAGGCCTTGTATAAGAGGATTACATATCAGTAGTAAAAAGATTAGTAGTGATTTCTAATAATCTCTTCTCCACTTGTGAATTCTTAATTTTTAAAAGCTATTGAGCTGTTCATCTTACTTAAAAAACTATACACAATATTTGATGCATATTAAGGAATATATGTAAGATGAATGTAACTAATGAGGTACAATAATGACATAAAATAAATACACATGAACCATTATCCAACTCAAAGTTAGAACTTTTCCTTTTGAAGCTAATTTTTGTTCCTTAGTTATCATATCCTCCATCTTACCATACCCAAAGGTAACAGTTATCTTTGATTTTGAGCCATTCATTCTCATTTCTAATTTCAATTTTAAAACATTTTATTGACAAATAAATATTGTTTATATTCAATATGTACAACATGATGATTTACGTATCCATTGTATAGTGTTTACCATGCTCAAATTAATTAACACCTTTAACACCTCACACAGTTACCATTGGAGGAAAGGACATTTAAAATACGCTACCTTATCAAAATTCAACTAAAAAATACAATATTATTATTAACGTCATTGTTGTTGTTGTTAGATGCCATCAAATCGGTGTCCAACTCATGGCGACCCTATGTATAATAGGTGAAACACTATTGTCATGCTTCTCTCCTATTTATAGAGTTTTCAATGGCTGATTGTTTTTTAGGAGTGGGTTGTTGGGTCCTTCTCCCAAGCCTACAGTACCTGGTGTTCCCAGGCACTCTGCCATCCAAGTACTAACCAGGCCTGACCCTGCTTAGTTTTCAAGATCTGATGGGATCAGATGCCACAGTGGCACAGCTGCAGGCATTATTAACTATAGTCATCACTATCTCCAGAATGTATTCATTTTAGAATAGAATAATTTTACCTTTTAACCAATATCTTCCCATTCCTTTCCAACCCCTACCAGTAATCATTCTACTCTCTGCCTCCATGAGTTCAATCTATAGTTTCATATATAAGTGGAATCCCATAGTATTGGTCTTTCTGTGTCTAGTTTATTTTTCTTAGCATAATGCCTTTAATTTCCGTCCATGTTGTTGCAAAAATTACTGGAAACACATAGCCTACCAAGACTGACTCATCAAGAAATAAAAAATATGAATAGCCTGATAGCAAGAATGGAGATAGAATCAGAAGTCAAAAATCTCCCAGAAAAGAAAAGCTGAGGTCCTAAGAGCTTCATTGTGTAAGTGTGTCAAGCATTTCAAAATAAGCACCAGCCCTCCATGAACTCTTCAAAAAAATTGTAGAGAAAGGAACATTACCAAAATCACTTTAGGAACCTAGAGATATCCTGATATCAAAGCCAGACATGAATACTACAAGAAATGAAAACCATAAGCTAATATTCCTTATGAAAATAGATGTAATAATCCTCAACAAAATGCTAGCAAACTAAATTCAATAGCACATGAAAAGGATCATAAAAGACAGAGCAAAATGGTGGCTAAGTAAGACCCTCTAGTAATTGTTTTCCTATTGAAATATCAACTTGAACAGTTATTCTTGCACCAAGTTACTTTAAAGATCTAAGGAGACTCAGTGAGATATTACAGTATCTTGTGCAGCATAATAATATAAAAAATGAATACAAGAAGACAGGAAGAAAAGAGCTGCCTCTGTTACATCTACTGCAATTCTAAGGAAGTAGCATGGAGAAAAACTCCTCTTGGAGGAAGGAGTGGAATTAAGTCCTTGGAATTCCATACTAAGCCTGCCATTGTGACATCTAGTACCAGAGAGAGACCCACTGTCATTTTCCCAGCCCAGCACCTATGGGCCTAGCCTCTGGATCCACTTTAGGCTGATGCCAAGACACTGCTACAGCTCCCGCTCCAACCATGGGCAGTAGAGGATGTAACAAGACTCCATCTGCTAAGAGGTAATACTAGGTATGAGATAGGCAATAGTAGGCAAGACGGAGGAAGAAGGGGACTAAGAATGAGTCTGGCATTCAGCCATGAAGAATTAAACCATGTATGAGATAAACCTCCAACAATATTGGAATGATATTGGTCTACTGGATCCCACACTCTAATCCAAGAACAATAGCTGTCTAAATATAAATAAAGGTAGACCATACCAAGACAGTTATCTATTAGCCTATCTCTTTGAAATATGTCAAGCCATTTTGCAAAACAAAGACAGGTTCCAGATACTCTAAATCATAAGGGATTATTAAACAAAGGGTTTTTCCAGGTGGAACTTGAGTTCTGCACCCAAACTTCAGATCACCATGGACACCCAAGGTTAGGGACCAAGGGCTGATGTCACACTGGTCATGCCCTAGTTTGAACAAAACTTGCTATTGTTGTTGTTAGGTGCTGTCGAGTTGGTATCTAACTCATAGCAACCCTCATAGGGTTTTCAATGGCTGATGGTTTCAGGATTGCCTTGGAAGTGGATTGCCAGGTCCTTCTCCCATTTTTGTGGAGCTGGGAATTGAACTCGGGACTTCAGAGACTGCAGCGCAGTGCTCTACCAACTGAGCTAAATGCCAGTCCTTGAACAAAACTAGAGGGAACAAAACTAGAGACCCTATACTTCCCCTGGCTCCCACTCTTCACTCTTCTTTGCTCTTCACTCTTCACTCTTTTCTCTTTTCTCTCTTCTCTTCTCTTCCTCTCTCTTCTCTCCTCCTTTCCAGTGGTCACATGAATGTCTTCCCCTTCCTTTATGCCCACCATCCCCTCTGTTTATGCAAGGTACTTTTCTTTCTAAAAGTGTTGCTTAGTTTTTCTTCTGCTTTCTGGTGTTTCCTTCCCCTAGGGAATGTCCTTATGTCAGTTCATCCAAAGAGCTGAGGTTTCTCTAAGTTCTTTTCCAGGTTTATCTAAACTTATTCAGATGCCTCAGTTTGTTGTTGTTGTTGTTGTTTGTTTGTTTATTTGTTTTGTTTTATTTATTTTTTGGCAATAATAATTATTCCTTAAAGGTTAACTATCTTTCACAATAAACCTTGCCTATACTCTATATTATAATTTCTGTTAGGTCTAAAATCTTTTCAATGTCAACCACAAAGACCAAGATTTACTGCCAGCTTCCTGGGCCTGCATCCTCCAGTAACAGTAGAACAGGGAAATAAACACAGATTTTTGCCTTGGAAATTAATGTGGAGCTGCTGAAATCCAGCACTTCCTGATTTCAGTAGTTTCTGTCCCCAGGCTAGTACCCATAAAATGGAGCCTCTGGACCCACATGGTACCAGATGAAGACCTGGGGCTCCCATCAAATAGACTTGGATCCTGGCTGCTACTTCAGTAGTGTGAAACCTGTGGTGGGCCAAGAACCAGGGTCAGTAACTTGTTTCAAAAGCCAATTGAAGACACAAGCATTGGTGAAAACAGGAAATCAGCTTTATTTTCGGTATAGCTGCATTAGGAAAATCAGAGAGGTCTAGTGATCTAAGTTACCTCTTCGAGGAGCTGATGAGAGTTTTTAGGTTTTATAGAAAGGGGAATAAAAGCTAGGTTTGAGGATTTGTATAGTTGGCGTATTTGCATAGCTGTGAAAGTATGCAATCTTGGTCTGGCAATCTTTCTTCTATAGGTTAATCATTCCCTCAGGATTGGTCAGTTGGGACTTTGCAAGAGGTAAGATAGTTGCTATTGCCTGGTGTGTAGTTTTGACTATTGTCCTAAGATATTTATCCATCATACCTGCTATTCCTGGAATGTAAGATGACTAAAGGAGGGAATGACTAAGAGAAAAGGACAAGTCAGAAAGTCAGGATATAGTTAGTTCCTTTAGGTTTATAGCAATTACTGGAAATTTCTATGTACTGCTTTGATGCTCCAGAATAGGGTATTGCAAAAAGCTGACAATTGACAATCTCTTGGTTATAATGGCCCTGCAAATCTTGAAAATATCTTACTCTTATTTTGGTGTTTTCAGCCTTGAAGTGGGGGGGCTATGTGCAGAGTTGAGCTGGAATATGACCCAAAGTTTAAGGTAGTAAAGGGCACTGATGCAAAATGAAGGCAGTGATACCAAGCTATTATCCTGCTTTTATGTCCTCATTGGGCATTTCCAGATCCAAGTGAAGAGTCAGTGCATTTAGTAAAAGTAGTCTGTAAGTCCCTATCACATGGCCATGATCACCCATGGGTACTTGCAGTGATCTTAGGCCATAAGCAAATTTCAGCAGCAAGCAGGCCTTAGCAGCCTCAATCCTGTCCCTGTGCTGATTTTGACAAGTTGTGGGCACTGAGTTTGATCCACTCTTATGGCATAGATGGCTATAGGACTACATATCCAATCACTTCCCTATCCCAGGTAGCACAACATAGAGACAATGATTACCTGCTTGGGGAGGCACCAAGTTGTTTCATAGTAACATGAGGCTGGTCTCTCTACAGGGAGGCCCATAACTGGGCAGAATATACACATAACCACAAGTTGGGGAATGTAGATACTGTGTCTGGGCCTACCTTAGCTTGTGCATATGCTGTGAGAACCAACTACCCTACTAGGAACTCCCCCAGTTCATTCTAAATAAGACACCAACTTAAAACTTGGGTCCTCCATGTGTCTGTCAGCTTGTTGTGCTATGGAGGTCTGTAAATTGTTGTGATGCTAAAAGATATGCCACTAGTATTTTAGACACCAGTGGGGCCAGCCATGGTAGAGAGGTTTCATTTAAGACTGGGAAAGATTTGCCTCCTCAAAGAAGAGTCAAACTTAATGACAGGATTAGAGTAAAGCCCCTGGGACCTCTGTTTGCTCGTGTGGCATGATCAAAACTCATTGTTGCAATAATGAGCTCAAACATAGAAATATTATGTGCATAGCACAGTGCTGGGTAGTGTTTCATTCTTCTGTACCTATGGTCACTATGAGTAGTATCTGACTCTGTAGCACCTAACAACAGCAACAACAACAGGCCTAGGGGGTTGTCTAGTGCTGAAACAATGACAACACACCAAATAAGGACTCGTGTTAAATGTGGATTTAAGTGTAATGTGGTGTCAAAATAGCAGAAGTGACTATAGACAAAGAGAAAATAACCTGCTTAGATTTTCTGGAAGGATAACAGAAAGACAGATTATCAAAATTACAATGAATGCCTAGTCCTTTAATGTGCCAGTGAAATTGTATACCAACAAATGTCAAAAATATTCAGGGAATCATGACCTCACATTTTGGACAAACTAAAGTGTCAGAAACTGACTAGATAACATGCAATATGTGTGAATTCTTGGACAGAATTCAGAAGAGCTATCTGAAGGAAATTCATTGAGAACATACACAACATAGAGAAGCAATTAAGTGCTGTATCGGAGAAACTTAGCAGATAGATTGAAGTTATTTTTTCAAAATCAAGCAGGAGTCCTGGAGCTGAAAATTATAAAAACAAAATAAAAAATACAATAGAAGGCATAAATAGCAGAATAGGTCACAGAGAAAAAATCAGTGAGGTCAAAGACAAGCTAGGCTAGTTCAACAAACAGAATACAATAAATGTGATATACTACATCAACAGAATGAGGGAAAAAAACATATGACCATCTCAAAAGATGCAGACAAAATATTTTATAAAATTCAATATCCCTTCAGGATAAAAATTCCAAGGAATGTAGAAAGAACATATGCCAACATAATAAAGGCCATATATAAAAAGTCAAGAGCTAACATTATACTGAATGGAAAAAAAGCTTACAGCATTCTCTCTAAGATCTTGAACAAGACAAGTATCCTAATTTTTACCAATTTTATTCAACATAGTACTGAATTCCTACCTAGAGCAATTTGGCAAGAAAAAGAAATAAAGAGCATTCAAACTAGAAAGGAAGAAGTAAATTGTCACCATTTGCACTTGACATGGTTTTATAGAGAGAAAACCTCAGAGACCTGACCAAAACTCCTGTTGGAATGTTGGAACTAACTAATTCAGCAAACTTCCTGGGTCAATATCAACACAAAAAATCAGTAGTTTTTCTGCACACTTATAGCAAATTACATGAAAAATAAAGCAAGAAAATAAACCAATTTACAATAGTTACCAGAAAAGTAAAATAACCTAAGAATAAATTTAACTACAGAGGTGAAAATCTCTAAAATAAAAACTATAAAATATTGATGGAAAGAAATCAAAAAGAACACAGAATGGAAAGATATTCCATGATCCTGGTTTGGAAGAATCAATATTTCTAAAATGTCCATACAATTTAGAGATCTATAGGCTTAATATAGGTCCTATCAAAATACAAATAATATTCTTTTTAGGACTAGGAAATTTTTTTAGCATTCAAATGAAACTTTAAAAATACTGAATGTCCAAAGTAACATTAAGTGAAATTTAAAAGAAATAGGAATTATACTACCTGACTTTAAAATATAGGTATAAAATAAAGCTAAAGCTATAGTAATCAAAGCTGGGATTTAGCTCAGTTGGTAGAGCGCTGCGCTGCAGTCTCTGAGGTCCTGAGTTCAATTCCCAGTGCCGCAAAAATGGGAGAAGGATCTGGCAATCCACTCCCAAGGGAATCCCGAAATAGCCATTGAAAACCCTGAGGGTCGCTATGAGTCGGATACCGACTTGACGGCACCTAACAACAACAATAGTAATCAAAACATCATAGAATTGACATAAATGCAAACATAGGCCAATGGAACAGAATAGAGAGTCTAGAAGTAAACCCACACACCTACAGCCAACTGAATACTGACAAAGGTATTAAGAAACATATTGTAGAAAAGGTAATTTTTTGATAAATGATGTTCGGAAAATTGGATATCCACATGTAGAAGAATGAAGCCAAAGATTTCTCTCTCTCCTAGTTACAAAAATAAACTTAAAATAAATTAAAAACTTAAATGTAAGACCTGAAACCATAAAAGTATGAGAAAAAAAGCATAGGTTAAATACTTCTAGATATTGGAATAAGACCCCAAAGACACCAAAATAAAAGCAAAAATAAAGAAGTGAAATTCTAAAAAAAGTAAAAGACTCCTGCACAGGAAAGTAAATAATCACATTAAAGAAAAGAGATCTTATAGAATGGGAGAAAATATTTTCAAATTATATATCTCACATGGATTAATATTCAGAATATATGAGCAGCTCAAACAACTCAGTAGCAAAACAAACAAAAAACAAATAATTTATTTAAAACTGGGCAACAGCTATAAACAGACATTTCCCAAAAGGAGATATACAAATGGCCAACAGATATATAAAAAATGCTCATCACTAATTATCAGGGAAATGCATTACAAATGCACAGTGACCTAACACCTCATTCTATTATGAATGCTGCATCAAAAAGCCCTGACAAAGATGTGGAGGAATGGAAGCATTGCACACTGTTGTTGGGAAAGTAAATTAGTATAGACATTATGGAAATCAAATCAGTATGTACTTTCCCCTAAAAAATTAAAAATAGAGTTACCATATGATCCAACAATCCCACCACAGGGTATATATACAAAGGAAATAAAATCAGAATAGCAACAATAAAATCATGGACTTAGCATAAATTTAACAAAAATTTTATAAAACTTTTCTATAGACACATTTAAACATTATTGATATGAATCATATAGTAGTTCTATTTTTAGTTTTTGAACGATCTCCATACTGCTTTCCATTATGGCTGTACTTACTAATTTACATTTCTTCCAACTGTGTTACAATCCCATTGCTGGGTATATATCCAGAGGAAAATGAAATCAGCATATTGAAGATATGTCTGTACATCCATGTAAATTGCAGGTTTATTCACCACGGCAAAGATATGGAATCAAAACAGGTTTCCAACTGTGGATGAATCAGTAAATAAAATATGGTACTAAACAAAGTAGACTACTATTCAGCCTTTGAAAAAGAAGGAAATCTATCAATTTAAGCAACATGGGTAAACTTGGGGGACATTATGATATGTAAAATAAGCCAGGCTCCAACATACAAGTAACATGCTCCCCCTTATGTATAGAATCTTAAAAAGTTAAACTCCAAGAAGCAGAGAGCAGAATGGTGGTTACTAGGGGCTGAAGGTAGCAAGTAGAGTGCACATAATGGGGGTGGGGTTGGTGTTGGTCAAAGGATACAAAATTAGGCAAAAGGAAAAGTTTCAGATCTGCCATACAATATGATGATCATAGTTAACAACAATGTATTCATACTTGAAAATTACTGGGTGTAGATATTAAGTGTTTTTGCTATAAAAAATGATATAATGATTATATTAACTAGCTTGATTTATCCATCCACAATGTATGCATATATCATATGGTATACC
>VMDO01001454.1:0-150000 GCA_007922755.1 Pedetes capensis
TATCTGTCTACAAAGTCCTGAACCTCAGGACTCTGACACACCCGGGTAGGAGCAGGTGGAGAGCAGGGGACAGCCAGCACTGTGTAAGTGTCCAGCAGGAATAGACCTCCTTACCCAGATGGCTAAAGGGCAGGGTTAGGCCCCAGGGCAACCGAGACATTTGTAGAAAAACCTAAGTCAGAGTATGTCACTCTTCAGTTCAAAGTCCTATCCTACTACCTCTGCAGGTGACTCACAATCTCTGTGTGATCTGACCCCATTATCTCCCAACCTATTTTCATGCCATGTTCTTCTTTCTGTTCCAGCCATAGCAGGCCTCCTGTAATATCCTACCTCAAGACCTTTGCATCTGCTCTCCCTACCTCTAGGAAGGCCTTCCCATCCTATTTGAAATCGTGCACACACATTCCCACAAAAGAACATGCACACACATATGTACACCCACATGCACACATGAATCCTCCTTGTCCCTCTTCACAGCTTTATTTTTTCCTTATCATTTACCACTAACTGATACCTATGTATTTTATTTACTCTTCTCAATGAGAGTAAGAACTTCTGTCTGTTTGATGTTCACCTTTCTCCTAGCTGATTTCCACCTCCACCTTTCATAACATGTAACTTAAATTCTTAAACATGGAATTAATTATTACTGAGACATCTTAAGTTAGATGAAAAGGAAATGGAACAAGGAAAGGAAAATGTTTGCTTAATGGAAATTTTATACACACACACACACACACACTCATAAGGAAATACAGTTGTTTCTACAAGTAGCCATGTTGCCATAGCAGATGTTTATAACCACCTTCTTTCCTGACTAGAACTTGTCCCTGTTGCTCTCAGCAAGCCAATTCAGCTGGTCATGGGTCCTAGCCTGGGCAGGGAGTGCATGGTACATGGCGGGACCTCAAACAATATTTATTGAGCCAGTGTGGAAGAAGCTGGTCTACACATACCACAGGAAGTAGAGAGACTCCCAGGACCAGCCGCTGATATTTTTGTATAAAGTCAAAATAGATAAAGTGACTTTTTTTTTTTTTGCAGTTTTTAAAAGGAAGATTTATTTGACAAGTTTCACTTAGCACAATACACCTAAAAATAAATCACAATACAATGGAAGATTAAATCAAGGCCTCAGAATTTCATACAAACACCAAGACCAAAGTCCTAAAGTATTGATATTGTGCCTCAAAATATCCCCATTAACTTAAAAAAAAAAAAAAGAAAAAAAGCTTTAAGCTCACGTGCTTTACAGGTTATCAAATGAAACTGGAATTAACAAACATGCCAAATGTCTCACTTTTAATTATAGACACAGCTCCTATATTGAGTTTAAAAAAAAAAAGCATGTCTTTCAACATGCACCCAGTGTTCAATGTAATGTGGTATAAGAGCAACATTTAACATAATTCAACTGCTTTGATCTAAATACACTTACTGCTTAAGTACATCCTACAATATAACTAACTTGAGAAAAGCTGAAAATTGTTTAACAGTTATAATTTACTCAACTTTGCTGTTACATCCTAGATGACTGCTGTGTTCAAAAATACTGAACCTTAAAGTCTGTAAAACAACCCCAATTTCCACCTCAAGAGTAAGCATAAATCACAAGGCTGGACTGCAAAAACTGTTAAACTGAATTTTTTTTTCTTTAAAAAAGTTGACAAAGAGTCAGGGATCAAGATCAATTACATTCCCCATCCACCACTCATACTGGACATGCTAGACATCCCTCCCATTCCGTTCACGCCCATAGATGCTCGGCTTCCACTACTGTAGTAGCTGCTGTTCAGTGCTCCTTGGCTACCTACACAATGGATAAACTGACTTTTTAAAGTCTTACTCCCAAATAACTCTGCAATTTACCACCCAGATCAGGTAATGTTTTCTTGTCATTTCCCCAGGTGCTGCAGCACACAATCAGAGAGCTGTCACTCTAGTGGATGCCAAGCACCTACCTGCCTCAGTTTCCCCAAATATGTGGCCTTTTGGGGGTTGGATGGGGGGGAGGGCTTGGCACTGGTGGCAGCATGCAGAGAAAGTTGAAGGCATCCTTTGTGCCCCACACAGCACCCCCCATGCCTCCCTCTGGATAACACTTTCCAGTGCTGTTATTGGTACCTCTAACAAGGCCCAGGGGACCTTGGGGGATGGCCACTAGGTTCCTATATTGGTGCCTGAGAGGCCCCACTCTTCCTATAGGCCCAGAGCACCTACCTCTACAGAGACCTCCCTGAAGGTAGCGAGCCTGTGTTTTGCTCAGGGCAACCAGATCCAGCTGGGAAAGCCAACTTCAAACTGCAGCTTTCCACAGGTCCAGCATCAACCTTGACCCAGGCACACAGGCCCAAGAAAGGCCTCCCAGACTAGGAGCTACAGGAGGGCAGGAGTTCTGTCACCTCCCACTCTATCTCCAGCCTCAGCTCAGAGTCTGGCCCAGAAGTGGCACATGATACACAAGTGCTGAGCCAGTGCAAAGGCAGCCGACAAGACAGGCAGTGCAGTGCGCTGGGGTGAGGGGCTGCGAGGCGCCATGGGCCCGGGGGACTTGCTTCTGCCAATTATTAGCTGAGAGGTCGTGGTGCAGTCTCTCAGTTTTCCAAGTTGGGATTCCTTGTTGAAAAGCAGAGATAACAATGCCCATCTCACCGACTGTTTAAATGTCATAATGTGACCCTATCTTTACAGTAATGTGATGGAGGGCAGGAGCTACACAAATGCCCCAAGTGTGCACAGAGGCCAGGCACAGCCTGCTGCAGCCTGCAGGTCCCACTGCACCATTGCAGGGACTCCTGCAGGGCTCCTCCACCAAGCACAACTGACCATGTGCTCACCACGGCTCTCATGGCATCAGTACTGTGCCCAGGAGAAGCAGTGCCATCAGGCAGAATTCAACCGGAGAAGGAGAACCAGGAGATCCTCTGGATTTAGTCCAGGGAATTGGCTTAAGCCAGTGGGGTTCTGGCTATGCAGAAGGTTAGGAAGGGAAGGTCATGGGCAGCTGAAACCTGACAGTGTGAGCTAAGGCCTTCTTCTACAGTCTTCTAACATATTGAGTCAGGCCCACCAAGGATAATCTCCCTAATGTAAAGCCAACCAATCAGGGACTGTAATTACATTTGCAAAATCCCTTTACAGCAGCACAAGGTTGGGGTTTGTATGTTACCTGGGTGAAGGGGGGTATATGTAATAGGTGGCCCTATTGCTCTGTCTTCCAGCACCCATGACAGAGTATCGCTTGTTGCCCACCCTATCTGAAAGGACACAAGAAGGGAATTCTGCACAATGTGATTTAGCCTAGTCAGGCTGACATGCCATGAAACCATCACATACCCCACTGGCTTGTAGTCAGGAGAGAACAATCCCTGGAGAAAGATATCATGTTTGGAAGAGTGGCAGGTCAACGGAAAAGAGGAAAACCCTCCACCAGATGGATTGACACAGTGTCTGCAACAATGGGCTTAAACATAAATAAGATGGTTTGCCTGGCACAGAATCGGCAAGTGTTTCAATCTGCTGTACATAGGGTCGCTATGAGTCGGACTCGACTCGACGGCACCTAATAACAACAAAGACCCAGTAGCCACACTGCATGCTGATAGACAGTCACAGCTCGCAAAGATCATTTGAATTCTATTTCTCACCATGGAGAGCATTTGATAAAGGAAGGAAGAAGAGAAGAACTTCAGTTTCTGGCTACTCTTCAGAAAAGATCAAAGGACGAAGTCCCCATTTCTAAGGCCATCTTGGCCTAACTTCTGGTTTTGCTGGATGATATCAAGATAAGGTATCACATGTAAGAGATTTTATCCCCCATTTGTGGTATAAAAGAAATATAACCTGCCCCAAGCCCCCTTCCCACTAGTCCGAAGGGGATTCAGTTCCTGTATTGGAGCTTCCTTACCCACCCACCCAAGGTGAGCAGAGTGTGGGTCTCTCATATCACAGAACGTTGAGGAAAGGGACTTCTCATCTCTCTGTACTCCAGCCACACAGATATGCTCATTGACCAATTCTCATGCTCTCTGAACCAAGTAGATCCCCTGCTTCTGGATCAACTTAGGACAAGTATCTCTGCTAGAAGTCAACCTTCTCAGGGAAACCTGGGCCACTTTCCTAAGGCCCCACCACCTCCCTAGAGATCCAGGAGGAAGTATAGCTCCAAACCCAACAACCACAGAACTTCCTGCCCCCTACTTACCCTTTACAAAGTCTGATTTCCTCCAAAGTCTCCTCCCATACCTCCTCCTACAAGGTAACCCAGCAGATCCCCTCAATGAACCTGTTGTTGTTGTTGTTAGGTGCCTTCACGTCGGTATCTGACTCATAGTGACCCTATGTACAACACTATTATCAGTGCTTCTCTGCTATTCATAGGGTTTTCAATGGCAGATTGATTTTTGGCAGTGGGTTGCCAGGTCTGTCTCCCAAGCCTACAGCACCTGGTGTTCCCAGGAGGTCTCCCATCCAAGTACTAACCAGGCCTGACCTGGATGCCACAGGGCTATGGCTGCAGGCCCTCAATGAATCTGGAAGTTTACAAAAAACTGAAGCCAGCAAAAGGTGAGAGTGGGCCTCTGGGTGCCTAACAATTGCTGTTTTTGGCTCTACCACCCCAAACAGTAGTAACAATGATAAAACTTACTGAAAGCACACTGTATTCTAAGTACTTCACTGTGCTAATTCATTTAGTCTTGTCTCTAAGTTATTAAAGTAGATACTATTGTTATTAGCCACATTTACATATGAGAAAACAAATGGTTGAAGTAAAAAGTTGAAGATTAGCCCAGCTTACAAGTAGCCTCCAGCATTGTGACTCCAGCACCTATTCTCTAACCATTGTTCTGTGACATCTCTCACCAAAATCTGGTGTTAAGGCAAGGTCACACAAAGGTCTGGCTGTTGTCTTGAGAGGAAGGAAGGACAATTTAACTACAAAAGCAAGATCCAACCATAAACTAAAATTACAGTAAGTGAGCAGTAGAGAAAGGGGAGTAAAGGATTTGGATTTTGATTCTGCTGTGTGCCTGCTCTACAACCTTTGGAACTCACTTCATCTTTTCGATTCTCATTCTTCTCAAATATAAAATGAGGGCAATAATACCAACCTTTTAAGCTTATTTAAAAGGCTAAAAGAGAAAAAGTATGTGAGAGCTCTTCGAAACTATAAACTTCATGTAGATCTTACACATTAAGGGCATGGAACAGAATGTTAGCCTCCAATGACTGGACTTAATAATTTCAGCCTTGGCAAACAACAACAAAAGACTTTCCAGTGCCAAGGGTAAGCCACTGAGCTGGGAAACTCTTTGACACACACACACACACACACACACACACACACACACACACACAGAGAGAGAGAGAGAGAGAGAGAGAGAGAGAGAGAGAGAAGTGTGAGGGGAGATTGCTTTCCTGTGCTAAAAAGCCTGGAAAGCATATGACTATATTTCCCAGACTCTTTTGCTGCTAGGGTCAACATATAAACCATTTCACCAAGAAAGTTCCCACAATAAGCCTCGGAAGGGGAATGAGTCAGGGGTATGGAGGCAAAAGAACTAGGAAGCAGCACAGGCTGAGGGGAATAGGTCTCCTGGGCCAGCTGGAAGCCTCAGATGTACAATGGGGCAGTGTTTCTACTAGATCCATCTTAGTATTTCTCTAGGCTATGCTGTTCCAGGCCATGAACTGTCCTGGCCCTTTCCAAGGTTCTATAAACTGCCTACTATCCTCTAATAAATTCCTTTTTGTGTAAATCAGCCAGAATAGAATCTGTCATTTCCAGCTAAGAATAGTAATTCATATCAGAAGAGATTCCAAGCAAGAAACTCCCCAGGAAATGAGACTCTGAGACTGGTGTTCTGAATGAGTTGCATTTTAAGGCCACAGAGAGCTGGTCAGCGTCAGAGGCAGTGGGCAGCTCAACCTGACAAAACTGTCACCAAGACATCCAAAGCTGCCACAAAATTGCCACTGGAGGAAGGTGTCTACAGACTAAGAAGCTATGGAAGTCAACCTTTTTAGGAACTTTTATCATGAAACATGTCAAGCAAACACAAAAATAGAGTAGTATGATCAACCCCTGCGTGCTCATCATCAACCAGTTTCCAGTTACCATACTGCCATTCCAGCTTGGCAGGAACTTCCTCTGTCCCACTTCACTGAATTATTCTGAAGCAAATTGAATACATTCTTTCATCCAGAAATACTGCACTATGCATTTCTAAAAGACAATGTTTTAAAGTGTAACCACAATACTATCATCTTGCATTAAAAAAATGATAATTCCCTAGAACCATCAAATATCTGGTAAATGTTGTGCCAGGCATGGTGGTTGGTGCACGCTTGTAATCCCAGCGGCTTGGGAGGCGGAGGCAAGAGGATCACAAGTTTGAGACCAGAGGCAGTCTGAGTAACTTAGCGAGACCCTGTCTCAAAAAGTAAAAAGATGGGCTGAGGGTGCAGCTCAGTGATCCAGCACTTGCAGAGCATGTAAGCATGAGGCCCTGGGTTCAACCCCCAGTACCATAAAAAAAAAAAAGAAGAAGAAGAAGAAGAAAGAAAGAAAGAAAGAAAGAAAGAAAGGCAGACAGACAGAAAGAAAATCTAGTCAATGTTCAAATGTTCCCAATTTTCTTGCTTTTTATTTGCAAAAAAAAAAAAAAAATTGTTCAAATTGATGTCTCTAATATTCCTTTCCAGCTAAGGTTTCATTGCAACCTGGCTTCTTCCAAGCAGATGCATACATGTCAAATGTAGGTTGAAATGAGCCAGATGAGAGGCAGCTTTTCAGAGTGGCAAGTGGGGTCTCCTGGGGCAACTGTGATGGGGGTTCTGGGCTTTCATTCCTGAAACTCCAAGGGGCAGGCAGCAGGCAGGTGGCAGTGGTTGGTCTGGGTGCTCCTTTCGGTTACAATGCTCCAGCTGTGTCTGAGCCTGGATCCTTGGCCTTCTCAGTGACCCAGTACCCCATGACCTCCGCATGATGAGTTCCTTCATGGGTAAACTGGCCTGAGTGGATTCTCTTGACTGTAATACAGATCTACGACAGGCATGCACTTTGTTGTTGTTGTTAGGTGCCGTCCAGTCAATATCCGACTCATAGCGGCCCTCATAGGGTTTTCAATGGCTGACTGTCTTGGGATTGCCTTGGGAGTGGATTGCCAGGCCCTTCTCCCATTTTTGTGGTGCTGGGAATTGAACTCAGGACTTCAGAGACTGCAGGGCAGCGCTCTGCCAACTGAGCTAAATCCCAGCCCAGGCATGCACTTTGTTGTTGTTGTTGTTGTTAGGTGCCGTCGAGTCGGTATCCGACTCATAGCGACCCTCATAGGGTTTTCAACGGCAGACTGTTTCGGGATTGCCTTGGGAGTGGATTGCCAGGTCCTTCTCCCATTTTTGTGGTGCTGGGAATTGAACTCAGGACCTCAGAAACTGCAGCGCAGCGCTCTACCAACTGAGCTAAATCCCATCCCAGGCATGCACTTTAGGGTTTACAAAACACTGATGAACTTCCTCTCACTGGGTGCGCCTCACTACCCAACAGGACTATTACTATCCTTACACATTAGTTGCCATCCTCATAGCAGAAAAACCAACCAGAGCAATCTTGTGGAGAAAGAGATATTTATTGGCAGCTCAGAGTTAGTAGATCAGTCCATAATGGCAGTGGGACAGGTGTGATAGCGGCAAAAGGCAGGGCCCATGGAAGATGACCTTACATCTTCATGAGCAGGAAGCAGAGAGATAGCAGAGGTATAGGTCCGGGATAAAAACTTCCCAAGGCCTGCCCCCACAGTGACTCACTTCCACCAAAGGAGATCCACCTCCCAAAGTTCCACAACCTCCCAGGACAGCACCACCAGCCGGGGACCAAATGACATGACCTTTGGGGGGCATTTTAGATCCAAATCATAACATCTTATATAACAGTTGCATCCTGCTGAGAGCCCAAGAGACCACCCCAAGTCCTAGTCAAGGGAGTATCTCAAGATCCAATCCTAGGGCTTCAGATTCTAGCTGAATTCAGAGACTTCCAGAAAACAAAACCCTATTCTCTCATCACCTGGCCTTCTTCTCCCCCTACACTGCAGTATTCACACACAAATGTAGGGATGGGGGTAAGGTAGCCTCAGGAAATCAGGCAGCACAGAGAGATGTAGAGTCTGGAGAAAGACCCTTCACTCATCTTAAGATGAAGTTGTGCCTCTGCAAACTTCCCTGTGTGGTGAGGTCAGCTACAGGGATGCTGGGACCAAATTCTGGGACCCTAGGGACCAACTCGTCCCTCATTCCAGCCAGGCTGCACTACAGGAGAAAGGGGTTCAGTCTGTCAGGAAGTGCAGCAATTGTCCTGCTGGAGCCCTGGCTCACAACTCTGTCACATAAGCCCCACTGGAGTCCCTGTCCTTGTGTGCATGTGCAGAAGGAAGCTGCACCCAGAGTTGGTCAGGGAAATAAGGGGCCTCTGGGGAACCGTGGGAGTACCGAGGCCTTCTCTAGCACACTGCTGTTCAAGTTTAAGTAGCAACAATGGCCTGAAGCTGTCTGGATGAGAGGAAAGACCAGCAACAGGGCTCCAGGGGCCTCCACTCTGCCCTTTCTGAGGGGCGGAGGCTTTGATCCCAGGGACTGAGACTCATAAATAACATCCCAGGCTCAGGTACCATGGGACCCATGGAGGGCAGCTGGCTGACAAGGCAGATAGATCTATTGGCCTCAATGGCAGACCTGGCCCTGCTGCAGTGGCCTGTGATGGGTTTACAGCCTGGCTGCCCACAGTAGTTACCTCAGATTTATCACCCTTCCTTCTACTGGGGTAGTGGGAGCCGCCATAGGCTGCTGGGGAGCCCTTAAATCACTGTGATGCGTAATGCGGCTAGAGGGAGTAGAAGGGCAGGTAGGAGCCATCCAGGGGGTTGGGGCTTCCTGCTGGCTCCTCGGGTTACAGGCCTCTCTAGAAAGGGATTTACAACCCTTGGACCCAGTGGAGCCAAGCAGCCCCCCTGGGGAAGAGCGAGGAGCAGAGTCAAGACAATGAGGATGCCCAGTGCCAGCTGGGCTGGCCCAGGCAGATCTTTGCGAGGAGGAGCAAGGACCTGGCCCTGGAAACGCTGGCCACTGTGCCCCGAGAGGCAGCTTGCCCGGAGTCCCTCCATGCAGGTGCACAAATACTGCGTGTGCGCCTGCCTGCACCATCCCACCTTCCTGCCTGTTTGCCCGTCTGCAAGTGAGGCTGTCCATAGCAGCCCTGTGTGTGCAGGTGTCTGTACCCTTCCTCTGGGTGTGCACTGTGTATGTTTGAGGATCCATATTAGCAAACAGATGCATGCAATGAGACCATTCCTCATTGTACTCCAGTATCAGGCTGGGTGAATGTGCTTATGAATTAGTATTACACATGTAGTTAGAGGGTAGAGGGCCAGGGACACACTCAAAGGTGGTGGGTTTCAGATCTCTGTTCATGCCTGCCCACTGGGTAAGTCTGGGACAATAAGTGAGAGAGGGGACACACAGGAGGACAAGAAGAGCTGCTAGTGGTAGTGATCTTCAACAAGAAGGCAACTACTGCTGACTGCAAGAGATGGAAGGAAAGACCAGGTGGGCAGGGGTGGGTGGGAAGAGACAGAAAGAACAGAGAGAGAAAGAGCTAAAAGGAAGCACCCAGCTGTCCGTATAAGGCAGCCAAAGCAGCCCCAAATGTGGTCAGAGAGAACAGGAGGATGTGCATGCGTTAGAGAAGAGTAATAAAGGAAAAGCAGAAAGGACAGAGAGGGAGGAAGGTGACCCAAAAGGGGAGCAGTAGGATAAGGCAGCCAGCGGGGAGCACCATCTGCTCCAGAGGGCACCAGGAGCAAGACCTAGCAGCTGTTCCCACCTTAGCCACCTCCATGAGTGACAGCTGGTTCAGTGGCAGGACCCAGGGCAGCCTGCCCCCTAGCCACTCCCCTGCCATATGCTGGCTGCCACCCAATCCTGGCCCAGAGCACACGGAGAGTGAGCCAGGCTGGGGCAGGCATCAGGAAGCCAAACTTGCCACCTTGGAGAGTGCACACAGAACAGGGCACTATGCTCTCAGACACCTGTGGGCTGCTCTGCATGCTCCTGGAAGACCCAACCGCACTGATGCACAAATGGGTGCATGCATGTGGCATCTGCACTTGCTTGGGGACCTCCTTATGTGTTCTTATGAACACTTGTGTCCTGACTACACCATGGATCACTTGCAGAGAGCAAATCTGGTCCAGGCCACCTCTTCCTGTAGCCCTAGTAGTTTCTGAGCTTGGCTCTGCAAAGTCTTTCCTTTCTGTCCTTTATTTTGCACAGTAGGATCTTCTGGCCCTATTGCCTGGGAAGCCTGGGAAGCCTGGGTCAGCTCAGCTACAGCAGCCTGAACCCAGGAAAACAAGGTCTGGCCCTCTGATGCTGAAAGTAGCCTAGAGCCTACAGCTCACTTCTGCAAACCAGGTTCTGTCTATAGACCTAACTCTGTAGGTCTGAGATGATGTGGGGTGCCTATGGGTTTGTGGGCCTGCACCTTGGATGTGTATGGTTCCCAAATGGAATGGGTGTCATGAGGTACCCAGCAAGGTTAGATTTGAGTATACTGAGCCAAGTGAGAATTTTCCAGGTATGACATGTGGTCCTCCCCAAACCCTGAGTGTCAGTAAAAGTCTCCCAGTTGTCCCCCTGACTGCTACCCCTCCCCATTTCCATCCTTTACCAGCAAAAACACAACCTCCTATGTGAAGCCTCCGTGAGACACAGCTCAGAGTGACTCTCTGTGCTCCCAAAGCTCCTGAAGTCAACAGAATACTGCAATTGGTTTCCTGTCAATGATTTTGCACATACAAAAAAGCATAGTGACAATCAATAGCTATCGCAGTGAGAAGGCTATGAGGAGACCCCCATGATTGCCACCTCCTGGCATCCAGGCCTTGGGATAGTCCCCACCTTTCCATGTGGGTGGCACCAGTGACTTGCTTCTGATAGAATCTGGCCAAATTGATGGGATGCCACCCCCATGATTATGTTGAACAGGACTTGGCCTTGAGCTCTGGAGATCCTCCTTGAAAGCTTTGTGAAGCAAGTAGCCTTGCTGGAAAAGCCTGTGTGACAGAGAGCCACAGGCAGCCTCTTTGAACATGGGAGGCCTTCACTGACATCCCTCAGTCCTACAATAGCATGAATTCTGCCAACAACCTCAGTGATACGGAAGTGGATAATGTGTGTAAGGCTGCTTAATCTGCAGTTGTTTTACAGCAATAGAAAACTAATACCCAAGTGCCTACCACTTGATATAATAAACTTTATAATACAATTGGGGCCCCTATAAACCTTTTCTTAATTTCCTTTCCCTTCTTACCAGGTGTTTCTTAATATTTTCCTAGGCATGTGAATCTAAACATGTATGGTATTTTGTATGCTTTTAAGCTTTATATTTCTTTTAAAAATGTATTTAGAATGCCCATGCTATTTGGAAGCAACTTCTCCTGAGTATCTCATCATTATCCATCCCTCACATGTTGCTCAAGGCCCCACAGTGCTCCAAAGGAGGAGCACCAGCTATTGTCAGGCTGGGCCATCAGCAGCTCATGTCTGTGACTTCATGCAGACCTCAGCACCAGAAATAATCTTAAAGCCCAGCTCCTTCTCTTATTTCACAAGTAAATGAATCGCTGATCCTGAAATATAAAATGACTTGCCCAAGACTCACAGCAAATGGTAGAACTGAGATGGGTCCCAGACTACAGCCAGCTCAGGGCTTCTCATATCAAGCTGTCAGCTCTCAGATGATGCTGTTCCAAGGTTGGCCTAATTATTCCATTTCACATTGACATTCTATTAGTTAGAAACAAGTTACATTCAAAGGTGAGACTTACACAAAGGCTTGGATACCAGTAGGTGGACATCACCGGGAGCCTCCTCCAGCCTCTCCACTATAATAGTGTTGATTATGTCCTTTCCTTCCTTTCTTTCTTCCTTCCTTCCTTTCTCCCTCCCTCCCTGTCTTCTTTTTCTTTCTTTATTTTTCTTTTCTTTCTTTCTCTTATCTCTTTCTTTTTTCTTCCCTCCTTTCTTGTTTCTTTTTCTTCCTTTCTTTTTGTTTTCTTTCTTCCTTTCTTCTTCCCTGCTTCCTTTCTTTCTTCCTCCCTTCCTTCCTTCCTTCCTTCCTTCCTTTTTTCTTGTCATTATGTGTTTTTGTCAAATTAGTTCTGATGTGAAGACCTAGACTGAGCCCTTCTGGGCTTCCATTTACTGTGCTTTTCCCACTAACAGGACCACCCCCAAAGTTTGGGGAATTCAACACTTTTGAATTACATTTATTATGGCCTTTTATGCATTGATATTTTTCATTTAACAAAAGCAACATTGTATTCAATCTAAGTCCCAGATGTGTAAATGGAAGCTGATATTCTACCTCTCACCCTGCCCCCTGATGGAATCTCTCCCAGCACAGAGGAGAGATGATCCCGATGTACCTGTCCCACCTGGTGACCATCTCAACACAGTGTGGCCATGCCTTTCCTTGGGCACCTCAGCTGGAGCTGGTCACTTTTCTGAGCAAGCACAGCCTTGCCCTCTACTTCCTTCTACCTGTGTCCCTGGCCCCCAGTTTAAAAGAGCTGGAAGCTTTATATGCCAGCTAAAACCTCAATCTTGAGCAAATAGGCTGTGTGAGGGAAGCAGGTGGAAGTAGAAGCAGAAAGGACAGGGGCTTGCTTCTAAAATCAGGCACCCAGCATCTTCAGAGCCCTGAAACATGGTACGCTTCTTCCCCATCTTTAAGACCTTTCATCCTGGTAGACTATTCCCTGCCCAGTCATCCAGAACTAGGGAGAAATAGGTATGGTGACACATGCCAGTAATCCCAGCACTCGGGAGGCTGAGGCAGGAGGGTTGTGAGGACAGCCTAGATTACATAGCAAGATCCTGAAAACAAACAAACAAACAACAACAAAAAAAAATAGATCCAATGGAGAAAAGCAATATATCTCCATATCACAGCTCAATCATAGGCCAAGGAAGATGTCAGGGGCTTCCCCAACCCCCTGCACTCATCACTCTTCAAGGGACCACAGAGGGTCCAGACTCTCTATCTCAGAGCCAGGACTCCTCACCCCCTAGCCCAAGTGTCCAGCACAAAGCATAGCACATAGTAGGAAGCTGCTGTGGTCTGAATGTTGCTGTGCACCCAAAATGCATATATTGGAACTTTATCCTCAATGCAATAGCATTAAGAGGTGGGTTTTTTGGCAAGTGATTAAGTCATAAGGACTCTGCTCTCATGATTGGGATTTGCCTTTATAAAAGAGATGGAAGGAAGCAAGTTTGCCCTTCTGCCATGTGAGGAAACATAGAAGGCACCATCAATGAAGAGCCAGTCCTCACTAGACATTGAATCTTCTGGCACATTGATCTTGGACTTTCCAGCCTCCACAACGATGAGCAACAAATTGCTGCTTATGGTTGACCCTGCCTAATGTATTTTGTTATGGAGACCTACACAGACTAAGACAGAAGCCCATAAATGTTTATTGATTGAAGAATAAAGGACTGGTGAAGTAGTACGTGAACTAAGTTGCTATGCCTGTTTATATCACAAAGACTTGTGCTGAGGGGTGGTGAATTCAGTGATCCAGAAGGGGACCAGGATAAGAAGTCTGATTTCTCTGTGGACAGGAACACAAAGCCGGCTGTCTGGAGAGGACCACTGGGGCACAGTTGTTACCTGTAGGGACTTGTGTGTCCTTTCAGGGTAGAAAAAGGTGCTGTGAATTAAGGGAAGAGTTAAATGCCCATGGCCGCAGTTTAGAAAGAATGCTGTCCCCCATTCCCAATGGCCCCCCAGTGGTGAAGCTGAGAAAGGAACTGAGACCTTTGGCTGAGCTGCCAACCCAGGTTCAAGTCTGAAATAAGCTGCAGCCTGGGCACAGTGGAGGATCTTCAACAGTGGAGGATCTTCATGGCAAGGTGGCCCAGAGCTAGGGCTCTTTGTACCAAATGGCATTCTGACCACCACTTGAGTTTTAGGGGCTGCCCCTGCCCCCAGTATCTCCATATGCCCCCACCTATTTCTCTCTGATACCTCTAAGTTTATCCATTAGGAGTCAAAGCCTGTCACCTCACCATGAGAAGTGCCGCATCGAGTGAAACTATCTCTGTTGTTAGGTGCCGTCAAGTCATGTCCGATTCATAGCGACCATTATAGGGTTTTCAATGGCTGATTGCTTCAGGATTTCCTTGGGAGTGGATTACCACATCCTTCTCCCATTTTTGCAGTGCTGGGAATTGAACTCGGGACCTCAGAGACTGCAAAGCGGTACTCTTCCAACTGAGCTAAATCCCAGCCCTGAAACTATCTCTAGGAGAGTTACATTGACACAAATTTGTGCTAAGCTCCATGTGACAATGCATCCTCTCCAGTGCTCAGCTTTTGAGGGCAAAGACAGGGGTAAGAGGGCCCTGGGGAAGGTAAAGGTCAGCATAGCATGGAAGAGTAGGCTAACTCTCCTTCTTCCCGGTTTGGGGCTGGAGATATCGTCCTCTGCACCTCTGGGGACAGAAGCAGCACAGTGGCTGCCTGGCCTGGCCAGCTCTCAGCCAGCCCTGACACGCCCCCTGGCCAAAGAAAAACACTTCCCCTGTCCTTCATGCAGGCTTCTCTCAGCAAATGGAATAAAACGGCCCACTTATTTTTATCGCTCACAGATTTCTTGGGAAATGGGCTATTAGTTCCCCTAATGTAAAGATAATAGGCTTGTCCCCCTTAGCAAATGGCACAGCCCCAGCACAAACATGATCACAGAACTGTCAGGAGGTCTCCCCAACTGATGGAAAGGCTCTGGAGCAGGAGTGGACCCAGACAGAAGGAATCCAGGAGCAGCATGGTTTCCCCCACCCCCACTTTCAGGGGCTGAGTCCTTGGGGCCAGGGAGAGACCACTCATACCCTCTCCTTGGCCTGACTTTCCTCTCCCCTGGGCTGGCCAGGTGGGACTGGGCATTGGTAAAGGTCAAAGGAGATGTTCAAAAGCAGACTGAGGGCATCTCTTGCTCTGCCAGAGGTGGGAGCCCAACTGCTACCAAGTGGGCTCTCCCAGGCAGAGGCTTCTAGGCCTACCCTGCTACTGCAGGTGAACCCACCCTAGAAGACACCACTCCCAATTGCATAGTCTCTGCCTCTAACCCACACAAACACCTGCAGGGTAAGTGCATCCTATGACGCGGTTGGAAAACCCACAGGTGAAGTACATTAGCCACCACCAACTGGCAAGACAACGGCTGAGCTGGAGTGGAGAGGAAGAGCTCCATAGGCTAAGGATGCAGCCCTCCTCAGAGAAGCTTCAGTCCTGGGGACCCCTCCCCTCCATCTCTATCCCCCAGGACTGAAGCTTCTGCAGTACTAGCACTTTGGGGACTTTGGCAATGAAAGGGAGCCATGGTTCTCAGTGAGTTCCCCTACCTTCTCCTCACCCACACACACAGTGTGGGACCTCCTTAGCCCTGGGCAAGAGCTGCCCTCTCCCATGCAGAATAGGCAACCTGTACTCTGCAGGGCTCTGTTCCCCGTACTGAGCCAGGGCCCTGCGGGACACCAGGGCACTGTCCAGGCCATGCTCTCATGTCATGTTACTGCTTTACTTTGTGTGTGAACACCAGCTTCTTGTCTAGGCTTCATGCACCGTGAGGCCAGGGCCCTGGCTGATATTATGGTTTTTTCTCCTGGGATACTTGGGCAGTGCCAGGCAGTTAACAAAGAGACTGGTTCTACCTACTGATGGCCCACAGCGGGGCGGTGGGATGGGGCTTTCTTCACATGGGCCACTGGAGTCTGTGGCTTGCAGACCTCTTTTTCTGCTTAAGGCTCCATTTCCCGCTGTGCTGGTGCTATGCCTGCATCCCATGAGCCCCAGGTCTGGCCCCTAGCAGGTGCTCTCCCCAAATCCCACTTGCTGCCCCCTTCCCTGAACTGTGGAAGCACAAACCAAAGGGCAGCAGGGACAGCCTCACCCAAAGGGCACCTCACTGACTATCCCTCCTTTGCTCTGTTGTCAGGGGCCTGGGTGGAGGCACCATGTTCTGAGGATGAGGGAAGATGGACTCATGCAGTCTTTCTGTTATGAAAGAGAAAAGAATCTGTCTAGAGCCACAGAGCTTCTGGGCTTGGGCAAAGCTGCTCTGCCAAGGAGGAGGATGAGGCCTATGACCATCCCTTTAGGGCTACCATTGGGCCATCAGAATCCCTTTAAGGGACAGTGATGGGGGTGGAATCATTCTGTATTTCAGAAGGGGGACCAAAGGCTAAAGAGGGGACAGAGGGATCCAAATACCCTCCAGCTACTTTGAGGTTTCAAAAAAGGGACAGAGATTCATCTCCATCAGGAGAAAGGAAAAAGAAGTCACCAGGGAGCACAGAAGGATGAGGCCAGGAGAAATTTTAGTGGGCAAATGAAGAGGATGGGCCAGTTTCCTGATCAGCTGCTGCTGCTGTTGCTCCTCCTCCTTCTTCTCCCTGTTGCTTGAGCTCCGAGGTCACATCCTGGGGCTCTGTCTCCCCTGCTGGCTCGTCAGGCTGCTGTTCTGCCAGGAGGTGGCCAGCCAGCTGCTCCAGAGCCTCCAGGCTCACCCTTTGCAGGCGTTCCTCGTGCTCCTGCCTCAGCAGCTGCATCACGGCCTTGGCATCCTGGGAACTAAAGTGTTTGGTGAGGACCCGGTCCAGCTGGTGCCACAGCGGCTGGGTTTGGTGGGCTTTGTCCAGTGCTGCCTTCTCCAGGGGCCTCATGATGACGTTGATGGAGGCATTGGGACCAATGCTGTAGTCACAGAGGCGCTTGTCATCAGCCAGGAGTTGGCCGCGGAACAGCAGGTGCTGCCGCTCCTCAGGCACCTGCAGCCTCTCGGAAACCAGCTTCTTCAGCGTGGCCACGCTCTCTTTCCCAGACACCTTTAGGCTGCATCTCCGGCCCAAGAGTAGCTTGACCGTGAGGAACATTGGGCCAGAGAGCAATCAGGAGGGATCCATGCTCTGGGAGCTTCCCTGAAGGTAACAGGGCCCTGCCAAAGGTGGCCCTGTCACTGGAAGGTCAGTGGTCCCAGGAGGCCAAGGGCCCAGCCCAGGTGAGCAGCCACTGGTTAATGTACAATGATGTCACAATGCTGCAGGAGGGCTCATTTCCTGAACAGAACTTTAGGGACACTGTGGGCACACAGTATTCCTTTTTCCATGAGTAGAGAAAGGAGGAGAGAAGAGAAAAAAAGGAGGGCCAAGCAAGAAAATGTAGGCCTTGGAGAAAGGCGAGTGGGGACAGAGAAGGAGGGCTGGAAAGAAGGTGGCAAAAGACGCCTGCCTATCGATTCATTAACACATGTGTACCAGGTGCCTTTTTCGTGCCAGAACCCATACCTGGGAGGCAATCGTATCAAAACCGACACCTTCTGTCTTCATGAAGACTTCAGACCAGTGCGCAGCTCACCTGCATCAAGGGTCTTCTTTTTGTCAAGTTCTTTACAAGCTCTCTTGGATGGGGTTTCCAGAAGCAGGCCCTGGGACAG
The DNA here is from genome assembly GCA_007922755.1 of Pedetes capensis. Lineage (NCBI taxonomy): Eukaryota > Metazoa > Chordata > Mammalia > Rodentia > Pedetidae > Pedetes > Pedetes capensis. The sequence continues at coordinate 17,562 of VMDO01001454.1, forward strand.
GGATTTGAGTACAATGCATAGTTGGGAAGTGATCCCAGGAACATGGGTTTGGGGTGGGGGTAGGAGACAGAGTGTGGAAGGGAGACAAAGAAGGGAGAGAAGCCAGACCTGCATCACAGGAGGCTTCCATTGAGGGATCCATGCTTTGGGAGCTGCCACTGAGAAGCAGGAAGTTGCATCTCTGTCCTCTGACTCCTGATTCCAGTTAACATAGTGCCATCTTCTTGGCCCTCTTGGTCCAAGAGCATGTCCTATGACTAGAGACAACCCTTGGGCGGAGACATGCAGGTGTCTGCAGTAGAAGCCATCAGGCCGTCAGGAAGGTGAGCACTGAGGGGCTAGAGCAGGGCCACCAACAGTATCTGCTCCATACCCACTGCTTTATTTCATTCTCACAACTTATGAGGCAGGTACTGCCAAGGAGGAGTGGAGGCTCCGCTTAACTCTACAGGAAGCAGGCATCCAGCTGTGTCTTCCATGTGGCAGGTGCCAAGCAGACACCAGGATTCAGAGGTGAATAAGGACTGGGACCCTGACTGGACCTGTGCTGGGTTAGTCTTCTTACTGGATTTGGAATTTTCAGTGCAACACATTAGTGATAGCCTCCTGGGTCAAGCCCTTTATGTAAGCTGTCATGCGTAAGCTTGTGAAGAAGAAGACATTGTCTCTGTTCAGAAGTGAGGAAGCTTGGAGAAGAGATGGCTGCTTTCCCACAGGGTCTCCCCAGCTCGCTGTGCTTACCTGCTGTGCTTGCCAGTACCCAGCCCTTCCTCCCCATGCCCAGCACTATGCCAGTGCTTCTCTGCTTGTTGTAGGGTTGTTTTCTTCTTCTTTTTTCCATTATTGATAAATGTTGGTAGGGTACAGAGTAATACAGCATTTGCTTTTTCCATTGTGCAACTATTACATCACTTTTGGTTATACTTTCATCAACTCACAAAGTTTATGGAAACTTGATTAATATGTAGTAAAACTCATATGCAATTATGGGTTATATTCCCCTATTTTTCCCTTGTACTCATGAAGTTGCATCAATGACACTGAGATTATCCTTGGTTTTCAATGGCTGATTGTTTTAGGGTTGCTTTGAGAGTGGGTTGCCACATCCTTCTCCCATTTTTGTGATGCTAGAAATCAAACTCGGGGCCTCAGAGAGTGGAGAGTGGCACTCTACCAACTGAGCTAAGCCCCAGCCCTCACATTTGGCAGGTGACCCAAATTCTAGTCCTAGATAACACAGAGCTCAAGGAGTCGGGACCACCAGCTGCTTCCTCATCGCTCTCTCCTCTCCTCCCCCAACCCAATGAGCCCACTGATAATTTCCTGCACATGTATCTGAAGTCCACCCTCTCCTGCATCCCCACTGCCTGCCCTACTGAGGCTCTTGCCACCCTCCAGCTCTGAACTCATGCTTCATCTTCTCTATCCAGCCCACCACCTTGGCTGCATTTATGCCCCAGCCAAAGGGACCCTCTTCAAATTAAGGTTGTGTCGCTACCCGGTGTAACACCATCCAGCTTCACCCCCCTTGCTTTTGGAAGCAAAATCAGCCACCTTGATCTGGCACCTCAGGCCATGGTGGCCTGGCCCTGCTTGCCACCCCAGCCTCACTGTCCACCCAGCCTCATTGCCTCCCCACTTTGCATCCTCTACTCCAGCCACTCCAACCTCCCATCGTCCTTGCTTGTTTGCTTGTCCTGTCTGAACTCTGCCAACTTATCCTTTAAAACTCTGCTTTAAAATCCCCCAGCCAGGCGCAGTGGCTCATGCCTATAATCACACTAACTGGGGAAGCAGAGGCAGGAAGATAGGAAGTTAGAGGCCAGAGGCAGTTTGTGTAACTTAGGGAGACCCTGTCTCAAGGTAAAAAAAAAAAAAATTAAAAATGAGCTGGAGATACAGCCAGTAGTAGAGTGCAAAGCATGCATGAAGCCATGGGTTTAACCCTCAAGTACCACAAAATAAATAAATAAATAAATAAATAAATAAATAAATAAAATAAAATAAAATCACCTCTACCATGAAGCCTTCCCTACTTTCCCCAGTGCTGGGCAGAGTAATCCCACCTCCTTCTGTGTAGCCATTACTCCTGGTGAACATATTTGTGTTGATACACCCAATACATGCTTTGGTCTTTCTCTCTGGCTCTCAGAGACAGAGACTGGTCCATTTTTATCCTGTGCCTTCAGCATATCAAAGCTGGTACACAGACACCTTTGAATGCACGCTTGTTGATTAAGAAGGTACAGCTTAGACATGCTGAGCCACGAGGGAGTGTGCAGGGCCCACTATGCAGCCTGCCAGCAGCATCTCCCTCACCATACCTCCTCACCTAGAGAGATAAAAATCTAAATAAAAAAGAAGTCAGAAAGCAATCCCAGTCTTTACCAAAGGATCTTCTATAGTATTTCTTTAAATAGTCAACTCCCGAGGTACAGTTGATATAAGCCAGAATTCGCAAATGTACATACAGTGGGGGAGGGGCCCGAAGACTCTGTGATAGAGATGCAGGGCATCTGTGTAGATGGAGAGGAGGGATGGGCAAGGTTTCTCCGGGGCCCCTTGCGCTCCCAGCCCCTGGCAGGGAGGTCCCTGGAGTGGACAAATTATTGAATGGACAGCATTGGAGCCATCCTGTGGGAGCTGCCAAAGCAGAACTAACTCAGGAAATCTTAGGGGGTGAGATTTGAGCTACCTGCAGGAGACAGGCAGGTAAGGTGAGAAAGAAAGTGGCCTGAAATCTCTCCCAGGACCCTGTTCTTCTAGAGGAAAGGGGCAGAAGCCAGAACTATGAGCATGGAGGAAGATGAGATCAGCTGTCCCCTCCAGCTTCTGTCCTGCAGGCCCATCTATCCAACCATGAGCTGCCCAGGACACAGGAAACCTCTGAAAATTTGTTGGGTCTGGGCTCCTAGAAGCCACAGCCCAAGCTCCATTGCTCCAAGACCAGTGGGCACATGCAGTCAGGGGACACTCGTATTTACCAAAGGATCTTCCATGGTATTGCTTTAAACAGCCAAGTCCCCAAGGGCATTTGAAATAAGACAGAAATTCAAATGTGACAAGGACTTTGAGGCCACACCTACTGAGTACACTTTCTAAACCAAGCTACCTGGTCTAGGAAGTCCCAGTGTTCATGGCCCATGAGGACAGAAGCATCTCAGTTAGTGGTGTCCATAGAAGCTGAGACAAATGGCAGTACTCAACTCCTGTGCCATGGAGATCCTGCTGCCCTCTGAATGGAAACAGTAGAGACACCTTGCTGGAACCTCAAATCACATTTGGAGCTTGGAAATTGCCCGAATTTCCTTGTGTAATTGCTTTGTTACACCATTAACGTGAGAAAATGTAATTGTGTAATTGTGTAATCAGAGCAGGCAATCAGACATGACTGCCCTAATTAGGGGGGAAGATCATCTGGAATGAGTGGGTTTTGTGACTTGGGAGAAGGAAACAAATGTGTGCAGACGGTAGACAGTAGTAGAATTGGATCTCTCTTGAAAACAATTGCAAATGCAACTGGTGTCACTGGGAAACCAGTCTGATGGGAAGTATAGGGATGGGAGAGTGCCTTGGGACAGGTCTGAGCATCCAGATTCCTGGAGCCCTTCACAATGCTCCTGATCAGGCTGACTGAACCTTGCTACATTGAGGGTGAGAATTCTGTAGAATAAAAGCCAAGTAGCCAGTGCTGGCCTGGGGCCTGGCTGGAGCTAGCCTGGTCTCTGGGCCCTGTCTTGCTCCTGTGGTTAATGGGAGTGTGATCACTGCCCAGCTCCCTTGCAGGATTGCAGAGAGGCCTAAAACAGGTCCTGCTGTCAGGACTTAGCACAGTGTTTGATTCATAGAGGTATTAAATGTAGCTTGACTTACAAATGTAAATGGGAGCACCTACTGTGACCCCCCTAACTGTCAGAGAAGATCCCATTATCCTAGAAACACACCCCAAGTGCAAAACCCAGCCTGCACAGGTAGGCCAGCAGAGCAGTGCCCTGCAGGCAGGCCTGGCCAGAGAGAGAAAGGAAGACGAGGTGGGAAACATCACTGACATCTGAGGAGCACTAGGTGTGGGGAGTTTAGGCCACTCCCTGGGCTGCATGAAAGGCTCATGGGGAAGATAAGTTACCATCTCTGCCCACTTCACTCCCCAGCAAGTTTTCAAGTTACTACCCATGATCGTCAGGCTGACTTTGCAGTGGCAGCTGGGGCAGGACAGAAACTGGGGAACAAGGGCCAAAGCAAGAAAGACATAGAAACTGCAGGAGGGGAAAGCGACCAGGGGCCCTTAGGGTGGGGAGACCCACAAGACAAGACAACAGGAAGGGGCTGGAGAAAAGGCACAGGCGGGAGGGGAAGCAGCCCTAGGGAAGAGGCAAGAAAGGGAAGGAGGGGAGAAGCACAGGCAGGAAGGATTGTTCACGCAAAGGACAATAAACACCCATTGGCCACGCCTCTGAGAGCACAGTCCCTCTGCCCTGCTCCTTACAGTCTGGAAAAAGTTCATGGGAAAGGTTGGGCAGAGCAAAGGGGATCCAGCGAGGAAGCTATTTATCACAGAGGGTCAAGAGCCCACCACTGCGGCTCCCAGCACTCCCTGCCACCTGCACCCACAGAATCCTGGTACTCAACAGCATGTCTGGAGCACCTGTCACATGCCTCCTCCTTGCAAGGCCCTGGAGAGACAATGCTAACAACGGCAAGTTCCCCACAGCTCTGTGGCAAGGGCCACCCTCAGGCCCACTCTGTGCTACCACCCGAAGCTGTCACCAGGGACTCCTGCCCCTTTGAGGAGGGGTCTCTCAAGGCTGCTGTGTACCCCACTAGGCCTAGCTCAGGACAGGACAGGCAGCTCTTTAGGAGGTCCCAGAGGAGGAGGGAAGCAGATATTGTGGGGCCACATGAGCTCAGGGTAGGCAAGTTGCCATCCCAGACCTGCTCTTACTGACAATGGGCAGCCCAGCACCTGTCCAGGCCTCCACTCTTGCACCCATCACTTTATTCCTAGCCTGTACCGCTATCCTGGAGCCCTGGAGAAGTCAGATGCTGGCTGGGGCAGCTGGGAAGCCTAGCCCTAGAGCCAGAGTCCAGTGCAACTCCCACCTTCTAGAAAGCGTGGGGCTGCAGCCTGCTGTCGCCACTAGATGTCACTGGTGACCCCCCTGGCCAGCTCCATTGGTAGTCACCAACCAAGTGGCCCTGGGAACTGAGCATCCTGGTTGCAGAACCTCATCTAGAGAGAACATCCTCCTTCCCACAGACTACCAGTCATTCCCCTCCCTAGCCCTTGCCAGCCATGCTTGGGGCACAGTCATCAGGGCCCACATGAGTAGTGTGCTGGGCAGGTGCCAAGGCAGGAAGTGGACAGAGATACACAGCCGTGTGGAGGACACACAGACCTGTCACTTCAGCACCATGCCTAAACTCTACCACAAACAGGAAGGAAGTCCTGACTCCAACAAACATCGGGCAGGACAGAGGGCTTCACCAGGGAGGAGTTTGGGGAGGGTCATAGGAGGTGCCCCATTGGGGAAGGCAAGAAGGACTCCCTGGCTAAGGGCACAGCACACACAAGCCCCGTGTGGAAGTGTGGGATTCGCAGATAACTGAGTGCTGAGAGGGCTGGAGAGAGGAGGCAGAGAGAGGCAGGGCCAGCCACCTTCACAGCAGTGTTTTCTACTAATCCCTGCAGACATGACCCAAAGGAGGACGCCCCAGTATTGCCCCACACACACTCTGCCACCCTCAGCGGGGGTCATCAAAGGTCCTCCTCCCCACACTGTTTCTGAACTTGCTGTTGGAAATGGCACAACTGCAACGATGGGCCTGAGGCTGGGAGTCAGGGTACGAGAGGCAGACAAGGCGGCCCTGGGCTTCCTGCTAGCTGGTAGTTCAGTTGGGAAGGAAGAGGAGCCTTCCAGCCTACATGGCTGTGGAGAAATGGAAATAAGCCCCTAGCCTCTGGGTCTTGACTAAATTTATGTGCTGAACATTGGGTCTTCTGCCCTGGGAGCCACTTGTCCTTGGCTGGACCAGGGCAAAAATCATGACAAGGCTGGGTTCTGGGCTAGACAGGAGCCAGTGGCCCAAGAATGGTGGGAATCACATGGGTTGGCAGATAGTTCTTCTCTGCAAGTTGCACCAGGGTCACTGAGTGGTTAGTGCAAGAGTCCCCCCAAGCCATCCAGAACCACAGGGCATGATCCCCAACTCCAACTTCTACCTGACTGCCCACTTCCTGCAACAGCATGGAGGGTGTGTGCTGAAGGATTCAATATTACATTTCTGATATGAGGCTGAGAATGCTACTTACTGCAAACTATTAGCAACAGAGAGAATAAGCCCCACTTAGTCAAACCAAGGCACAGGCAGAGTTAGCTGGAATCCGGGAGATGGACACGATGACCTTGACCATCAGAGGACCTTGACAAGCCTTCACAGTAAATGCAGGCAGCAGTGCCTGGATAGAAAGCCCCTGCCTTTTTGTTCAGCAGGGCTCACATTTACACAGTGTGAGAAGGGTGACTGAAATGTAATCATCATGCTCTGATCAACAAAAGAGGTGATCGGTGGGCCTGCTGCAGCCTGGACCAGGGCCCCCTGGGTTCTGGAGTCATGGGCTGTCAGAGGGAAAGGGGGGCTGAAAGTGCAAGAGATGGGCCCAGAGGGGAGTCTTGCTAATTGCCAGCCTACGGTGGGAGGGATTTCCACTCCAATGGACCCTGGGGAGAAGGCTGTGTCCAGGAGAGGAATTGGCCCCAAGCCCAAGGAAGTGAGGCAGAATGGCCATGGGGAGACACGTGTGGGGAGGGGACCCCAAGTCCCCAGCCAAGTTTCTGGGCCCCAGATGAAAAGTGAATCACTGGTTCCCCCTGGAGGGGAGTAGTCATTCACCCTGTAAAAGTTTATTTTTATACATGTCTGATCTATTTCACATCCGCTCAGATATTTTGACACATATACAGGAAATGTAACTCTCTCCCATATGGCAGTGTTTGGTTGGCCGGACCTGGGGAAACTCAATAGGGTCACAGAGGAGCAGAGGGAATAGCAGCGTCAAGGAAGAATGCCAGAGGCCTAAGGCCACCTGGGCATCTCAGGCCAGCAGGCTGGGGACAGGGGTCACAGTGAGGTCAATGCAGAAATCTTCCTGCCTGGGTTCAGAGCCGGAGGCCCCAGGCCTTGAAGGCTGCATGGCTCTGGTTGCTGCTCTGCAGGAAGGTGGTCTGAGGATGCAGAAGAGGGCAGGGAGAGCAAGCAGCTGAAGGCATGAGGCACCTTGAGAGAAACAAAACTGGCCTGAGACGCAAAGGTCTCCTGAGATACCTGATACCAACCGAGGACCAGGGCTTGTCTCCATGTCTCTGCAGCAAAGGACCTGGAGATGTACAAACAGCTGAACAAAGGGACGGGGAAAGAGCTCTATGCTGGGCATTAACTCCCTGGAACTTCCCCCAGTTGCCCAACTTCCATAGGCCTCAATTTCCTCATTTATAAGTTGAGGTGGCTATTGCCCAGCTGGGAAGCCAGGAGGCTTAAAAGAGTGTGAGTATTGTTTGTGAAAAGGGCCTGATGAAGGAGAGGAGGTCGGAGCATCCTAAACTGTAACATGGGGAGAATACGAGCATTTCCCACGAGGGAGGTGCTACAATTGCCATCACAGAGCCTTGCTCCAGGGTGGCCAGTGAACATCAGCCCCTTCCTTCCATTCTGTTCCACAGGCACTGAGCCCACAGTCTGCAAGCAGAGCTGGTAGGTCTTGAAATAATGCTGCCACAGGCCCTTAGAGGTGTGAACACAGGGTGCTTTGGGAGACCAGGGATGGCAGCTTCCTCCTTCACACCAGTCACGGGAGGAATTGTCTCAGCTCCAACTTCCTGAGGTCACCTCACCTCTCCCATAGGGAGAAGCAAAGTGTGCAGCTGATTGTTCCAGGAAGAAATGACCCATCACTTTTGCAGGGCTCTTTAAGCTTAAATTCATATACATCACATCCCCATAGGGTGCCATGGGATGTAGGTTGATGGTTCCTTACACATGAGCCGGGGCAGACATTCCCTGGGATGACTTGATGCTGGCATGGGACAAGGGCGTGGGCAAGGCTGTCCTCAAAACAATCTCTCCCAATGAAGTATTTGCAATTAGCATTGTTCTAGTCCTCTGTGGGCTGGGATTTAGCTCAGTGGGTAGAGCGCTGCGCTGCAGTCTCTGAGGCCCCGAGTTCAATTCCCAGCACCGCAAAAATGGGCGAAGGGCCTGGCAATCCACTCCCAAGGCAATCCCGAAACAGTCAGCCATTGAAAACCCTATGAGGGTCGCTATGAGTCGGATACCGACTCAACGGCACCTAACAACAACAACAACAAGTCCTCTGTGCTTCAAGTCCATAGGAGGAGCCCAGCCTCTGTCCCCTGAGAGCGCCCCTTATGTCTCAGAGCCTCCTTCCTCTTGGCTGTGGGCTCATCTTGCTGTCTTGGTTGGCAACACTGCCCCAGTGGTTCAGCATCTCAAAGCAGCCAGGACCAGCTTCGAGTCCCTGCTTGGTAGTGGAGTGTGACAGTCAAGTTGCTAGGCCCTCGCTTCCTCCCTTCTCCTCTGGAAGCCAGAGTGTCAGTAGGTGGAGGCTGCACTTGGCCTCACAGCCACCCATCCCCCCACTCACCTCCCATAAATCCTGGCGACCCAACAGGAAGGCCCTTTAACTAGCACATAAAAGTGCTTTGGGCTTTCAAAGGCCCGCGCTCTGTGTTTACAGGGAGCACAGGCTTTTTACGGGCCATTTCCAGTCTCCCCTCCCCTGACCTTCTGATGCATCTTGGTTTCTAGCTGTAGGGTGGGGAATCCGCACAGTCCAAGCCACGTGACCATGGGGCATAGGGGGATGAGAGACCCCTGGAGCCTGGAGGCAATGACAACTAAACATAGACCTGCTGAGCACCCACCCACCTACTCCATAGCCCAGGCATCCTGCTAGGGTCACTCTCCAACTCACCTTCTGTCCTTCAGGTGAGTCACAAAATAGATACTCATCAAAATGTTGCTCATCCATGGATGGATGGGCAGCCATGGTGGCTGGAGACCCATTTTGGAAGGGGCTCAGGGAACTCCTCTGTAGAGGGGGTGAGGGCCTTGTCCTGAGATGTGCTAGGGCAGGCCAGTCTGGAGTGGCCAGGCAGGCAAGCTGTCACTTCTAGGATTCAAGTAATGGATCTTGAGCATCTTTTTCTGCCCCGAAAGACTATCATCCTACAGTTCTTTGAGCCTGCAGCCCAGAGGAGCTTTCCCCACCTGGTCCTCTGATCCCAGCTTGTCCAGAGACCTCTTGCAGGAACCTTAGCTCTAAGAATAGGAGGGCAAGAGGTGTATCTCCTGGGGATGGGGAACGAGGTCAGGAAGCAGAGAGGCGTCCTGGCTGAGGTGGACTGGACAGGGAAGCCCTTCACCAGCTGTCCCCTCTCCCTCTTCTTGACTCTGTCTCGCTCTCTCCTTATTTGCCCTGTATGGTCTGGCTCCCCCTCCTCCCGCCCATTCCCTCCTCCCTGCAGTCCTTCTGCTCTTTCCTCATTCTTCCCTTTGCTTTTTCCTGCATCTCATCCTATTCTCTTTCGCTGACTCATTTCAGAGTCCATTCAAGACTATCTTACCACAGGTGGACATCCAGGGAATGTCTGTGCACTCAGCGCCTGTGGAACAAATGTGAAGTAAGAAACCGTCGTTCACTGGCCACACTGGAACCAGGATCTGTGCTGTCAATTGTGGCATCCCCTTCATGGGAGAAGCTTGTACTCTCCCTGTGTTACAGTTCAGGAGCATGAAGAGCACACTGGGCATCTACAAATCAGATCTCAGGCAGATAAGGAGAGAGGGAAAGGACCTGGGGCCAGCACCTCACTTGTCCCAGGGCCTCCCCAGACACTGGGACTTTCTGGGGGGTACCTGGACCTGGTTGTCCCCTCTGGCAGGGAATGTGCTTCTGTCATTCGAGCCTCCCTCCTCCACCCTAGCCAAGTGCAAAACTGGATTAATTGGTTCTCCCCTTTATATTTCTATCTTTTTACTTACTCTGTTTTCCCTTCTTTCTTGGACAAGGTTGTCTCTTAGAGTCTCTTTTACAATTAAATCATGTAATTTTAAGATTCATTGAGCACATGCTGCACATTGCATTAGGCACGTTTGTGTCTGTTATTACACTGAAATCCCACAACCACTCTCTGAAGCTGTTTGTTCCTACTTTACAAGTGCAGAAATGGAGGCTCAGGGAATGGACATGGTTTGCTTAAAACCACACATGCCATCATTGGAGGGGCCTAGGATTATTCTCTGTCCATCCTCAGTAAGGCAATGACAATTAAGTCTCCCTAATATGGCAGTATAAAGTGCCAGAATATAACACAGTGCAGGCCATGTAGACAGAACACTTAGAAGACCATAGAGCAAAGTGCAGATACTGTCCTTAGTATTCCAAGCACATTTGTTCACAAGAATCCTATGAGGTAAGGACTACTTCTATCCCCATTTTACAGATGATGAAACTGAGGTGCAAAGGCATTAAACAACTAGCCCACAGTCCCACCACTAGCAAGTAGCAAAACAAGAATCAGGCCTCATCACTTGGCCTCCAGAGTATAGTCCCATCGTGGGACTCCCTTCCCCCTGACTCTGCAGCAGGTGGCCATCAATTAGGAAGTGCAGGGTGGCAGAGCAGCCCTCCAATTTGGTTCGCAGAGGCCTGTGAGGCTCGCCTATGGAATGTGAAGGCATCCCCTCAAGTGTCTGAGTCTGTGGGGCCTGAGGAGCGCCAAGGCCAAGGGCTGAGGAAGGATGCCATGGGAAGTGTTTGGCTGGACAAGAGATCCTGTCTTCTTTCCAGCCTGTAGAGAATAAAGACCGCTATTGGGAGCCCCTGCCCCCAGCTGGCTGCTCCCAAAAGGGCCTGTCATCTCCCCTTCTGGGAAAGCCCTGGGAGAACTTCTGACCTTCTGTTCCCCACACCCTCCCTGGGAATCCTGGCCAGGGAGGGCCCTGTCACAGCCGTTCACCAGCACCCTACTTGTTCCAGAGCCTCCCCAGCCACTGGGACTTGCTGGGGGGTACCTGGTCCTGGCTGTCCCCCCTGGCATGGCGGGGAATGTGCTCTGTCATCCTAGCCTCCCTCCTCTACCCTAGCCCACTGCAGAATTGGATTAAGAACAAAAATATGAGCTGTGTTTGTTTTAATCAGCTTCAAGACACGGGGGCTTCTGAAGGGAAGGAGAGTGGGCCGGAGCTGGCCCCAGGGCAAGCAGGCTGGGCGGGGATGCCATCCTGGGGTCAGGAGCATGCAGAGCAAAGAGAGCATCTGCAGGTCAGATCCTGGGCAGATAAGGAGAGAGGGAAAGGACCTGGGGCGGCCAGGGAGGATGAAAAGAATGGGAAGGAGGGAGGGAGAGACAGGTCTTCCTGAGAGTCCAAGGCCAGGGCTGCCCACAATCCCTGTCCTGGAGTGAGGCGAGACAGGAGGTGGAGGTGGTGCTGGGGTGAGAGGTGACCATGGGAAGTGACCATGGGAAGCCAAGGGAGCCTCTGGGACCTGGGAGAGTGGCCAGGGAGTAATTTTTCCAGAAGATGGGCTTCCTCCTGGCCTCTGGAAAGAGGGGTGATGGAAGGAGAAGAGGGAGGGCCAACACTGTTCCACCACCAATGGCAGGAGGACCCTCTTCCAGGGCTGCCCCAGAGCCTGTGCAATGGTGTCTAGACTCAGCTTCGTGCCTAGACGTGTCCGCACCTGAGGGGACAAGTGCTAGGTTAAATGGAGCACGAGGAATGCAGTGAGGGGCAGGCAGAGAGAACAAAAGACTGGCAAGGCAAGAAGCTGGAGGAAAATGGCATTCCCTGGACAGACAGTAGGCTGCACGAAGACCTGGAGGCCGTGGGGTGTGGAGGAAGGGCTCTGAATGGGGAGCCAGGAACCTGGCCCCTGGTGTCACACTCTGCTAGCTTCCTGTTTGACCTCAGAAGCCACATGCCCTCTGTAGACCCTGGTCTCCTGGTTCATAAGACGGAGTGATGGGGCATAAGCTAGGTGCTCTAGGATCCTGAGACATTTACCAACTTCTGAATAAGTAGCCCCACACAACTGGACATACAACTGTATACTTGAGACAGGAGTGCCTAGCCTCACATTAGTCCAGTGAGCTGAAAAAAGGGCCCAGAGAGATTCAAAGACTAGTCCAAGCTGACACAGACACTGAGAGAAGTTGGTAAAAGAGCCCAAGGCTCAGGGTATTCGGCTAATGCTCTAAAACCAGGAGGACCACATAGGCTCAGGCTGGTGCACAAGTTAGAACACCCAGATGAAAACAATGATGTCAAACAGTTCCACGCAGGGCTCCCAGACCTCCAGTTTCTCTCACCAGGCACTAGGAAAAGGGCATAGATCTTCACCCTCCACATTAACACCTGGCACCAACCTGACCCCAACACTCTGGGTTGCTTTTTCCTGAGGAGAATGTGCAGTGATGGCTGGAGGTCTGAGTGCTCACCTTAGACCAGAGCATGGGCTCTGTGGGGAGATCCAGGTCTTCTAATTCAGACTCATGAAGGGTTCTGGCCCATGATGATATTTTTACTAGTCTAAGGTGAAGAAGAAAAATAAGTAGCAAATTCTTCATGTTGTTGTTGTTAGGTACTAGTGAGTCCTGTCGAAGTCATAGTGACTTTCATAGGGTTTTCAATGGCTGCTTATTTCAGGGTTGCTTTAGAAGTGGATTGCTACATTCTTCTCCCATTTTTGCAGTGCTGAGGATCAAACCCAGGGACTCAGCAAGCACAGAGCAGCACTCTACCAGCTGAGCTAAACTCCATCATCCCTTTTCTGATTTCGAATGCTCTTTCCTATTAAAAAAAATGATGAAGGTGATATTTCTGGGAAGTCTATTCTTGCCAAATAAGAATTGTCAAGCCTATATCCATCCTTCAATTAATATTGTTAATTGGCCCATAAAATCCACACATTTGAAAATAATGATATATCTTACTTAGAGACATTCTTGCCTAGCCTGAAGCATATTCTGGGGCTTTGTATGCTACAAGTGCCTAATAAATGTGCATCACAGGACTTACCATAGTTGGGGCAGCAGGGACCTGCATAGAGAGGCCTGGGCTCTAGAACCTCAAATGACTGGCAGGGCTGGAGCAAACTGCTGCACGTTCCGCTTTAGTTTCCTCTTCCACAAAATGAGGAGACAGGGCTGTAGGTGCCCCCTGAGATGAGCCCCAGCAGCAGCAGACCCCACCCAGCTCCAGGAAGTTAGGAGTGAGCTCAGGGAACATAGGCTGGGCCAATCTCAAACACGAACATGAGGAATTTCGACCTCTTAAGGAGGAGGCAATGGGTACACTGGCTTAGCCAGCCCATGGAAGAGAAGCTCTAATACCAAGAACAACAAAGGGTCTGCTGACCACGAGAAAACAGCCAGCCTGGACTTTAACCAGGATGTAGGCCCAAACCAAACTGATAGCCACTTGTCCACTGTTCCAAGCCTCCAGCTGCATCTCCCACCTGTTTCTCAAATTGTCTCCACAAGTCATCTCAGCCCTGTAGGTTAGTCATCCCCATCCAATGCAGCACAGTTCCACAAAATTTAACACTAGAACATATGTATTCACATCTATCTTGTTGTTGTTAGGGTGCCATCAAGTCGGTATCTGACTCATAGCATCCCTAGATGAAACACTATTGTCAGTGCTTCTCTGTTATTCATAGGGTTTTCAATGGCAGGTTGGATTTTGGGAATGGGTTGTCCAGCCCTTCTCCCAAGCCTACAGCACCTGGTGTTCCCAGGCGGTCTCCCACCCAAGCACTAACCAGGCCCTGCTTAACTTCTGAGATCTGGCGGGATCAGATGCCACAGTGCTACGGCTACAGGGCACATCTATCTACTGCGTCCTAAACATGGAAAGGCAACTAGACTAAATGAAATGATTTTGTGTTGTGCACACTGCTCTCTTGCCGTCAACAAATCTCCTAAGCTCTGGACCCATTTTTACAGGATGAATGCTGGACCCTAAAGTCAGTGTTATCTCCACCACAGCCTTTATCTCTATTGTGTGTATTTTATAGTCTCTAAGTCTTCTGGGAACAGACTCTTCAGTATGCAGCACAGCTCCAGGAACAGGAGTGTGTTTGGATGCCACGGGAAGGCAGGCTGGCAGACCACACGTGAATGAACCCATTTCCACCCTAAAGGATGGGGCCTGGGAAAGTAGCTCAACTGATCTGGATGGCATAGAAAGGAGACTGAACCCCTGCTCTGGAGCCTTCTGGCAAAGAGAGAAGGTGAGTGCCCCTCACAGATGCAGCAACGAGGTAAACCAGAGGCAGAAGGATGGCATTCAGCTATCCATGGGGCTTGGGGAGAAGAGGTTTCTAGAACTCTGCAGCTAGCTTCAAAGGGGAGGGAAAGGGCTGAGGTCATTCTGCCTGTCCCCAAAGCAGCCTCCCCACGGCACCATCACGAGCAGGGCACTGCCTGCCCCAGGCACTGTCTCCAGATGTGTGTGACCTTTTCCCACTATGACGTGAGAAAAGGGGGCCTTCGCAGGGTCCTTGGGTGCAGAGGTGTGCAGAGGAACGGGGAAGCCATGGAGGAGGGGTGGAGGCAATCCTCCCACCCTTCAGCCCACTCAGATCTGCATAGTCTCAGGCCCACTCCCCAGACACTGAGGGACACCCGCAGCTGACACCATGGCATTGGGTTTCCCCGGGCCAGCTCAGGCTCCTGTCACCAAGCCTGCCAGGAAATTGCTGCTGACACCCAGGGAAGGGCCCCAGGACTGGGGACTGGGGAGGCTGGGGATTGTGAAGTCTGAGTTTGTGAAGTTCCAAGTGGGCACTAGACAGGGCTGGAGTGGGACAGAGAGTTGTATGTCTGAGAGGGACCTGGCCATGCAGGGCCAGACTGCTCTGTCTCCGTCTGCTCCTGACCCTCCTGGCCTCTCCCAGGGGGGTGGGGGCCCTTGGAGCTTATGGCCAGCTTGGATGCATAGGGTGGATGGAGATAAGGGGAAGCACTGTCTGAGGGTCACAGGACCCCCTCCTCATCCTTATCCCAAAGTTGTACAAATTTGTCCCTCAGCATTTTCTAGGAGCAAAGCCACAGCTTCCCCACCCTTGTCAGGCCATGTCCACACCCAAGGGGCTCCAGGAACTTTACTCTGGGGAGGAACCATATCTTCGCCAGCCAGCTCTGTTGCACCAGGTCCTGGCAGCCTGCTCTGCATCCTCATCCTGTATCTATGCTCCATCCCTTTTTCTCTTGCTCCCTGGCTGTCTGCCTTCTCTGTTGTATTTATCAAACCTGAAACATTCCTTGGTTCCCAGGTGCTTTTGAACATTTCAAAGACTTGAGGAGAAACTCAAGAGGGACAAGTGGCAGGAAGTGGGAAGGATCCTTAGATTGGAAATTAAGATGCTCCAACTGTTACTTGGCCCTTCCAATTCTCCATGAGTGTGTGTGTGTGTTGGAGGCTGAGGATGGAATGACTGGGGCCACATAGCATGCTGGGCTTTCAACGGCAAAGAAATGTCTGTGGATTTCTTTACCCTCTGCACTGTGCCCCATCCCCCCAGATGGAAGCCCACATTCCTGTGCTGTGACATTCCCAGAGCTTTGATCTTGTCCTGGCCCAGCCACGGACAGGAGCAGGAGGAAGGCCAGAGACAGAGGCAAGCTCATGGAGTGTAGGAAAGGGCCAGGGCCTAACTGGAGAGAGATATGCGGGGTGGAGGGTGGAGATGGCAGTGCAGATGAGGCTCCTGGAAACACTGAGCCCTGTGTGGGTGTAGGTGAGGGCAGGGGTATGCCCTAGAAGATGCTGGAGAGTTCTGGGCACTAGGCTGGCAGCCTAGGGAATCTGACCTCAGTTATACATCCTCCCCAGACAGGGGAGGGCCAGTGTCCCAGGACTTCTCAGGGCTGGCAAGTATTGTCCACTGCATAAGTGATCATGCAGCCATCTATCAGCAGGTGTCTTAAATACCTGCCACAGGCCAGTGCTCTGGCAAGCATGCAGGACTGTCCCCAAACAGCCCACTTCTCCGTCTAGGAGACTCAGGAAGATACCTCAGAGCTAGGCAGGGTCAAGGTGGGGGCTCTAGCTTGCCGCTTCCCAAACGTGGTGTTACTAGACCATAAAATTAATTTTAATTTTCTTACTTTTCATTTATTCAAGCTAAGGCATTAAAGAACAAAGGTATGTAAGCCCCCCTTTTTTGTGGTACTGGGAGTTGAACCCAGGGCCTTGTACTTGCATGTTCTGCAAGTGCTGGACCACTGAGCTGCACCCCTAGCCCATTTTTTTACTTTTTTTTTTTTTTTTTTTTTTTTTTTTTTTTTTTTTTTTTTTTTTTTTTTTTTTTTTTTTTTTTTTTTTTTTTTAGGACAGGATCTTGCTAAGTTACGCAGACTGCCTCTGGTCTCAAATTTGTGATCCTCCTGCCTCTGCCCCCCAAGCCACTGGGATTACAGGCGTGCACCACCACGCCCAGCAGACCTTTTTTTTTAAAGAGAGGATAAAAGATGGTCCTTCCTGTATCAATCTCAATGATAGAGTGCAGACCGAGGGGCAAGTAACTCAAAGGGTCCTGTGAAGTCCTCTGATGCACCACTCAGGTTCTGGCTCCAGGTCTGGCAGTGGTTACACAAGGGTGACAGATATGTCTATGCTTGGGGTTAGCGCATTTTGCTTATTCTTAGAAGAAGAGGTAAATAGAGGCAGAAATCAGAGATGAGTGACTCATGGATTCAAAACTTAGCCCTATCTTTCTGTATCTGAGTGACTTAGAACAAGTTACTTGTGTGTGTGTGTGTGTGTGTGTGTGTGGTACTTAGGGGCTGAACTCAGGGCCTCACATATACTTTGTAAGTACTCTACCACAGGACTGCACCCCCATCCCATTTTTTATCTTTAGACAGGGTATCACTAAATTACACAGGATACCTCTGGCCTAGAACCTGCTGTCCTCCTGCCTCTGCCTCCCCAGTCCCTGGGATTACAGGCATGAGCCACCACGCTTGGCCTGAAAAACTTATTTAAACCCTTTGTGCCTGTTTTCTTATCTCTAAAATGAGAGTGCCTGCAGCCATAGCCCTGTGGCATCAGATCCCGTCAGATCTTGGAAGCTAAGCAGGGTCGGGCCTGGTTAGTACCTGGATGGGAGACCTCCTGGGAACACCAGAAGCTGTAGGCTTGGGAGAAGGACCTGGCAACCCCCTCCCAAAAATCAATCTGCCATTGAAAACCCTATGCACAGCAGAGAAGCACTGACAATAGTGTTTCCCCTGTTGTACAGAGGGTCACTATGAGTCGGATTCTGACTTGACAGCACCTAACAACAACAAAATGAGAGTAATAACTATAAAGAATTCTCATGAGAAATAAATGAGTTAACACATGTGAAACCTGTCTGTATGTGGCTGTAATAGTTATTCAGTAAGTAGTGACTCATTACCATTGATATTATTCCAACCAAGTGTGTTGTTGTTGTTGTTAGGTGCCATTGAGTTGGTGTCTGACTCATAGCAACCCTACATACAATAGGTAAAACAGTATTGTTAGTGCTTCTCTGCTATTCACAGGATTTTCAATGGCTTATTGTTTTTTGGGAGTGGGTTGCCAGGTCCTTCTCCCAAGCCTACAGCAGCTGGTATTCCCAGGCAGGCTCCTATCCAAGTACTAACCAGGCCCGACCCTGCTTAGCTTCTGAGATCTAAAGGGATCCGACGCCACAGTGGTATGGTGGTAGGCAACCAAGTATAGTTGACAAAATTTTATATGGACTTATAAAAACAACCAGGCACCGAGGCATACACTTGTAATTCTAGTGACTCAGGGGGCTGAGGCAACAGGATTGAGAGTTTAAGGCCAGAGGCAGCTTGTATAACTTAGACCCCATCTCAAAATGAAAAACTAAAAGAGGGTTGGGGAGATACCTCAGTGGTAGAGCAGTTGCCTAGCATACACAAGACCCTAGGTTCAATCCCTCCATACTGAAAAAAAAAAAAAATAATTAAATAAAAATGGAACCGAGTACAGTGGCACACATATGTAATCCCAGCGACTCAGGAGGCAGAGGCAGGAGGATTGCAAGTTTGAGACCAGAGGCAGTCTGCATAATTTAGAGAGACCCTGTCTCAAAAAAAAAAAAGTTAAAAAAAGGGCTGAGGGCACAGGTCAGTGGTACAGCACTTGCAAAGCATGCAAGCGTGAAGCCCTGGGTTCAACCCCCAGTCCTGAAAAAAATAAAATAAATAAATATAAATAAATAAAAATAGATTAGGAACATGAAATATTTTACAGTATGAATTTTATTTTTTAATATCAATTACATGATAAGATACCACTTTCCTATAAAAACTTACCATTCAGAAGTTCTATATTTGATTATTCTTCCATTTTTCAACAAATATTTATTGAACACTGTTAGCTTCCAAGATTGTTCCAGAGAATAATAAACAAGCAAATAAACACATAATACAATGTCAACAAAGAATACCAAGTAGGGTAAATACCAAATACTTAGGTGTGCCATGTTCAAATCCAGACAAGGAATAAATATTGAAGGAAGGCAGTGGAGTGAAACACTTTACCTACAGAGGAACGAGGGTAAGAATTACATTAGAATTCTTTTCAGATGTCATACAAGAAAGATGAGAGTGAATATTTGAAGTATTGAGAGGAAAAAACCCACCAACCTAGAATTCTGTATCCAATGAAATTATCCTTCAAAAGTGAATGAGAAATAATATCTTATTCAACAATGTCAATAGCAATAGGAGTCATGAGGAATAATATAGCAGGGTAAGGGGTTGCTGGGCTGGGATTTAGCTCAGTTGGTAGAGCACTGCTCTGCAGTCTCTGAGGTCCCGGGTTTGATTCCCAGCACCACAAATAATGGGAGAAGGACATGGCAATCCACTCTTGAAGCAATCCCGAAATAGTAAGCCATTGAGAACCCTATGAGGGTCGCTATGAGTCAGACACGACAGCAACTACCAAGCAACCAACCAAGGGGTTATTAGCATGAGGGGGTGGGCTTCCAAGGGTGGTCCAGAGATCTCTCTAAGGAGCCACCTGAACAAGGTGGAAGAGTGAGGAAAGAGCCATTTGAGGGTGTTCCAGGCAGAGGGAACAGAAGGGACAAAGGCCCTGGGGTGGATTGGAGTGTCAGAGCAATAGAAAGAGACCCTCGTGGTAGAAGCACACTAAGACTGGAGCAGTGGGTGAAAGGGAAGGAAGGAAAGGCAGGGAAGACCCAGATCATGGAAGGAGTTTGGATTTTGTTCTGAGTATCATGAGAAGCCTTGGGACAGTTTTGAGCCAAGGGGCAACACAATCTTGTTGAGATCTTTGAAAGGTTACTCAGGCTTTGGTGAGAGGAGAACGAGGACAAGCAGAAAACAACTAGAAGGCACCGTGGCAGTCTGAGCAAGAGACAGTAGGGCAGGTACCAGGGTGGCCACAGAAGTCACTGGACTCTGGGCATGTCTGGAAGGGAGGGCCGCTAGGACAGATGGTGGATTGGACCTGGAGTGTGAGGAAAAGAAAGGGACACGGGAGCTTTTCAGCCTGACAGCTAGAGAGCGGAAATGCCTTTACCATGATGAGGGACCTAGGAGAGCAGCAGGTTTGGGGGAGGTAAGATTTTGCTTTGTTTGAACATGTGACATCTGAGAGGCCCATTAGTCCTGCAAGGGGACAGGACAACTGGACAGCTGGACATACCGACCAAACCTCAGGAGAGCAGGAAAAACTGAGGACACTGTTTGGCAGCTGTCAGCAGCAGGGAGAGTGATAGGACGCTGGCCTGGGCTCAAGCTTGGAGTTGTCTCCAGAAGGCCAAGGAAACATCCCTGTAGCTCCAATGAGGGAAGTGGAAAGGATTCTTCTAGTATTCTCTCATTCGGGTTGAAATATGCTGGCAACATCAGAGACCAGCATCCCTAGTCTCCAGCAGCTCCATCAGCCTCCTCTGTGCGCTGAAGAATAGGGCTGTGGTGGTCTGAGGGTGGAGTGCCAGAGGAAGGTGTGTGCCTGAGGTGGCTGAGAGGAGTACTCCGGGTCAGGGACAGGGAGAGCCGGGAGAGCCACTTGGTGGGGGGGGCCCAGTGGAAGCTGAGATCATCTTAGTGACACCCTGAACACATAGTGAGGAAATCATTTCTCTCCAATTTTCTGCCCTGACTACCACGTGCCCTTCAAATACTAGCTACATCAAACCCCAGAGATGTGGCAAATGAGGAAGGAAGGACACCCCCTAACCCTTCTGACATTCCTGCTAAGAAAAGAGAGCTAACAGACTCCAAGCCTTCCTCAGGCAACTCTAGCTACAGTGTGGTAACATGGCTATGTTTTCATTTTATTTATTTTTATAGCTACTTTCTGTTTATGGCAAGTGCTACTACTTTCCATTTATGGTTAGGATGTGGAATTTCCCTTTTCAAAAGATGTGTGTGTTTATACAACAGGTTGAAGGAAAATGTGACTAGTACAAGCAGTGCTTAGATGTGACCAAAATCCTTAAGGGTCTGCTCAAGTAAAAGCCTGAAAAACACAGCTCTAAAACATGCGCAAAAATATGAGCCCTGAGCCTCGTCTTCACATACAAAGTTCATAATCACTCAACTCTCCCCCAGGTTAAGGGCAAGAAATACCCTCCTTCTCCTCTGCCCCCTGCAGATTGCTGGTGGATAATGTCCCCTCTTCTGTGCTGCTTAATCCCTGTGACAGGATTTCACCCATGGGAAAAATTCTCTTTTCAATTCTACAATCTTAAATCCACAAAATACAAGTTGCTACCAACAATACTCCCAATGCTATGGATTCATGAAAGGCCTTCTGAATAAGCAAAGATCCAAATGTACCCATTTGAATAAAAGCTGTACCTGATCACCTTCCTAATTAACGTGGAAGGAAACTCTGGATAATAATGTCCCCAGATAGTGTACATCTCAAAAATGGAAATGGGTTTTGGTTTGATAGTGCTTCAGGTGGTGCCTAGCTGAGGCCAGACCCAGAGAAGTCTGCCCACCAGTCAGGTGAATAGGTCCATGTGGGGTCCCTGTACCCAAGCAGAGATCAAAGCTCCAGAAGGTGAGGGCAGAAAGGAATCAGATTTGAGTTATGCTGGTACTCTTGGGACCCCCTAGAAGCCCCCATACCCCTTCTCTGAAGACCTTTTGGCCCAGCAATATTATCCCAAAAGTAGGAAGTGTGGGTTCTGGGCTCTCTATACCTCCAGCTGCAACCAGGCTGAGGAAGGCACAGCTGTCTTGCCCAAGGCTGTGTCTCTTGTGAAGGAGAAACATCCGGCCAATTCCATCAAGAATGTCAGCCAAAATCCTGGAGAGGGATCCGCCAGCTCAGTCAGCTTTTATGTCCTGGGAGCAGGGGCTTGGACCATCCTCAGCCAGGATGGGAAGAGGCTTGTCTCCCAAGGGCTGTGGCCTCTGCTGCCCCCCTTTCCACCCCTCTCCTACCCAAAGCCTTGGGCTGCTGGCTCCCAACCTGGGGGAGGCACAGGGCCTCGCAGGATGTGACCCAGGATGTGGGGACCTGCAGGCTGTGCAGAGAGATATGCAGAGGTGAAAGGGCAAACCTGTTTCCAGTCTCCTTATCAGGAGTGGCCGAGTGAAAGGGAAGTGGGCAGCCCTGGAGGTCAGGCTAGGGGGGGTCACTGCTGGGGCAGGGGTAGGCCCAGAAGACCTGAGAGAAGGCTCTGCTGGGCAAGGAAGAAAGAGAAAGAGGGATGTGGGGAATAGGGAAGGAAGGTCCTGAAAGGCCCCATGGATGGCCCTTTCCCAAGGGAAGGAGCAGCTAGGGTGACAGATCATCCAGGTTTGCCTGGACTCAGGGGCTTCCCAGACCAGGACTTTCTGTTTCCAAATTGGGACGTCTGCATACCCAGGAAGCAGCTCTGGTTAAGGCACTGTCAGACCTACCCACCTGCTACACCCTTGTTTGAATGCCTTTTTGTTTTTGTTTTGCTTTGTTTGGTTTGGCTGTTTTGTTGTTATTGTTTTGGTTTTGTTTGTTTGGTTGATTTGGTTCTGGTGTTTTGAGACAAGGTCTTACCTTGTAGCCCAGGCTGCTGTCTTGGAGCTCACTGTGTAGGCCAGGCTGGCCTCAAACTCACAATCCTCCTGCTTCCACCTCCCAAGTACTGGGATTACAGGCGTGCACCACCATGCTTAAATGAGCCCCACAGGCTGGAAGGCTTTCCAAAGATGACTGAGGAAGAGTTGCCTCCTCAAAGTAGTTGTTGTGATTGTTGTTAGGTGCTGTGAAGTTGGGTCCGACTCATTAGCGATCATCTGTACAACAGAACAAAACACTCCCTAACACCAGGCCATGCCACACATAATGTCAGTGCTTCTCTGCTATTCATAGGATTTTCAATGGCTGATTGTTTCAGGATTGTTTTCAGAGTGGGTTGCCAGGTCCTTCTCCTGTTTTTGTGGTGCAGGGGATGGAACCTAGGGCCTTAGTGCAGAGTGGCATTCTACCAACTGAACTAAACTCCAGCCCCCCTCAAAGTATAGTCAACCTTAATGATGGGAATGGAATAAAGCTCCCAGGGCCTCCATTTACTGATGTGGCATGACTCATACATACATACATATAGTGTCTGCAACAATGAGCTCAAACATAAAAAGATCTTATGAATGGCACAGTGTCAGGTAGTGTTTCATTCTGTTGTACATAGGGTCACTATGAATCAGACCGAACTCGACAGCATCTAACCACCAGCACATCTGGCTTGAGTGCCTTCTTACTTTTCCCCTTGCTTTATGCAGTCAACTAATATTAATGCAATGCCTACTATGTACCAGGCCTAATGCCAGGCAGTGAGAATTCCACAGTGAAATGACAGACATGCCCTGGAGACTGCAGAGCTTGGAGGCTACGTATTCTTTAAAGCCCAAGTGAGATCCTTACTCCTCTGCTGCCTATCCAGTCAGCTCACACTGGGGGCCTCTGGGACATGTTTCTGGAAGCCCAAGGGTAGAGACTGTGTCTAATTCACCTCTCTACCCCCCATGGTGGGTGCCTAGCATAGGAGGAGCAGGGAGGTACATACTGCATATTTTGGGTTAAGGGATAAGGTACTGAGGGCAGCTTGCAGGAGCAGATGCCCCAGCAAACTGTCGATGCTCACTGCCCTCCCTCCATCACAAGCACACACCCCTGAACCAGGGCACATCTAGTCTTTGAGTAGCATTCTCCCTGCCCTAGCAAAGTGGGGTTGACCTGTCCTTTTGCAGGCACCTGCCCTCCTCAGCTGGGGAGTAAGAGGAGGACACAAGGCAGGCCTCTTGGCAAACTCCAGCCTAGGCTGTGGAAGAGTGGCCCCTGAGAGGGGGGTGGGACATGAAGGGAGACAGGTATGGCTTGTCTTCCTCTGGCTGAGAGAGCCTGGCCTTGGCTCTACCATCTTGCTCTCTAGAGGTCCCACCTGCCAGAGCCCACCATGTGTGCCCCGAGTATGCCTGGGGCGCCTTAGAAAGACAGAGCCAAGCCTAGGATCCCGAAGCTGGAGAAGCCAGTAGGGGCCCAGAGCAGAGGTTAAGCAGCGGGAGCACAGCAGAAAGTGCTGGTGGGACGAGGGACAGGGCAGATGCTGGAAGAGGCTGGAGGTTCCAGCTATAATTCCTCTGGCCTCCTAAGAAGGAAAGGCTTGTATCACGGGTCTCCAGTTATAAGCTTCCTGGAGGTTGAGCTGGGTGCATTCCTCTTGGTATAGGCCATAGAGGAGTGAGTGCTTAGAGTGGATTCCCAGCATGTTCTGTGGTCAAGGCCAAATCAAGCCACGCCCTCACAGAGTGGAGCCCCACTGTTTCTGTCTTGCCCCCTGGTGGTGGTTTATCAAATTGCAACTCACCAGATATAAAGGAAGAGTGTGGGTATTCTAACTGTAGCTAAACTAAGCCCACTGAATGCTCCCATCTTTACCGTCTGGTCTTGGAGTAGCATTAGAAGGGGGCTCATGAGTGTCCTAGGAACGTTGGAACCCAGCCATTGCCAACCAGCTGGAGAATAGGAGAAAAGAGCAGGATGTGGGAATTCCACACCAGAAATATGGCAGTGTGGGATCTCATGCACACTCTGTCCACAGGCCACAGACAGCAAAAGCACAGAGATGACCTTAGAGGTTGTTTTTTTTTTTTTTAATTGAAACTCAGGTGTCCAGAATTGGATTACAGCTTAATCATACTCTTCGGTTCCTGGCATACTTTTGTTTAGCTAATTATTCCCTTAGCTATATTTCATAACATTCAAGCTCCTATAAACAAGGGATTTTCTGTCTTTATTTTAAAGCATCAGAGCCCCCCTTTCCTTGTGAAGGATACTTCATGTGGCACTCCAGTATACACAGAGTGGAACTGGTGTGGGTGGAGTAGAGGTGGGAAGCTGGTCACTGCCTGCTTGTCCTCTCTCACAGCTCCAGCAGCCCTGAGTGGTGCCTGCAATTCTATAGAACATGCTCTATAACAAAAGTGCCCAAATGGCAGGGACTTGTGTATTCTATTTGTATGCCCCAGTGCCCAGTACATGCCCAGTCTGGTACCCTGTGTCACCAAATGTTGGGTGAAATGTATTAAATGAGAGAAAATAGTTCCAATACCACCCAGGTCTGCTTTGAGGAGGGAGCACTATAAAGTACCTCTGCCCCTAAATATCCCCCATCAGCCTACCACAGTGCCTCAAGTTCCCCATCACCATGCAGTCTGACCTTGCATGTCTTTCGGGACCCAGAACAAATGCTACTTCCTCCATGGAGCTTTCCCAGATGCTGCCTTTGAATACTGCAGCCCTTTTATGACACTTCTTTCCTACATTCTTCACATTCACTCAGGTTTCCGCCTTTTGCTTGTGAACCTGTCTCATTTCCCCAAGAACGTAGGTGCTGTGTGTATCAAGGGTAGGAAATGTTTGATTGACTTTGGCATGCATCTCAATACCTTCCCATAGCAACATTCAGTAAGTGTTGGAGGAAGAAGCAAAGGTCTCCTGATGCTCCCAAGGATCCTGTGTCTCCAAAAGGACCTGTTCACATTCTCCAGGAGGGGCACCTGGAACCAATTTGACCTCTTACAACACTAAGTTTATCAACTCCATAAACTGTCACCAAGCAGAGAGCACACAGGAGGATCCAGAATTGAGAGGCTTTGCTGGCAAAAGAGCATCTAGAGCCCAGTGGGGGGCTGGGGTTTAGCTCAGTTGATAGAGTGCTTGCTTCACATGCTCTGAGATCCAGGGTTCAATCTCCAGCACTGCAAAAAACTGGGAGAAGGACTCAGCAGCCCACTCCCAAAAGAGTCAGTCATTGAAAACCCAATGGATACCAGAGAAGCACTATTAGATATAGTGCCTCTTTTGTTCTGTTGTACATAGGGTCACTATGTCAGACCCAACTAGACAGCACCTAACGACAGGACCCAGTGGTGCCAGAGCTGAATGCAGAAGATGGGTCTCTGGCTCTGAGGAAAGGCTAGAAAGTACAGCTCAGGAAGAGCTGGAGGGAGGAGCTGCCAGAGCAGAGAAATGCTGGAGGAGGGTCCCGTTCCTGTGGCAAGAGAGTTTGCCTCCCCACGCCTGTTTTCAGCGCCTGGCAGGCCGGGACAGAGGGGACTGGTTCCCTTTTTCTTTCCCCCAGAACATCTGGGGCTGCATCAGACATAAAGATCTGGTAAAGAAAATTGTTATGGAAATATGTAACCGTGAGACACTATCAAAGGCATCTTTAAAGTCCCCTTTCAACCTCCAGCTGGGTGGAGGGGACTGGAAATTGGAAAACTGGGAGACGATTACAGGACCATCAAAGTGAGCGAAATTCAATCCAATCTGCAGGTTTCAGGATAGCTAGCAGACCCCTGCCCCAGCCCAGAAGACGGCAAACCCACTGTTTAAAAACCAAATCAACAGCATCATCAGATCCGGGTATGGAGCAAACAGACGGTGCCCACAAAGGCTTTCCTGGATTTCCCCTGCACTGGGGAAATCTGAGAAGCAAGGCCCTGGGGAGGTCCAGCTTCTCCCCACCCTGCCCTGTTCCCAGGTTGGCCAAGGGCCCTTTGTCCTTTCAGCCCTCTTCACAAATTTCTCCCACATCTTTTTGTGCCTTCTCTTTCTCCTTCTATCTATCCATCTCTCTTCTCCTTCCATCTCTCTTTATTTTTCTCTATGTTCATCTCCTTTTTCTCTCAGAATCTGTTTTTAGTGAGTTTCCATTGCTTCTGTGCCTTTGGACACACTCTCTCTCTCTCTCTCTCTCTCTCTCTCTCTCCAATAACCTTTTCTCTATGGTCTAATTATTATTTTTCTCTGTGTGGCTTTTTTCTGCTTGTGAATTTCCTGTAACTTCAGACTATGTAGAGGTGAAGGTCCTCTTTGGCTGGTTTATTTACCAATGTGAGTCCAGGGTATTTCTCCCAGGTGTCCAAACACAAATGACCCTCCATGCATGCCCATCTAGGGACTCTTCTCCAAACGTCTATCAACAAGAACTGTCCATTGCCATAATATTACCGTGCCAGCAAACACAGGCACACAAAATAGACATGTGGTTTTACCTACAGGCAGGCTCTGCAGCCATGGAAATTTATGTCAGGAGAGGTGGAATGCTACAGTACATAAAACTGATACAGGCAGAGAATGTCCATAATTTACAATTCTTTTTTATGTGAAGTGAGAGAAAGAGACTATAATTTTACTACTAATAAAATTCTCCATATTTATTCTTAAGATGTGTTTATCTCCATTCACATTTCTCATGATCATACCCTCAAAGACTATTAAATTGCAGATTTATAATTTTAAAAGAGCCCAGTTCCTCCCTTAACTCTTGGCATTGAAGAAAATCTCCATTTGCCATACACCTTAGAAGAGTCTTTTAGAAAGACAAAGGGAAACACATACAGACATGGTTATCGAAGAATGGAATTGAGAAAGGAGAAGAGAAAACGAAAGCACACGCGCAGCCCGCGCGGCAAGAGCCCTAAGAAGGCACTGGCGCCCATACCACCAATAGCTCAGACCCGATGCGGCGCTCTGCTGCGGGGCAGCTCACCACTGCCAGTGCACAGGGGGAGTGCGAGCCCCGAGTGGCAGCCGGACTCCGTGCAACCGGCACCCACCCGCCTGTCGGGTTGCCTGTCGGACCCGCGCGCGTCGAGCTCCCGGCTCGCGCGTTTCATTGCCCCACAGCCTCTGGCTCGGCTCCCCGCAGGCTTCACCTAGGGATGGCAACCCGAGGGTTGCTGTCCACCTACCAGACCCCAAGTTCATGAGCACTGCGCGGGGCTCATGTGCGCCCTGGCCAGACTCAGGTCCCAGGCTGCGGTGCTTGAGTCTTCGGCCCGGCTGGAGAGAAGAGCGCGCCCGGTGGCCGCGGGCTGGACTGCCGTGGCGCCCCAAGCCTCTGGCGATCCGGGAGGAACCAAGCGCCTGTTCCCTTTGATCTGATTTTTATAGAGACTTGAAGTTGACATTAAACTTTGAATGCTTTTTATCTATTTCAATCTCTTTCTTATTCCCATATTGGGGGGAACTCTTGTGTCAGCGCGGCGAGAAATCCCTGCTGGCAGTCTAGAGCGTGCGGGAATCACCCGGGCACCAAGATTATCCTGCATCTCGGCGCGAGAGTGCGACAATGACGCTGGGAGCAGTCCCTTACCCACATCTACACTCAACTCCCACTCGCCCCACAAACCTCTCCTTCCCCAACACTCGCCCCGGGCCTCTCTCTGTAAAGTTGGCTCGGGCAGCGGGTGCCGAGATTGCTGCGCTACAGAGAAATGAGGGCGCGGGGAGGCGTGGGGATACAGCCCGAGAAGAGCTGAGAGCCACTGCAGCCAAGACGCACTGGCCCTCTCTCTGCAGCCCCCGCACCCACGCCGAGACTCAATTACTTTCAGGTGTGTGCCACTTAATAAACTAAATCTTCCCGGGCAGGAGGCAAGGTTTTAAGGGCTAGAATCAAAACAGCAGACTTCGAGTTTATTAAAAAAACAAAAAGAAAAGAAAAAGAAAAAGGCTTCCCTCACCCTGTGGTTTTTGGTGGAGCAGGGGAAAGGAGGTTGGGGGACAGTATATCTTCCTGGAGCGATACTGTCCTTGGTTGGGTAGGGAGGCCCAGGGAGACTTTCTTTGTCTCTTTCTGTGGCCTTGACCCTGTCTCTTTCCATCCTTGTTCTCTGTACCTCAGAAGGGCTTCAACAATTGATTGATCGCTGTTAAACTAGCCTGAGCCCAGGAGCCCAATCTGGGAGACCCAGGGGAAACTGAAAGCTGCCTCTCCCACACCCCTTTCTCTCTGCTTCTCCTTTGTCTGTCATCCACTGGCCAACATTATCTTCATCTGAGATTTCCAAACCTGGTTTTGCAACGCTCCAGGAAGACTCCAGTAATCTTTAGGGGTTTTCAAAATGCTCAAAATGAAATGAATTTGAATCAAAATGCATTATTTATGTACAGGATACAGACTCCTGATTGGGCAGGGAAAGCCGAAGAGGATATTAGTGAACCCAGCAAACCATCCCCAGCATCACAGCCCTGAGGTGAGGAAGGATGGCTTCAGAGAGCTCAGGGCTCAGGAAAAGAAAACGGAGTCCCCAGAGGGTAGGGGCTTGGTTTATTAAGGTTTGGGACCAGGGAAGGCCCTCCCTGACACTGGGCTTCCTCTCCCCACCCCCTTGCCATCCATCTCCTTCCAGGCTTTTGGAGGAGGAAGGGAATGGGTTTCTCTCTTTCCACCAGTTTAAAATCCTTCAGTAAGGTACAGTTTACACTAGACAAAGCAAACTAGTTCCTTCCCTTTTCTGCTAGGAAATTAAGACCAAACAGAATTTTTGTATGACTTTCCTAAGAATTTGGATGGATATAAACATGTTATCTATGGCAGTTCTGCTTTTTCAGGAGTTACCCAAAAGTCTCAATGGGCCCCCATTCCTCCTCACATCACTGGATCTAGGAAACTGCCCTTCTGAGCTCAGCAAGGGGAGCCCCAAGAACTGACCAGATGGCCACAGGCAAGGGCAACTCGCTCTCACTCGCTCTGCTCTGCTCGCACTCACAGCATCTGACAAGGGCCCACATATTTCCCGTGCAGAGAACAACTCTGCCCTATTACAGAGTTGCTCTACTGGGGAAAACACTGATGCAATATTGAAAACACTCTGGGCCTACTGTGACAGCCAGAGGAGAGACAGGTCTGCTCAGGAAGGAAGCAGAGACCTGTAGGTGAAACTAATCTGGCCACATATACCCTCACTTGGCCTGGCAGATTGCGGGAGGGATTATTCACCAAAACATTCACAAAGAGGGAAACCATGGGCTGGTGGTATAGCTACAGAGAGCATATCCAACCAGAACAGATGGTGAGGATGGTGCTGATGACTTTCAGGACTAGCTGGGGGAGCATGGCCTGTATGCCTGGGCTTGGGTCCAAACTGGAAAGGAAACTTGTAGAGTCCAAGTCCCTTTCTCGGAGCCTGAACTTTATAGCAAATAATTCCACTGTTTAGATGAGGCTGTCGCTTAGTGGTAGAGCAACTGCCTTACAAGAGCAAAGCCCTTAGTTCCATCCCCAGCACTGCAAAATAAACAAATAAATAAATCCACAGTTTGGGCCCCAGGGACACTACTGACCTAAACAGATTATTAACAAATTGAAAATATATAAACAGACAATAATTGCCTTTAAGAAAAAAATTGTTAAAATCTTCCCGTGTCATTTGCAAAATAGATAGCTAAGACCATATGTATAAGGGGAAAGTGGCCCTGACCTAACTAGCTGTGTGCTCTTGGCAAAAGTCCCCTCTCTGAGCTTCCAGTCCCTCATTTCTGGATGAAGATGACAGACTATATCAGTGGTTCTCAACATTTTAGAATGCATCACAATCACCCAGGAAAAAGTTACTAAAACGAAGATAGCTGGGCCCCACCCCATGGGTTTCTAACTTCATAGGTCTAGGGTGGAGTCCAATAATCTGCCTAGTTTCTAGCTGTTGCTGTTGCTGGCCTGAGGACTCTTTCAGAACCTTTAAAATAGATGATGATGATGATGGTGGGGTGTGTGTGTGTGTGTGTGTGTGTGTGTGTGTGTGTGTTGTGGTACTGGAGGGCTGAGCCCAGGGCCTTGCATATACTTTGCAAGTGCTCTGCCACTGAGCTGGACCCCGACCCCTTTTTTAGTTTTTTACCTTGAGACCTGCTAAATTATGCAGGCTGCCTCTGGCCTCAAACTTGCCATCATCTGCCTCCTGAATCGCTGGGGTTATGAACTTGGGCCATGGCACCCAACTCTGGACTAGATGGTGTTTAAATATTCATCCAGGTCTCACATTCTCACCCGTGCCTCTATCTTTCCCCAACACCCCTTGGAGTATTTGGAGCTAAATAGGAGAGGACTGGTGTTTTACACTCAAGCTTGCATCTCCTGTCATCTACCCATAATAAATCTTTCAGCTACACAGCAGGGCTGGTCACCCTGCCCACTGAGGGATTCCTGACCTCTGAGTGCTGATATTCCAGTGTGAATCCTCTCAGCTGGCTGGTTACAGAACCCAAATCTTCCAACAGTGGCAAAGGCTGGTTCTCCTTTGTCTTGCGAGGCCTGGTTCTAATCCTAGCTAAGTCCCTGGCAGGCCTGGTGTGTAGACGGCTGCCTTCAGAAGGGTTGGCAACAGCCCAGGGTGCATCTCTGGGCCCCTCGATGTGGCTTAGTGTCTGCCAAACACTTGCCCCAATACACACACACACACACACACACACACACACACACCCATGTACACATACACTTCACCACACACGGAGCCCTCAGTCCAGAACTAGTTTTACTTTGATGTACCTCTCACTGCACATTTGTTTCAGCTCTTCTCCTGGGGCCACGGTCTTATTTATCTTCTTGGCATGGGTTCTTAGGATACTTCAGGCAGCAACAAAATCACTCAGCTCCACTGTTTTATGAAGTTTATCAAACAGCAAAATATCCGGTCTCTTTGTCCAATGGATCTGGTGTGAATGTGTCTACAATTCTGCTTTCCCAGACGCCCCGGGTTCCATGTGTAGTTACAGATACCCTCCTCTGTAAGGACCTTGAAAGATCTAGGGTTTGTGGATTCTCAATGCAAGGGGCTCCAAAAATAGATGCAGCACTCAGAGGCTTCTCCAGAATAGGGCAACGCAGACGCATACTCCACCCGTGCACACACTGTGTTCATATCCCATCAGAGGGCTCCACGCGCCAGGGCAGGTTGGCCTCCCTCTACTCCCTCATCCCAATCTGCTTGGCATAGTACTGTCCCAAAGACAGGAGCTGCTTCTAAAATCCTCAGTATTATCTCTCTCTCAAGCTTCAGGACCTTAGTGGAGAGAGCTCCCTCCCCTACAGGGGAGGCTGGGGCCTTTGCCACCCCTTTAAAGGGACCAGGTGTTTATTAATCACCACAGGGAGACTCCAAACAGCCACAGGCATGGTCTCCTACACACACACACACACACACACACACACACACACACACACACACATCATCCTGCTTGCTTCCAAAAAATCATGCCACTCCCAGCAGCTAAGCTGTCTATCTCCACCCTACTGGAAGCCTCTCAGCCTGGCTCCCTCTCACTCAGCACGCAGTCCGCAGTCCATCCAGTGCTGCTGCTTGGATGGTACTGACCACCAGATTCCCAAGCCTAGAAAGTCCACTCAGAGCCTCCTCCTTTTGCCTGCCCCCTTAAAGAGAGTAACCTGAGCTTTGCAGATGCCCTGGCTTTGCAGTTTGCAATGCATTCTGGGGGATAGGACCCTTTCCTACATGAAAATCTGGGGCAGAGGTTCACAATGTCCCCTGAAGACACATCCATGTGCCCTGTCCTCAGAAGGCCAGGTATCCCTCCTACTAATACCACATGAGTGGTGGCCTCAGAGGCACCATTCTCTAGGCTGCTGGTCATCCACATACTCCTCCCCACCTTGCCCTAATCTGACAGTAATCTGAGCATTTCTTCCCACGAATGCCTCCTCCTTCTAGTCATCCCTCTCCATTCCCTCAGCCACACCCCAGAGCACGCCTTTATCACCTCCTCTCTGGACCAGTCTCATACATACTGAGCTTGTCTCCTCATATCCTGCCTGGATACATTGGGCAAGTTACTTTCTATATGCCTTAGTTTGTAAAGTGGAAATAATGATAATTCCCTCATAAAAAGATTAGGATTAAATAATATAATGTACTTTAAAGAGCACCCACCCTAAGTGCTCAATAAATATTAGATCATATCATTATTAATATTATGGTCAAGTTTCCCAAAGCACACCTTTCGTCCTCCTGCTAAATGACAACAGCAGTAATAATACTGACACTTACTGAATACCTATAATGAATCCTCATTCCAAGTGCTTCTCAACACTTTTTTTTTTTTTCCTTTTGGTTTTTTGAGACAAGATCTCACTATTTAGCCCAAGTAGACCCGGAATTCCCTGTGTAGCCCAGGCTGGCCTTGAATATGATTTCCTCCTGCCTCTGCCTCCCAAGTGTTAGGATTAATGCATGTGCCACGCATCGGGCTCCTCAATACTCTTCAATGGCTCTCCATTGCTTAAAAGAAAGCCGGCTCCATTTTTCACACCTGCTTCATTCTCATCCTCTCTGGCCCTTCTTCATCTCTGCTGCTCCCTAAATAACCCTCAGCTGGAGGTGCCAAGCAGCTCCCTATGCCCCAAAGTGCCCTGCTCGCTTCACATGAGACCAGCAATTACCCTCCTCCTCACCTGCCCGCATTTTGGTAGCCCTTTCGTGTAGCTGCAGGCTGCAGCTCAAAAACCTCCGAGGATTCTCTGGGAGGTGGAAGGGCCCCTTGCCTTGGCCTCAATGGTTGTACAGCTGGGAGTCCAGGGACTGGTGCTACCATCTCACCACCACCGAATGGTTTCCTTCTCCACTTGGAAATGACCTGGGAGTATACAGGCCCCTTCCTGCTCCGGTCTGATTCTTAGCAAGGGCAGGCAGCTCACACTTAACCAAACACCTTGTTTTTTCTAGGGAATCCTTCATGGATCTAAATCTGTCTCCCTAGAAGTAAGGAAAAAAAAAAAAGCTAGTAAGAAGGATCCAGGCTTGGTGTGGGGGTGCATTTTTAGCCCCTTCATTCTGCTGAGCACCATCTCTGCCCTACTGAATACTCAGATCCCTTGAACAGCTGGAAGGAAAGTATATCCGAGATAAATGGAACACCGTGGCATACTGGAGATGGTCCCAGCTTGCTGTGTCACCTGCCTAGGTGTCCCTTTGCCCAACTGACAGCAATGCACGTGAGGAATTCAAGCTCACTCCTCATGCAGCTCCTCTGCAAAGCACAGAGAAGAGATGAGCCTGTGTCCTTCCATGACAGACCCATGGCTCCTCAAGATCAGCTCTCAGGGCTGACTCCTGCTCTGACTGCTGGACACTAGGGTAGAGAGAAAACCAAGGCACACCTTGTCTCCATTCCAGGGTGCTCCCAGGCTTTCTCGGGACAGACAGTGTGACTGTTGCTGCCCCGTGAGCTTTGACCCTTCCCTGCCAGGTACACCTCTCACGTCCTCATAACTCAACCCTAGGGCCATTCTTCTGACTCGGCGCTGAGCACTCGAACCTGACCTAAGGAGCCAGCACTTCAGGTTTGAATCCCTGGAACCAACAGTGGTCGTGGGATATGGGCATTTTTATGAACCAGTATATGGTAGCCAGCCTCCAAATGACCCCCAAGGAGCCTTGCCTTATGTGATCCTTGCTTATATTAAATTAGGACTCACCTGTGTGGCCAGACTCTGGCACTGGCAGAAGCAGTGGTATGTGAGGTCCCAAGCCAGCTTATAAACTGCATTGAGCTACCACCTTGATCTCTTGGAGCCAGCTACCTGGTTGTGGTTGAGGACATTCAATCAGCCATGGGGAGAGGCCCACACATGGAGGAACTGAGGCCTTTGGTCAACAGCCAACACCAATTTGTTAACCATGCAAGTAAAACACTTGGAGGCAAATCCCTTCACCCCAGGCAGTCCTTCAGAATACTATACTTCCAATCTCAGATAAAATCTGAGTTGAAGTCCTGAGAGACCCCATGCCAGAACCACTGAGCCAGACCACTCCTGAATCTCTAACCCACTGTAATTGACTATTGTTTTAAATCACTAAGCTTCAGGGTGTTTTGTTATGCAGCATTAGATAACTAATACACAGTTCAAAATCAGTTTCTCCATTTGTGAGATGCGAGTGTTAACACCAACTTTATAACATCATAAAGATTAAATGAGGTGATGCTTGCCTGGCAAGTGGCAGGTGTTCTGCAAACAGTGGATGGAATTAGTATCGCCTATCCATTATTTCTACTTCCCCAAGCCTCCTCCCTACTGCCCAGCTTTCCTCCCAGCTCCTTGTGAAGTTCTCCCCTCTCCCTTGCTCCATCCAGGGTAGATTCTAGTCTGAAATGACTGCCTGTGTGGCATAGTGACAAGCTCCTTCCAAAGCTCTGGAGTAGGTCCACTCACATTTCTCATGGCATTCAGTGGGATGTGTTTGCATTTCCTTCAAAGGGCCCCAAATGTAATAATTATATACTTATTAGTTCTGTAAAATAAAAAATCTGGACTCTGCATTCTGGAACCAATGGATTTCCTGCTGAAATGAGTTCACGGGGTACACTGGCCAGCCCTCTTTGTAAGAACCTAAACACTGCTGCAGAAGGCTTCACAGAGTACCTCACCCACCCCACATCACTCTCTGTCTCTCCACTCAACTCTCCAACTGATAGCGCCCAGCTTTCTGTTCTCATTTTTGTTTTCCATTTATTTATATTTATTTATTTATTTATTTATGTTTTGCAGGGTTTTTTTTGTTTGTTTGTTTATTGTTTTTCAATACTTGGGGGCTAAACCTAGGGACTCACATATACTTTGCAAGTGTTCTACCAATACTTTAAAAAGGGCTGCATCCCCAGCCCTTTTTAAAAAAAATTTTTATCTTGAGATAAGATCTCACTAAATATTGCAGGCTCTCTGGCCTTGAACCTGTGATCCTCCTGTCTCTGCCTCTCTACTCTCTGGGATTATAGGTGTGTGTCGCTTTGTGGAGCCTGGCTGTCTTTTTTTATTGTTGTATTGTTTTACTGTCCACCTGTTGAGTGTGGGTCCTGGGGGACTTCCCAAGACCTGGGGCTTCCTCCTTCTTATTTCCTGTTAGTGAAAACAGTGCTTTGCTGCTGTGGTCAGCAGACACTAGAGACTGAAATGATGCCCATGGATCCAGCCTTCCCACTCCCTGGAGTGTCTCTAGATTCCTGTGGACCCTTCCCCCTTTGTATCTCTTCTTTCCACCCCAACCCAGGTCCAGAAATATTCAGTGAATCCAAGGTCCCCCAAGTAGGCTTCCTTTCTCTCACCAGTGAGCTGTTCTCTCTGGGCTGCCCTCTCTCCCTGCCCCTCCATACACCTTACCTGGGTAACCCCACTCAACTTTCCAGAGTCAACATTAATTATCCCAAGACCAGTTGTTCCCTGGGCTTGGTCAGGCACCCTTCTCACTGTCCCCATAACCCCCAGGGTTCCCCCACCTCACCACAACCACGTTTTATGGTGTAGATATCTATTGCTTTGAGTCCCTTCCTGCTAGCCTGCAGGTACATGGTATTGTCTGCAAGTACCTCTGCAAGTACATGGTATTGTCTCTGGCTCTGTCCTCCTTGTGGTCCCACTCTCTAGTACATGGCATTCAACAAAGGTCTGAGAAAGGAGGGAACCATAGTGTGTGCCTGTAATCCCAGCTTCTTGGAGGCTGAGACAAGAGGATCAAAATTTGAGGCCAGAGGCAGCTTGCAACAAAAGGAAAAATGAAGACAGGAGTTTGTGGTGCACCTTGGTGGTAGAACACTTGCCTAGTATGTCTAAGGCTCTGGGTTCAACTTCCAGTACTGAAAGAAAAAAAAAAAAAAGGTTTGATGAATATGTGAACACATAAAATTAATCTAGGCGTTCAAACGGCCCAGAAATCTAAACCTGCCCCTTTCTGTTTTATAGTGAGAAAGAATTCATCAAAAACTCCTTCACAAAATGATTCCATGGCCTGTGAGAGCACTTGCCATAGAATCCATTTACTTTCATACAAAGGCAGCAAGTCAGATAGCAGGACAATCTTAGGGCTTTTCTGATCATTGCCATACCACAGACAGCTCTGCCTCTCTGCTTCCCTTCTCCTATTCCATCCCAACCTCAGTGAGGTGGATAGAGAGAATAAGCAGAAAAAAATATAGGTTCAGGAGTGGATTTAGGCTTAAGAAACATCTGTATAAACACCAACTCATTCAGTCCAGTAAAGCTGGACTACAGAATCATTTCTCCCAATTTTCCAGTAGAGAAAGGAGATATAGAGAGGTTAAATGACTTTCCCAATGAAACAAATCAAATCAATGGAATAAGGGTCCCCAACTTCTCAGAAATTTTACCCCAAAGCACAAGATTTAGCTTGAATTGTTAGAACCGCAGTCAAGGCTCCTGAGTATCCACAGTACACTTTTTTTTTATTATTAATATCATGGGTGAGGAGCACCGGATCTGAAGGTTTATTTACCATTCCTTAGCCTGACCTTCCAGGAAGAATGTCACTAATGAGAAACAATCCACTTGGGCTCCTAAACCCAGAATTTTCACAGGGATCAATTTGGGATTTCAGTGTCTAAACAGGACAAGGGCAATGTTGACTGTCTTCTCATCAGAGGAAAAAAAAAAAAATCAGCAACTGAGTTTTTTCCTGCCTGGAAGTTTTGTATACGTCAAACAAACCTCAGATCTGAGGTTACATTCATGCCATTGTTCCAGCCCCCTTCTAGATATCCACTGGAAGAAGGAGGAGAGCGTTCCCCTTCATGTGAGGTTGGCCAGGGGAAGTAGAAAATGAAAGGGAAAGAGGTAGTTGGAACTGATGTTTCCCTAATTAAAGAACTGACCTTACACTTGAGTCAGGAGCCAGGAACTCTGTTCTCAAGACCATATTCTACCCTAATTCACATTCAAGTGATGGCTTGTTTCAATGTGGGTAAGACACTTGTCTTTTAACAAAGCATATGTACCATGTAGGCAGGGATCACATCTGTCTTACTTTCTTTTGCATCTTGGTGCCTAGCAAATCCCTGTCACCAGTAGGCTTAGTAAATAAATGAAAGGAATGAATTAAACAATCACCTAGTGTAAAACAGGCAATAAGTATAATTTTCATTTAAAAAGTAGTTTTTCTCCACAGAGGTAGAAAGCATTTTTTCTTTCTTTACCTTTCTTTCTTTACTTTCTGTTTCTTGCCTGCCTTCCTTCCTTCTTCCTTCCTTCCATTCTGCCAGCCTTCCTGCTTTCCTTTCCTCCTAAGTTTTCCTGATTACAGGATTTAGAATTATCTGGATCATCTATGAATTTATTTTGTACTCTTTTGACAACGTATCAGTGAGAAAATGCTATTATAAGTCACCAGTTTTTAAATAGCACAAGTGGGGAACTCACAAATTCTCTTAAAATTCTGCCCAATATCTGAGTTGGTCGTAAAGCTATTCAGGTGTTACGCCCTGTTTCATTTGGTTTTAGCTTAGCAGAAACCATCCTTTCCCTACTTTCCACCCATCTGGGTGTCACTTGGTGCTCATGAGGGCAGCAGCACAGCTCATCTCAGACTTACTCTCTCCTCAGTCCCATCAGGCCTCAACTTCCCTTTTAGGAAGATGTCCTAACCCACCATAAGAGTGTGTGGTGAATGATTTCAACTTTGTTATATTAGCTAAAGCAATACTGAGACAATCATGTGGAATAGGGGAGCATAGATCTGAGTAAATTTTCGTCTGATACCCTGAACAAATGGCTCCCTTATGTGGCCTCAGGGCTAATAAGTGTGACTATTTCATGGGGTTATTGTGAAAATTAAATAAATCAATGTATGCAGAGTACATAAGTTAATGCCTACCATGCTATAAGTACTGTGTACCTACACTTCTCTGTAACATGGGGGCCTCTGGGTACTACACAATCTCCCAAGTCACCAAAAGAGGAGAGTTTAGTAGCTCGGAGGTACTGCTGCTGATTTCCTAGGCATCTGCTCCATCAAACTCCTCCCAGATCAGGTATGGCTAAAGGTACAAGTTTGAACCAGTGGTTTAAAGGGGGGGTGGGTGGAAGGGGCTCCTTTCAATGTCCTGCCTTACATGGTCCTGGGTAAAAAACCCTCCTGGGAGGGGCAACTCCATATGCCCACCAAACTCAAATGCAACTGGGCCTTCCTTGTCTCCTTAGCTCAATTGGAAAAATTGTCATAGCATGGAAATTGCTTCTGTTCAGAGTGAGAGAACAGCAGGAGGAATTTCTGGGCTTGGGAATGGGTGCAGGTCCCTGGGGCAGCAGAGTCCGGGATCTCTCTGCTCAGCTCCACCCTCAGGACCATTCAGTCTGGACTCAGGAGCCTTCCATCAATCCAGTGATGGAACCCAGAAATAGAGCTCCTGTTTCTGGAGAAATCATCATTATTACCATTGTCTCTTAAATTAAGAAAATATAGCAAAACATGAATGCTTCTCAAATGTCCTGTGTCCATGTGTGTGGCCTGTCTTTATGATAAGGAAACCAAGGCTCAGAACAGTTATCACCTGGGGCAAAAGACTTGGTGTTTAATCCAGATTGCCTTGTTTAACTTGGTAACATTTTCACTGTGTCATACTTGAACCCTCCAAAGCCAACTGCCCCATAACTAGGTTGAATCAATATCCTGAATTGACATATTCTCTTAGAAAGTCAACAATACCCAATCAACAATTATTGAAAAACTTCATTAATGATCAACGCAAGTTGATTGCCAGAGCTGGTGTCCACTGGACTCAGATCCCCTGGTAAGGCCCGAGGGAAAACTTAATTTTGAACTAAGCTTTTCTCTGGGCTGGAAATACCAGTCCCAGGTGCTCCCATCTCTCGGCTCAGTCTGCAGTCTGTGATTAGGGGCCCTAATGGCCATAATGCCTTCAGTGTGGTGTTTAAACCAATAAGGCTTCAGAGAAGTTACGGTATGTTTAATAATGGCTTAATGACTCCTTGTGAGATGCAAGGCTTCTGGTTCCTGTTTGGCCTTGATTTACAGCCCCACTCTGACTGAGGACAGCCAAGAAACCCCCTCTAAGCCTCCAACGGAAGAGGGAGGTGTTCACACCAGGCCTCTTGGATTCCTTTAAAAATTGAGAATTCAAATGAAATACAAATGATGTTTGACTTGCCTCCGCTCTTGCTAATCTCTGGGGCACTGAAAATATAAATGGTTTTACCCGAATCCCAGGGCACCTCCACCCATGGTAGGTGAACTGGGTCCCAGCTCTGGCGTTTCTTCCCAAATGTTAGGAACGGTAAAGGTTGTTTCTCTTTTCAGTAATGCTAAGCCACAGCCCCAGTGCTATGCTTCTTTTGGGCTGGACATGCATTGCTACTCACACCCTCTCCAAAACAGCAGGCCTTGGGCAGCAGAGCCCTGGGATATGAGCTGCAGACAGTCCCTCTCCATTGAGTCCCAGGATCCTTTGAGAGGTGCTCACTCCATGCCTGCCACTTACAGGAACAGCAGCCCTTCTTCCCTGTCTCCACCTGATCCAAAGCCTGCCTGTGTGGGACCCTGTTAAAGCCTGGGAGGCTCCCTGTCTGTTGGCTCCCGCCTGCCTGGGCTCTGAAACTCTCCACAAATACATAGAAAGTCTCTGAGGTTGAGTCTACGGATCTCAGCAGTCAGACACTAAGTGATGGGTCCAAGGCCCCACACCTAATTAACCAGTGTCAAGGCCCAGGCTTCCCAGCCCCCATTTGCAGTTTGTTGCTGTTTCCACACTATGCACCCAATGACGCTTGTTCCTGTACAAAACAAGAGGTGTCTCTGAGAGGTGGGCTCGATTTTTTCTAGCTCCTAGCAAAAAAACAAAAAACAAAAAACAAAAAACAACCCTAGTTAAAGGCCAGCCCAACCCCTGCTCCAGCTCTCCTCCCAGACTGATGTCAGGAGATCAGGCCTAAAAGAGTTTGTTGGGGGAAGCGGATCGGCCCTCACAGTGCCTCACTCCTCCAGGGACCAGAGCCACTGCAAGGCTGTATATCAGGACCAAGGGTGCAGCTCTGACGAGGGACTCATCCAGATGGGTAGACAAAAGGGATTCTGCCCTCAAGAGCAAGCAGACTTCCTCCTACCTCTTGCTCTCCTCGAACTGCCTAGGACACCGGCTCGGGGTGAATCAGGGGGTTCCCGGGCGCCGAGGGGTTAACCCGCGCGGGGCCGCACGTGACGTGGATAGTTCCAGCATTAAGTCAGAGGCGCGGCCCCCTCCTCTGCCCCCACACCCCCTGCGGCGCGCGCCGCTCCCGGGGGCTCCGCGCCCCCGAGCCCAGGTCCCTCCCCCTTGGCAGGCGCTCACAGGCCGCGCGGGTAGCTTCAAGCCCCGAAGCCCCGGCGGCCTGTGCGCCCCGAGCCGGCATGGACCCTGAGCGCTGTGCGCCCTTCGTCGTGGGCCCTTCACCCGGCCCCTACTCGGCCGCGGGGGCCGAGCCTCCAGGCCCTCAGGGAACTCCCGACGCTGCGCCTCACCTGCACCCCGCGCCGCCCCGAGGCCCGCGGCTGACCCGCTTTCCGGCCTGCGGGCCCCTGGAGCCCTACCTCCCAGAGCCGGCCAAGCCGCCCGCCAAGTACCTGCAGGATCTCGGGCCCGGCCCCGCGCTCAACGGCGGCCACTTCTACGAGGGCCCCGAGGAAGGTAACGCGCGGCGCAGCGGATAGCGGGATAGCGCGCAGCCCGACTCTGTCTCCTTCTCTGCCCTGGCCCGCTTGGGCCTCCCCGCTTCTCAGCTGCCTATTTCTTAAAAGTTTTGCGCCTCTTGCCCCTCGCCAGGGCTCCCTCGGGAGCCAGATTGCCGCTGCCCGGGCTAGGTAAAGGCCAGTGCGGCGAAGGCAGCAGTGCCATCCATGTCCCTGGCGACGAGAACCGGAGGCGGGAGGTCGAGGGAGGGTGGAGTGGCGGCGGCCAGGGGCCCAGTCGGGCCCGAAGGCGGCTGAACTGGGAAGGAGAGATCATGCCTGGCCGAAGTTGGGCTGGCATTGTTACCGACCCAGAAGCCTGGACTGAGCCAAGTGCCCGGGAGCCGCACTGTGCCCCGACGCTGGGAGAGATGCTCTTGGCTTTTGTGTCTGGCGCCCGTGTGGGCGCACTGTCTGGGCCTCGACCTAGAGTGGCCAAGCCAGGCTCGGCTAAGGGCTGAGGGCTGAGGCCTGGCCTTACCCGCCTCTGCTCCTTGGGCCCAGCCTAGTGAGAAGGGCTCTGCCTGTGCAGTCGGCGCTTTGCGAAGTGGCCGCGCCTAGTCTCGAAGTGCTGGGGCCATTCTCAAGACCTAGTAATAGTTCTTATTTCTCAGACTAACCTGGCCACTCTGTTATGCATGGTGACCGCCGCCTTTCTCGCAGTGTTGGCGTCTCCATACTGGTTGGTCACCGCCGGGCCATAGCGAGCAGCCCTGGGCGGGTCTAAATCCTGGGCGCTTCAGAATTCTCCTGGGCCGGTGCCCTGAATGCTAAGGCCGGCTGGACCGTGCCATTACGCGAGAACCCGAGCCTGGCAGACTGGTCTGCTGCCCACTGCACCCACTGACCTGTAGGAGGCTCAGCGCTCACGCCCACCCCATCTATGCTGCCACATCTTGCAGCTGAGGCCCAGGACTGCCAGAGATCTGCCCTACCCGTGGCTGCCTGCACAGCACTGGCGCCTCACTTGCCTCCCCGGAGCGGCTGAGCAGCCCCGGTGTTCGTCCAGCCGGGGTGGTGGGAGTGCGTAGGGGAAGGCGAGGAGGTGTGTGGGGGTCAGCAGAGGAAATGAGCAACTCCGCGGAGTTTGGTGTCTATGCCTTTTGAAAGAGGTTCTCCTGATAAAAACCACAGTTGAGGCTTAATGAGAAGCAGTTGGCCTGGCTCCTCTGATCCCTGCCAGACAGCGGCGGCCCCGCAGCGCTAAGAGCACCGCCCGGAACAGGTACCGGCCTGGCTCAGATCACTGC
The DNA here is from genome assembly GCA_007922755.1 of Pedetes capensis. NCBI lineage: Eukaryota > Metazoa > Chordata > Mammalia > Rodentia > Pedetidae > Pedetes > Pedetes capensis. Next base: position 59,671 of record VMDO01001454.1, read on the forward strand.
AGCAGGCGGTACCCACCTCATAGGCCAGCGTCCCCGCTGGTTGCCCAGCATCTCAACCAACTACTCTGGCGCCTGGACAGTCCTGGCGATGAGCACACTACGGCAAGGGCCAGGGCGGAACAAGCGGCCAGGAGGAACCCAGCATCCTGGGATCTGACGGTGAAGGTTTCATCGACAACGAAATGCGGGGAAAGAAAAACAGAAAGCGTAAATAACAACCAAAAAGGCTGTGTGTGAGGGTGAACAAAACAACAGTAGGGCGGCAAAAACCAGAGGTAAATGGCAGGGAGCTGGGGCAGAGGAACGGAAAGAGATAATTGAACGAACGCAAAAAGCAGCAAATGGAAGATCGAACGAAGCGGGTAAATGAGAAGGAAGGATAGGAGGAAGAAGGAGAAAATAGACAAAACGAAAGAAAAAGGGACATTCTAAAAGAATAGGACCTATTAAAATGAAAACACGTGAGATAAGAAAATTTAGCATTCAAGCAGAGCGGAAGGCAGGCCAAACGAAAAGGAGGCGCCGCAGTTCGAGAGGAACCTGAGCAGAGATCCTGGTCTCCACTCGCCTACCCGACTCCCCAACGGGAGCTCTGCCGACCTCCTGGAGGTTGCTGGGGAGGGACAGCGTCGGGGTGGGGGGCGCTTGGCCCTGGCAGTGGACTTGGTGAGAAGTGGTGAAGGAAGAGAGACCTTGCCTTAAGTCCCTGCTTTTAAAATACTGGGCTCAGAGCCTTTCCAGTTCAGACCAGTGAGCGCGCAGCTGCGCCCCATCTGCTGCGCGGTCTTTGCCGAGGCAGGGTAGTTGCGCTGTCGGGAGCCTGGTGCACCGTACCTCTCTCCTGCTCTTGGTCCGCGCCACCGCAGGCCACTCTTCGCAGAGAGCGCCTAGCCCAGCTCTGGGTCCTGGCAGCGTCTTGGACGAGGCAGCCACCCTTTCGCCCTCTGCTCGTGGCTACTCTGTGCGCTGCGGAAGTGCCCAGAGGTTCTCTCCTGCTCCCCTGGGCCGCCAGTTCGTCCCCAAGCTTGGCTTTCCGACCTTGGGTCTCGCCCTCTGGACTCCTGCTGGAGTTCTGCTCTCTGTGGCTCAGCCTCTGCGCCTGAAGATCCGGCCGACCGCAGATGTGGCGGAGAGTCCTAAGTCCTTGGCTGAGGCCTCTAGGCCAAGGCTGAGAACCCCTAGGGAGAGCACCAAGGCCCCGCCGAGGTCCTGCCTACCGGGCTTATGCCTGTATCAGCTTTGGGTCTTCTGCCAGAGCTGCGGGAACCGAAGCCTCAGCTAACTCTGTGGATTGCTTAGCGACCTGAGTCTGGCTATTGGAAACAGCCGGTCAAGAGCAAGGCTGCAAGGAAAGTGGAAAGCCGCGTGGCTTATCTTGTGGCTGCCAATGGACTCCATCCGTTTGCACTGTGGGGTGCCTAGTAGGCAGCCTGGAGCTAGAGTGGTGCATCTCCGGCTGTGCAGTGACATGGTGGCAGCATCTGGTATGGGTTCTGGTACCCCTGGGGTCAGGGGCGCACAGGTGTGAAGGCCAGATCCGGGACAGAGAGCCTCATTGTCACATTAAAAGATCTCTGTCCTGGCTTCTGGCTTTCACTCCAGTCTACTGCTGCGGTCCTAGGGTTGTGCAGGCCCATGACATTCTGGGCCCTGAACCCTGGGCTCCCAGTATCTAACAGAGTACTCTCCCTCGCTTGACCACCCCATATCTGAGCTGGTGCAGTTACTCCTGTTCACACCTCAAATGTACCCTCCTTAATAGAGCAGCCTTCCCTTGGCAAGCTTCCATGTAAACTGCTGATTTCCTGGGCTGCCTTTCCTTGATTGCTGCCCTCCATTTATCTCATTTCTGTCTCTGTTCTCTCCTGGGCCTTGCTCCCCAGGAGACTCTGTATTCTCCTGTATCCCAAACAGGGGGGATGTTGTCCTTCCTCCAGAGTCCTCCAGGCAGATCTAGGAGGTTTCAGTGTTATGGTGAGAGGAGGAAGCTGTTCTCTGGTCCTTCGAGAGGGCTGTAGACTGGGCGGTCATGGGAGGTGAGCAGAGACCATTGATCTTGGCCTTTTCTGGGAGAAGGGTAACTTCACTGAAAAATCCTACTATGCTGTCCTTTCATCTCTTGTCTTTGTCAGCTGGGTGGCCCAAGATCAAGAAGGCAAGATCACAGGGCCCCAGATCCAGTTCTTGCCTCTGGGCAGGTTCTTATTGGGACACAGAGCGAACCCTAAGGCTTTGGGGAGCTCTCTGCAGCGTTGTCAATTCTCCCTGAACCCCTGCCCTGGGGTGCTCACACATCTTTTCTGCCTGGAGTCCAGCACAGCCTCTCTGAGAACCCATGACACCAATACTCTTCCCTCTCAGGCCACTTTGAGGGCCCACCATGGCTGGGGTATCCCCTTCCAGTCTTCCTGCTCTCCCTGACCATTTTTCAATTGTTTGGCTCAACCTCCTTGATTCTTCCTTCCTAGCAAATGTAAGTAGCCCTAGAACCAAAATGTGTTGGCCAAGAATGGAAGGCAGGGACTGGAGTGGTTCCGTGGGAGCTGGGAAGGAGACTCGATGCTCAGGGGCTGTTGCTGCAGGCTGGGTGTAGCTAGAGGCCAAGCCCTGTCTGCCTGCCCCAGGCCCCCAGGACACATATTTGGAGTTTATTTCTCAGCCTGGGTGGTCCTGGGAAGCCACTGACCACCTTCCAGCTGAGAAAGACCTTGCCCAACTTGTCCTCCAGACAGGGACTCATCTGACCCAGATCCTGAGAAGCCCATCTCTCGGGTTTCTCCCCCGCTCAACTGCAGCTGTGATTCCAACACCAAGTCCCCAGGAAGAAACTATCTCTTGGTGCCAGCTAGCTGGGCCTCCGGGGGCCAGACCCCCACTGGAGATGGGCCTGGGGCCAGAGAAGGGGTTGTGTGAGCCAGTGATGCGTCTTTGTGGCGTCAGCTGGATCCCAGTGGGCCATTGAGGAGGGATTTCATGGTGACACCACTGGGGGTCCCTGCCAGAGGGAAAGGGTGGGGGCAATCAGGGTGACCTATTTTTCACCATGTCCTGTCCGGAGGGTCATGGTGGGGATCCGCCAACAGTTAGCGCGTCAGAGCGGGGCTGCTGGGAAGTGTTCCCAGTCTGCAGTGGAAATCCAGCCCTCCCTGCCTGTTAATCAAAGCAATGGGGAAGCAGTCAGAAACTCCTGAGGAAAAAGGGGTGGGCAGTGAGGAGAAGAACGAGAACACAGCACTGTGCCCCGTGGTGACAATGGTCCCACACCTCTTCTCTGAGCACAGCCTATCTTGCCTCCACCTTTTTATGTTGGAGCTTAAGTCCTTGCCCAGACATCACAATTTAGAAGAAATAGAGAGTGGCAATTCCCCTGGAATCTTCTTTGTTCCAATTTGCTCCTCATACCCCAGAGCTGGGAGATTGATGTTGCCCTGAGACTTGGGGTTCAGAGAATGAGACACAGTCAGGTCAGTCAAAGGCAGTCCAAACATCTCCATCCATAGCCTGTCTGGCTCTGGGAGCAGAGACATGGGCACCAGAGCATGGGAACCAAGGCCTGAGGCGCCAGAACAAGGGAGTACTTCCTGGCAGGGGCAGGAGATGTCAACCACCCAATCCTAATCCCCCTCCCTGCCCCCAGTTCTTGGCCCTGTGAGAGTGGCAGTCCATGCTGTGGCGCCACCCCTGGCACCTCCACACCCTGTGGGATGCACCACCACAGAGCACTTCCCCGAAATGAACCCCCCTCTGGCCCCAGCAGATCCGCCCAGACCACAGAGCACATGGTTCCCCAGGGCCCCCTCCCCAGCTGGAGGCTCAGCAAGCAGGCCTCTGAATGCCAAGCTCCCATGGAGGGTAGCTGCAGGGAGAAAGGGAAGGGAAGGGAAGGGGAAGGATGGGGGAGGCGGAGACTGAGGCGTCAATATTCTTCCCCTCCCTCCATTCTACCCACCACCCCCCTGTTCCATCCTCCTTTTTGTGCTTTTCATTGCAGCTGAGGAGAAAGCCTCCAAAGCTGCCAGCTTCCCTCAGCTGCCCTTGGACTGCCAAGGGGGCCCCAGAGACGGGCCCTCTAACTTGCAAGGCTCCCCGGGCCCCTGCTTGGCCAGTCTGCGTGTCCCTCTTTCCCCGGGAATCCCTGACTCCATGGAGCTTGCAAAGAGCAAGAGCAAGAAGCGCCGTAACCGCACAACCTTCAGCACGTTCCAGCTGGAAGAGCTGGAGAAAGTCTTCCAGAAAACCCACTACCCTGACGTGTATGCCCGGGAGCAGCTCGCTCTGCGCACGGACCTGACTGAAGCCCGGGTACAGGTGAGGGCATCTGAGGCACCAGGCTCTCTGGATGCCTCAACCACTCCACCCATGGTCCAGAGTGTAGGAGGGCTGGGAGAGGTGGGTGCCAGTGCCTCCCAGAGCTGCCTTGCCCGGGTCCTGCTGGAGGCTGGCCTTTGGAGGCTCATCCTCTAAGCCCAATTCTGCTGCAGCCGGACTTTTCCAGACCTTTTGGAGTCAAAAGACCTGTGTGGGAGTCCTCTGCCACTTCCTAGCTGGCCAGGTGATCTGGGGCATGTTATCTAATCTGTCTCAGTCTCCCATTTTAGGAAAAAGGCATGAGAGTAGCAACTTAAGGGGTACCTGGAAGACCATAGATGTGGCAGCGTTTTGGAACCAGTTACATGCCGAACATCTATCAGGGCTACTCCTGAGGTGGCTGCCTGGAACAGGAAGGTCCCTGATCGTGGTGCAGGGTCTTTATGAGCCAGCGGCCTTCAGCCCCTGTCAGGTCCTAGACCCTAGCTCTGAGAGCTTGGCCAGGAGCCCTTCTCCACCCTAACAAACTCTTCCCCACAGAGATAGGCCCTGGGATCCCTGGATGGGGCTGTGGCCAGCTTCACATTGTGGGGAACCCAGCTTGTGTGGAGGGGAGGAAGTCCATGTCTAAGCATGCTGAAAGGGACAAAGAATGTGAAAGTGGCAAGTAGGGCTGGGATGTGGAGGGGGGTTTAGTTTGACTCTGGCTCTAGAGGAAAATAGTCATTTGTGGCCTTGCTTTGAATGGGCTTACTCAAAGCAGGCACCCAAGCAAGAAGCCCTGGGACAGTGGATTTGGGGTTCCAGGGGAAGATGAGCAGATCCCTGCTGCAGCAGAGGAGTCTGCCTCACCCACCATGCCAGAGACTTAGTAGGGCAAAACTCATGCATATCACACTCTGCATGGGCCCTTTCAGAGACCCTCTGAGGGTGCTGGGGTGGGGGCCAACTCTGGCAACATGTGGGGCCTGGCAGGCCAGGTTCTAGAGGCCAAGTGCCATTGAACAGAGGCCTGATGACTGGATCCAGCATAGGACCAGAGGGGTTGGGCTGTTTCCTTTTTTTTTTTGGCTGGGTTTTCCTGAGGCCCTGTTCCTCCCAGGTGGCACCCAACACAGACATCCAGGACTGTCCCTGGAAGGTTCCCCAAGGTCTGTGTTCATCTGGGCGAGGGGCCCAGCCTTCAAGACAACCCCAGATTACACAAACCATGGGAATGGAGAACAAGGAGTCTGGATTGTTGCAGCAAAGGCCTTTGGGGTGGGGTCTGAAGGGTTTTCCCCTATGAAAATACTTGGGGGTGAAGGTCCAGGTCCTTCCCTCCTCTCCTAGGCCTTTTCAACCCTGATAGGGTGCAGGGTAGCCAGGAGCTCCTGACCCAGTCTAGAAGCTTCCCCAATGATTGAGGCCCTAGAGTGGGAATGTTTTCTCTGGCAGGAGAATGATGCCCACCCACAGTGCCCCTCTATGAAGAGGAATAATAAGACCACACAACTGAAATGCAGACAGCACGTCCAAAGCCTAGGTGGAGGTCCACTGTGGGGACTCTGGGGAAAATGGGTGCTGCCAGGGAAGTAAGAAATTCCCAGAAAAGGATTAGAGTGGTGGGCTCCATGCCCCTCCATGGAGAGAGAAAGTAGAAAAAGGAAATCCAGGCAGCTGTGCAGGCAGGGTGACCTCCCCTATCCTTGGCCAGGCCTGTTCTTATATCTTTGCAACCTGGGAGTGGGGGCCTAGGGGTTTGCATAGCCTATGAGGGCCTTACCTGCCTACATGAGCAGGGGAGACCATGGGGAAGGAAGTGAGGGCTGGGGAGGTGATTATCCAAGCCAGGGTAGTTGTGTTACACTCCACACCCATACACCCCCCGCCCCCCACACACACATATAACTTTTCCTATTATGACCCCTAGATAGATCCCTGGAAAATAGCAGTTGTTTGGATTTTGTTTTGATATTACCAACATCTGTCCCAGAGTCTGACACAAAAATGTTTATTAAATTGTATAAATAAAATCGTGTGTACCAACACAAATAAATATAACAGTATAGAGTATATACCAACAGACAGAAAATTCATCACACTTAGGCACACAGATGCACAGGCATGCTACCCTTACCTGCCAAGAGCTCACAAATGAACAGGAGAGATAAGAACCCCAACGTACCATGGGAGCAGAATGAGGTGAGCACAGTGAGCGAATTCAGGGCCTTATGGACACCCAGCAGAAGTGCCCAGCCTGCATGAATGTGTCAGAGAGAGGAGCAGCCCAGGCACACAAAACCCAAGCAAAGGCAGGAAGGAATAAGACCACAGAGTGTCCCAGGAGAGCTAGGGTGGGAGCTTGGCAGGCAACTAGGAAGAACTGAGTGCTGCTGCCTGGCAGGACGTGGGGCTGTGGAGAGGGCAGGGGCCAGTCCCAAGGGGTCTTGTTAAGGAGTTGGGCTCTGGACCAAGGTCTCCAGGGAGCCACTGAGGGTTTAAACAGGACCATGACCTGAATAGGAATGCCATTATGATTCTTTGGATGCTGTGAGGTGGCTAGATTAGAAAAGGCAAAGGGACTGGAACCCTGACACCTATGCATGGGGACCTGGGAGCTGTCCTGGGCCTCTGAGGTCCATACACCCTCCATACACATGCCCCCTCCAACTCTCTGTCCAGCCCCAGCCACACTGGAGAAGGAGAATGACTCAGCCTGGGGAATGGTAGCTGGGGGCCCAAGGGGCCAGTAAACCAGTTCTGGGCTTGGGCCTCTCCCAGGCCCCTTCCCAGGCTCCCCTGGTCCTGAGAACAGTGTGGATTTACAAGCCCCTACAGCTTGGGATCCTCCAGCCTGGAGCCGGCTCCCACCCCATGGGAGATCACAACTATCAGCCTCTTCTCATCAGGCTCCACTCCTCAGGAGCTTTAGCACCCCCTCAACCCCTCTCAATTGCCCCAGGTCTGGTTCCAGAACCGCAGAGCTAAGTGGCGGAAGCGTGAGCGTTATGGGAAGATGCAGGAGGGTCGGAACCCCTTCACAGCTGCCTATGACATCTCTGTGCTGCCCCGCACTGACAGCCACCCCCAGGTGAGACCCCAGCTCCCTTGAGTCAAGGTCTGGCCCTGTCCCATGGGGTTGCCAGCAAGCACATGAGTTCTGGCCCAAGAGGATCTGGAGCATCTGCGGGAGCATTAGGGCCCTGTGTGACCTGGGAAAATCACTTCTTCTTCTGCAAATCAGGGCTCATCTGATAGATACAGAGCACAAAGGAATCACAGAGGAAAGTTTGGTTTTGAGAAGCAGTGGTGGGGGCATCCTGGATGCTTGTAGTGGTGGTAGGAGGGGTAGCCCTGGGCCAAGTGGAGGTTCTTTGGAAAGTTTCTGGGACCTCAAGGACAAAGAGAGCCACTAGGTAAGGCGGCAGCTCCTGGGACAGCTGGGTCATAGACCTTCTTTTCCCTCTCTTTTCAGCTGCAGAACTCCCTGTGGCCCAGCCCAGGATCTGGGAGCCCAGGGGGACCCTGCCTCGTGTCTCCGGAGGGCATCCCCTCTCCATGCATGTCTCCATACTCCCATTCCCATGGGAATGTGGCTGGCTTCATGGGGATGCCAACCTCCCCTGCAGCCCACCCTGGCATCTACTCCATCCATGGCTTTCCTCCTACCCTGGGAGGCCACAGCTTTGAGTCCTCCCCAGATGGTGACTACAAGTCTCCAAGTCTCGTCTCACTCAGGGTGAAGCCCAAGGAGCCTCCTGGCCTGCTGAACTGGACCACGTGATAGGTCACGTGGACACACAGACTGAACTGTCGGCCCTTCCTGTTCCCACGTGCTCCCAGCCCACCCCTGCCCAGACACTAGAGCATACTCCTGCCTCCAAGCCCCAGGTGGTTCTGGGACAGCAGCTGGGCCCCTCCATCTCCAGTAGGGGCCATGATACAGGGTCTTTTCTCTTAGAATAGGTGCGGCTACCTAGAAGGGGGCTTCAAAGCAAGCAGGGTTCTTTCTGCCACAACTGACTCTCCTCACTCAAACTGGGCTGGAGGGTGGGAGACAGTGCCCTGCTTCCTCAGGACTGTCCAAGTCCAGCTGCCATCTCACTAGCTGAAATGGCTTACTGGCTCCTCATTCCTGGAGCCCAGGAAAACAGGAGGAGGATGCAGATTGAACTGGGAGGAACTCTTTGGGACATAGGGGAAACCATATGGTCTCGCTGCCTCTTCCTCACCACTAGGGGGCATGTGCCCAGCATCTTGTGCTGACAAAGGCCTGGAAAGGGAGATCAGCATAGAAGACGCCAGTCCTCAATGCTCCCAGTGTCCCTCACTCCTGCTTGTACCCCATCTCCCAACATCATGTGGAGTCTTCTATGAAGGGGTAGAAATTCCACCACATATTTGAATTTGCTTCCATGGTATCAGGCCAGAGCTGTGCCATGGAAGTGGTATCAGATGTTGGTCATAGTGAAATAGATTTCCAGTCTCTGAGCCCCTGAGATCTTGACCCCCACTTTTGTAAAGATACTTTGGTTAAAAGAAAATGTGCTGCCTAGTGTAGTAATAAAAGTGGTTGGCTTTTTTTTTTTTTTTTTTTTTTAAATATATATAGCAGGTGACTGCCTATCCCCAGGGCTTGGCTGGCCTGTGTCTAGGATTCAGGGGTGGGGGTGGGGGCAAGCCTTCCTGAGGGGTTGGCAAGGATCCTGGAGCATTGGGGAAGGTGGATCTGTGGCAAATCCCTCAAGGCTGATGTACACCATGCCTGGCCCTGTTACCTGCCCAAGGTCTTCATGGCGTTGGTGGGCGCTGGGAGGTTCTAGGGCTGGGCTCATTTGGCGGAGGAATTTGCAGGTGGGAAGGGGAGTGACAAGCCAACTTTGTAGCTGAACTGAGAGTGAAAGGGAGAAAGGAAGAGCAGGGAGCCCACAAAGGCTGTGAGCCCCAGGGGGCTGGGACTCTGGGTGCCAGGGGTGGGGCAGCCCCTGCTCCCAGATGCCCCAGGAACATGACTGAGCTGTGGGGCAGAGACAAAAGCCAGAGCTCTTTCCTGTGGTTTCAGAGTATTACCCATTCTATCCTTTATCCCCACTTTGTGCCTTATCTCTGGAGCCTGGAAGGCAGGAAAAAGCAGGCCTGGCCCTCCCACCCCACCCTCCCAGTAAACACAACCACATTGCTCAGAAGAATTCAACTCAGCTACAGCCCAGCCACCCCCACCCCACGCCTCATCTTTCAGGCACAGAGAAACCCAAGCACACAAAGACACGTCAGTGCCGGGCTGATTCCGAAGCAGGGAGCAAGTCCCCTCAGATCAGATTTCCCAGCCAAGACAGTCACTGTGACCAGGCCACAATCCCCAAAGGAGTCAGCATCTTCTCTCTCTTCCCTTCCTTTCCCTAGCCTCTGGCGACTTCTTTCTTCTCTGTCCTAACACTGGTAGGAGGAAGGAACCATCAGGAGAGGACAAATCAGGGCAGGAGTGAGGGGCCCCCTCAGCTACCGTGAATGAACCTCCTATACTTTCACCCATTAGTCAGTAAGGGAATCAGAGCTTAAGCTCATCTCTAACCCTGGGGTTCACACTACTGAACAAGAAGTTTCTTCACCCAAGTAATAGTTAGCAAAGTTTTGGACCTTCTACTCCACAAAAGTCAGAGAGCTGCAAGGAGAGAGGTTGGCTTATTCTACAAACATTCTGTTGAGGTTCTCCTCTGTGCCAGGCATGGTGCTGTGCCAGCGATGGAGCAATAGCCAAGAAAAATATGATTCCTTCTCAAAGCCTAGAAACAAAGAAAGATGGAGGGAAGGAAGAGGAGAGGATCTATGGAGGCCAAGCAAACGAAGCCAAAGTAGGGATGAGAAAGAAGAAAATAGTCAAGCCCAAGATCAAGGCAGTGAGAGTGGCAGAGGCAGCAGAGGCCATGCTGCAGGGAGCCTTGCTGGGGGAGGGCACAGGGAGGCCAGAGACCGGCTACTGGCTCCCATCCAGGGGCATCTGCCCACAGCTCATATTTTTCTGTCCAGTGACAGCTAAATGAAGAGAAAGCTAACTTTACAACCGCCCACTTCACACATAATGAATATGAATGGGCATCCCGGAGCCTGTTCCATGGGATTATCTGTGAGCTGACGAGTCCTCCCACTGACTGGGCCATCCCAGCCAGCCTGTCCCCAGGCTGGGGCACAGGCAGCCCTTCACCTGCTTCCCATTAGCAGTGGCCCCCTCCTCCCCAGACCCCTAAGACAGCCCCCAAGGTCTCCAGATGCCTCTGCTCCCAGGCTCAGTCTAGAGGTGACCTGAGATGACAGCCTAGATCCTATAGTTCCCCAAGGCTAGGGTGGGGCTCTGCTCACTCCTGGGCCAAGGAAGGGGAAGCAGCCCCATCTGTAACCCCAATTTCAGGAGAGTTGCTGTATTCAATCTCCCTTTGCTAAAGCTCTTTTCTGTCCTAGTGAGGCCCACCCAAAGATTTAAGCCTTAATTCTTGGTTGTGGCAGGGTTATGGGCATCAAGGCAGGACTGGAAGGGCTAGCCAGGGGACCTGTCAGTCCAGGCTTCCTACCTGTCTTACAATGGGAGATGCTTCCCATCAGAAGCCTTCAATCCTCTTTTCCCACATCCCTCACCACTTATACATTGGCCTTAATTACAGCCCCAAAGTACAGACCCTCTGCAGCCCAAGGAAGGAACACAGCCTAGCATGGGCAGGAACTGGGCAGACGTTTCTTGACCAAGTAGGAGTACGTGCCTTATCCCTGCCCCAGCTTTCTTGGCAGGCTCAGCCTAACCATACCTAGAGGCCAGTGAGCACAAATCATCTGTGCCCAGAGCCCTCCCTTCCCAGTTTGCAACTCTGCAGGCTCCCTCAGCCCATCTCTCCTCCAGGAAAAGGCACTAGCTGGGACCACTGGGGCCTGTGATGGACCCTTCTGACATGTGTCTCTATACCCACAAGAGAAGTGAGAGAGCAGTGTTCTTCACCTGGACCTTTGGGGCACCTAGCACAGGGCCTGACCCCAAGGAAGCCTTCAAGGTGTGATAGCAAGGCTGCTAGCTGAGTGGCTGGCTCTTCTGAGAGGCCTCTGTACTCAGAGCAGTGAGCTAAGACAGGAGATGTAAGGAAGCATAAGACATGCTTATTGTCCTTAAAGATTTGTTTTCTAGGCAACACAGGAAATGGTTGCAAATTCATAGGCTAGAGTTGAGAAGGGCCATTAGCAGTGCTAACAATTGCTACCATTTATTGTTGTCCCTTGTCAGCCAGGGTGTGGCTACCTAACTACCTTATTCAGCCCTTGCAACAGAGCTATTGTGAAACCAAACCAATGGAGGCTTAGAGCTTGATTAGCTCAAGGTCTCTCAGTGAGTAAATGTCAGAGCCTGGATGGAAGTCAGGGCTCTCTCACTCCCAAAGCAGCCAGTTCATTAGAGGACAGACAGGAAGTCAGCCTCCAGGGAGATAAGCCCAGCTAGTACGGCAGGGGCAGCTAACACAGTCTGGGACCAGGAGAGAAAAAAATGGAGACTTGACATAAAACAAACAAACAAACAAAAATCAGAAAAGGTACAGCAATCCTTGAGAATCCCTGACGTATTCTAAAGGCCCATGGCATGTTCAGGGAAGACCAGGCTAAGCCAAGGCCATACCTGGGTGGACCAATTAGGGCCTAAAGGACATTTACCATGACTCTACCATGCCAGTGACCATCCTAGAGTGAACAGAAAGTACTGGCTACAATAAACAAATGAGAAAATGAGCACACAGGTGCTAAGTGCCAAGGAATGCCCATGATTACAGAAAGGGGTACAAGTGGGGAACATGTGTATATTGTAGAGGCCTGGGCTTGAATCTTGGCTCTAGACCTTATGTTTATATGACCTTGGGCAAGTTCTTTATCCTTTCTGTACCAGGCCTCTCATCTGCAAAATAGGGAGTACAAGGGTATTAACTTTTTGGGGCTATTATAAAAAACTACATAAGGTGTTTAGAATAGTGGCTGGCACAAAATGAACACTTGATATTTACTGACTACTATAAGGGACATAGGGTCGCTATGAGTCGGACTCAACTCGACGGCACCTAACAACAACAACATAAGGGACACTATGAGTTAGACCCAACTCAATAGCACCTAACAACAACAAAGTAGAAAGTGTACCTTCAAGACACTTAGTATCACACCTGGTCCCTGTGTGGCACTCAGTAAGTGTCTAACTCAGGATTAACAAGGAATAGTTCCCATCCTCAATGTGAAACCAATCTTAGGGCGATCTGTCAGTGGATGAAGGAGCAGATCCTTCCAGCTAACTCAGCCATTGACAGAGGGCCTCCAGATACCTTGCCCCTCTCATGACCCTAATGAGATGGAAAGCCACAAAGACTGAGTGGCTCCAAAAGACATTTATACACAAGGACCTGGGTTCAAAGGGCCAATATGCCACAAACACACTCTGTGGCTATGAGAAGTCCCTGCCCTTCCCACACCAGGGAGATGAAGGGATTCGCCTGTCCAGGTTCAAGGGCCCTGTGTTCTTTTCTGCAGAACAGAGGAGATTAGGGAAGTCAAAAAAGAGAAGGGGCCAAAGCCTCAGGCCAGAAGATTTCAGTGACCCAAAGGTACACAGGAAAACCCATCTTCTCCAAAAGGAAATCTCAAGATATATACTTCCTGTCAGTCCTGTCAAGAAACAGCAGAAAATCTATCATGCACACAAGCATTCTGTCAAACTCCTTGTCCTGTGCAAGTTACTTTGGGGAAAAGGGCCAGTTACAGGGACTTTCCATTCCATAGGGTATGTGACCCTTCCACTCAGCTGCTCCTAACCATGCTGGCACATCAAGCCCCATCAGGGGCTCAGCAGGTCCCAGCCCCAGCAGGCACCGAATCTAAGAACTCACAAAGGAGAATTTCCCCCAGGTTTGCTTTGTCAATCAGGAATCCTTTGGAGATTTAAGACCTCATACGCATTACCTGCAGGTGAGACAATGGAATTTCTAGCATTTCTGAAAAGGAATAGTCCTTTTCCCTGCATCAAAATGGTAGTCGTCTGAGCAAAAGCCTGAAGGTGGAACAAGGTAGAGGCAGAGGTGAACAGGAAATCTGAGAGCAGTGTAGGCTCCAGACAGTCTCAAATGAACACAAGTGGCTTTCCTTGTTTTTCTCTCAGAGGAAGCTCCTGGGCTCTCCAACATTCTTTCCTACTGTGAAGTTGGCTCCTGATGGGCTGCTGCCTAAGCTCAGGGGGTGTAGTTTCCTCTGAGTCCCAACCACTTGCCCCTGGGAGAGTCTGAGCAGCTGATACCCACTTGAATCTAGCACTGAAATTGGTTTGGTTGAGGCCAGCTCAGGAGTATGATCCTGAGAAACCTGGGGCTCTAACTGAAACTACATCAAAGCCAGGGGTACAGGACCACCTGACACCCTAGCACCTCAGCCCTGGAGACAGGCTAGAGTGATCCCAGAATGATTTGGGTAGATGACACTTTTAGATAAGAGCCAACTTCTCTTCTCCTCCCCTCCCCGCTGGGTGATGAGTGGGTGATCAATACCGGTGAGAAAAGCCACTTTTGAGAACTAGAGATTTTCAGAGGCCATGTTCCCCACTGACAAGGCAAGGAGGGTTGTTTTTGCTTCCTTTTAATGTAAACAGAATACACAAACACATTAAAAACCCCACCATGACACAAGAGACCAGACACAGATTTATATATTTACAGGTCCTTGCAAACCAGGAGGAAAGTGGCACCTCTGGTTAAAAGAAGACTTGCTCCCTACCTTACCCCATCCAAAACCAAATGTGCTGGCTGCAGTAGCCTCTGCTATTACCTCTGACTGAAACTTAGCAGGAGGCTGGAATGACAACAGAAACCCCCAGAGCACAACCAGGATGCCAACTTTCTGGTGTTGGCCCTCTCGCCTCCTTACGCAGCTGACATGCCAAAGCTCTGTGTCTCAGGAGTCAGCATGACCCTCAGATTCAGATATGATGAGAAAGGGTGCCCAGCCCACTTTAGCTTTTCTCCCCCTTGGGCTGATTATGAAATGAGTTGCAACCAATCATGTCCAAGACAAGAGAGAGGAAGCACTGGGGGTGGGAGGAGAGTGCATCTCAACAGAGAGGTAACTGCTCCTGAGCAGGACATTGGGAATCAAACAGAGAGCCCAACCTGGGCTCACCCACAGGCCCAGGGTTGGGTGTGGAGGATACAGTGGGGCTGGGCTGCCACCTGGGCAGGGGGACAGGAGCACTGTAGCAGTGACCAGATAGACCCTCAGGTATGAGATCACTGTCTTTCGGTTGTAGTCCCCTGCCTAGCAGCCTCACTGCAGCAGCTCTTCCCAGGAAATGGGCTTAGAAAAGACCTCTCTTTCTAGCCAGAGGTCATAGTTCATCTGGAAGTCCTCAGGAAGATCCACCCGCTGGCCCAGTACGCTCTGCAGGCAGTTGTCCACTGGCAAGAAGTCAGGGTTGCTGTGTGCCCGGTCATAGCGCCGGGCATTGAAGCGTTCGATGTTGGCTCGGAGGGCACACTCCTCTGCCTGGAAGTCCCAAGGCCGGGCATCAAGATCTGGGACAAAACAGGAAGATGCAGTTAGGAGCCCATTGCTGCAGCAGCTCCCTATGGATTCACAGCAGCTCAGGGGCTGATGCCAGCCAGTGCTGAGAATGGCGACTGTCAACTGGGAGGAGGACACCTCAGAGGCCGTACTTAGGAAGACCAATAGGAATTCTGTTTTAGCTACAATGGAGAATCAGGTACAAGGAGAAAAGCCACATCTATGGAGAAAGAGGTTTGTCCCCACAGATTATGTAGACTCACAGAGGAGAGCCACATGTATAATATGCTTTTCTAAAGGTGAAGTTCTGGCTCCTTGGGATCAGAAGTAGGAGCCTCCAAGTTTCTTCATTCACTCATTCCCTCTCAACTCCCTGACCAGGTGCTGCGTGCCACTGTGAGCCCACACGAACTCCCAGGGCACCGGGAAAGATAGTTAGACAGCCATGGTGTTATGTGCCAGGTACTGCACCATGACATGCAGCAACATGCAGCTAGAGAAGAGCTGGGATGGAGGAGAGGCACTGCAGGTAGATGAAACAGTACACAGAGGCCCACAAGCAAGGAATGGCATGGCTAATGTTCTAGGACTAAGTGTGGTTGGCCCTCTGCACCTATGGGTGCCAAAACTGCAGACATAGAAGGTGGATGAAAGGATTTGAGCACCTGTGGATTCTGATATCTGCATGGGGTCCTGGAACCAATCCCTGGCGGGTACCAAGGAACTGGACTCTTGTGCCTAGAGCCCGGGATGTTTTGGTGGGTGACTACCAGCACATAATGAGGTTGAAAAGGAAGCTGGATCAGATTATGGAAGACGGAAGGAAAGGAGGGTGAGTGGGCCCCACATGCTTTGAGAGTTTGACTCCAATTCTAAGCAAAGAAGTAAGCTGATAAAGGATTTCACTCAGGAATGTGACAGCATAGGATCTCTATGTTGAGAAGATCAGTAGGACCAAGTGTGAGATGCTGATGGAGGGGAAGGAACTGGAGGGAGGGAGCCAGTCAGGAGCTGTCCAGTTTGTTGTTGTTGATAGGGGCCCCTGAATCAGTTTCCGACTCATAGTGACCCTACCTACGACAGGAGGAACACTATAATTAGTGCTTCTCTGCTATTCATAGGATTTTCAATGGCTAGGTTTTTTTTGGGAGTGAGTGGCCATGTCCTTCTCCTGTAAAGAGTTCAGGTGGCCAGAATTAAGGCAGCGGCAACGGAAGTGAAAAGAGGAGCAGTCTTGTGATAATTCCTAG
Source organism: Pedetes capensis (assembly GCA_007922755.1). Lineage (NCBI taxonomy): Eukaryota > Metazoa > Chordata > Mammalia > Rodentia > Pedetidae > Pedetes > Pedetes capensis. The sequence continues at coordinate 75,774 of VMDO01001454.1, forward strand.
AAAAGGAATGGCTTAGAGAGGAGGGAGAAAAAGAAACAGGGATGAGTGCACAATGTCGAACCTGGGCAGCTTCCCAGAGCTCCCACCCTGGTACAAGAAGCTGGAATCAGGCTCCTTCCTGTTCCTCAATAGGAACCACAGGGCACAGAGGCTCTTGAGGTATCACGGGCAGGGAGTGAAAGATGTCACCTTTCCCCACAGCTCTCCCTTAATCCAGTTGGTTGTGGCCTCACCATTGCCATAGGCCCAGTCATCGTTCAGCCGATGCCGCACCTTCTGGTAGATGGCAGACATTGTCTTCATGTTGCTCTTGCGCCACTGCCGCCCCAAGTACTTGGTCTGCACCTTGAGCAGCTTCAGCACATAGAGCTGCATCATGGCTTGTTTCACCTTCAGGGCCCGCTTCAGGATGGGTGCTGACTTGAACACCACCAGCATCTGGGCAGGGCACAGCAGGCAACCGTGTGAGGACAAGAATAAATGCATGCACCACCATACAGCCACTTACAGCTTCTGTAGTTGCAGACAGGAGGACAAACCATCCCAGCATCCCTTGGATTCAGGCATTTGCTGGTTGGTACACGAGACTTTAAACTAGCAAAGTCTCAGGTAAATCAGGAAGGTTCGTCATTGTAATTATGGGTCACCTTGGAATCTGAAGAAAGCTATGTATTCCTTCACCAAAACATCCCCCTATACCTGTACACATAATTTCAAAGAATTCACGGACCTACCCATCCCAAAGGTATCCGAGGGTAAAGGAAAACTCCCAGATCCTTGGTTATGTTACTACTTGGGTTTAAGAGGATATAGAAAAAAGTGTCTGTGAGTGTGGAATTGTTTCAGTGAAAGACTAGCTTCTTCCAGCTTACAGTTTGATTCATCTAGGAACCAGGAATCTGCCCTTAAAACTGAAGGATGTGGCTACAGCAAAGCTAAGTGAGGAACATAGCTGCCCAGCAAGTCACCCCCTGGGAACTCCCTACTGCCAGTGAAGGTGAAGGTATGGGGCACACATTGTTCTGCAGGATCCCAATTCCAGGCCTGCTGACAGCTCTGACTTACCATTGTCCTTGAATGCTTCCACTTTGTCAACTTGTTCAAGATCCGAAGCAGATTGATACAAGAAAAGAGGTTCCTCCAGCAAAATTGGTTGTTGTCACCTGCTTCCTGCAAGGTAAAACCCAGGAACAATCATAACTCTTAACAGCTGCAGGGTACTCAGCAGTGTCCAAAAGACACTCAACACTTAAGACATCAAAGCTGACAGGTCCTCATGTTTCTTCTAGGAAGCCCCTCCTCTCAAAATTACCCAAGGGGGACTTGATCCCAGAAGTCAGCAGGAGGAAAACTCACTACTTTTCCTGCAGTAAACACATGCCTTAAAACTGAGGGTTGTGGCCCCAAAGTCCAGTGCATGGACAGGGAAACAACTCTACCAGGCAAGTTCTGGGTCAGCAGCCCAAGAGGACCATGCTCCCTGATTCACTAACCTTTATATCCAAATGCTCCCACTCTGCAAGGTCCCTCCTGCTGCCTTGTGTGCACTTCAGTATTTTAAAAGCCAGATACTCAAAAGTGACCACCCTCATCCTCATGTTAGAGGAGGCAACCTTCATGCCAAAGCGACAGCTAGGAGAGCCCAACTACTCACCAGACTCTCGGCAGTTAGCTCTGGCAGCTCATTCACCACACAGTGAGGGTAATCCAGGACAGATATGCTGTGGAGGGCAAGAGAACCCAGTGCTTGCAATGAGCAAAGATGTGGGTCTGGTGGAGCAGACTTAAATATTCAAGTTTGCCCTGGCTTCTGCTCTCACTTGTTGGAAAAGAAGTAGGAATCCACCTTGTTTACCCCAATCCAGTTTCCTCGGCTAGATGAGGAAATCTACTACAAGAGAACTTGTAAAGTCTCCCTACGTTTGAAGACTGGTTTGAAATTATGTAAGGGGTGCAGACCCTGACAGCTCTGCAGCTTTCTCCACAGCAATATATCTAGGGCATCAGGGATGGCTCAAGGCAACTAATTTATGCTAAGCCCTCCTCAAGATGGTGGCTGGTTGGCAGTGCACCCTGTGGAGTCTCACACTGCTGAGCAGGCACTGTCAGGTGTAGCTGGCACCAGATGGGCAGGAGTGGAGTGTCTATAACAGTCAGCAGACAGGGCTTTATAGTGCATATGACTAAGCTCCATACAGAGAGCAGGGAACCCAGTCTTCTCAAAAGAAAAGGAAAAGGTACAGAAGGGACAGTAAGGAGCCCAGGATGAGAGCCTCCCGCCAGACACAGACTGAGTCACCTGTCTCTAGACTAGCTAGACTCAGATCTGACACACTGGCTTCTCCTCAGGCAGGAACCCTGTCTCACTCCTCTTCGTGTCCTGATGCCTTGGAGAATGCTGGGTTGTAGGTGCTGGAAAAATGTCAGCCGAATGGACTTAGTGGGAAAGACCGGGAGCCTTGCCATCTGGCCATACCCACCCTATCCTGGTCCCTGGTCCTCATCACCTGTTTTTAGCAGTGATGTAGGACATGATATTTTGATTGAAGAACTTTAGGATCAAAGGGATGCAGTTGGCAAACACCAGGTGCTGGGCCATATATTCAAACTGAAACCGACAGGAAAAAAAAAATATAAGCATGCTCCCTGGACCTTCCCCTCTTTCCTCCAGTGTTAAAAGGCCTGGGTTGGAGGACCATGTCTTAGAGCATTCACACAGAGCTCCAGTGGGTTCAAAAGCCAAGGCCTCATTCTTTTGGGCTGAAGGAGCAGTGCTGCCAGGGGTCTCGGTCCAACAGACAGGAAGGAAGGCCCTGCAGGTACCTGGTAGACGTGATTCAACTTAAAGTGCTTGAGCAGCAGCAGCAGTACAGCAGAAATGGCCTTAACAATGACTTCTTTGTGACGGTTCACGTCCACCCCCAGCTTCATGCTCTGCAGTACTGTGGTGCTGGAAACACAGGTGCCTGGGTGAGCTGCCAGAACGTGCAACATCTCCTTTCTAGGTGCTCACAGCAGAGATGGATTCCCAAGTACTCTAGGCAAAGGCCCCTACTCCATGGACACCTCAGAGGTCAGGCCTAAGGCTACAGCCACCTCCCAAGTAAGTTCTTCCTCATGATGGCCCTAAATAATGTTCCCAACCCATTTCTATGCTTTTCCTCCAAAAATGAACTTCTCTTTTTTGAAAGCTCCCCTAACTGGAGTTACCCAAAGTGTTCTGTGGAACACCAGTATATTGAAAAGTTTCATGTATGAGAAAAAATGGTTTTAAAGTTAGAAAAATTTAGGAAGTACCAAGTTATAACAGTTTCTTCATTCAGGACCTGTCACTGTAAACTTTTATAAGAGGAAAGATAATATTTGACTCTGGAATCTTTTTTCCTAGGACCATCAAAATGGCCTACTGTTCCATGACCCTCCTTTTGGTATAAGCCAATCCCTACTACCTTCCTTAATTGGCCATCACTGTCAAACTTCAGACCACAGCCACCTAGGGGCTGGGCTCAGAGGCAGGAAGTCCTGCCAGGCAGGCAGGCGATCAGGGGGAGGGCCGGGTTTTTCTCAGTGCAGAACACAATCTCAGTGTGCACTCTCACATCACACAGAGGAGGCCAGCCATGGAGGAAGAACACCTAAGAGTTTCACTCTATGTCCTGAGACATTCACCAGGATTCTCACTGCCAGTGTACTGGCCAACAGGGGAGACCCCACACCAGTGCACGCTCAGCTTTGGCTGGCAAGCCGTCCAGAAAGCTAACCCTCTCATAGTGTCATAATCAGGTGGCTTTAGAGGGAGTGCTCCAGGAAATGTCTAATGCTGCCCCATCCATTTTACAAAGGAGTGGCAGTCTATACATGGATCCAGGATAACTGGACTAAAGCCATCTCCCTACCCTGTGCAACTAATCCAGTACAGTTTCATTGTCTGAATCAGGAATACTCTAAACTTAACCTGCAGAGAAGTTGGAACAACTAAAGAAACCAACCTAAAACATGTTAGCCCTTCCCCTCTACCCTCTGCTCCAGATCTGCTCTATTCACATGAATGATACTCACGGCATCTCCTCAGGCAGGACATCTGCTAGGATGTTGATGGAGTCTGTTTTGGCTTTTGAGGTGGGAGCTGCAGCCAGCAGGATCTTCAGGAGGGCAATCTGAGAAGAACAGACTGCTCAAACACACACAAGAGCCCGGGACCAGAACAAAGTCCCAAGAGGTGGTTCTCCTGTAGGCTCTCAGGTAGCAGGAGCGTTACAGGGGTGAAGGAGATCCCACCACATGGCACTCACCATATACTGAGGCAGACTGGGGAGCAAGCCTTGGTAGAGGGTTTCTGCAGGGACTTGCTCAACTTCCTCTTCTCCCTTTTAACACAATAGGTATAGACACACAATCTCCTTAACAGCTGGCTGGAGAAGAATCCTTAATTATTGATGTAAAGAACGACACTAAGGATAATGATAGCAAACTCTGAAACATACCACCTGCCAGGTGCTTTACTTGGAACAGGTCAGTTAATCCTTATTATAACCCTTTGAAGAAGGTACCATTGTTATTCCCATTTTACAGGCAGGGAAACAAAGCACAGAGAAATCCAGTCACATGCCCAAGTTGCTGCCTGCTGACTGGTGGAGTTGGGATCCAGAGGCATGTGCTGGGCTCAGAGTCTGCACTGGTAACCCCCAAGCTACAGAAGTGCAACCCTCTGCGTTGGACAACTGGGCTGGGAGCTCTCTTGAGGCAAAGCTTGAGCCCTGAGGCAGCTTTGTGGGCCAGGTGAGTACAATCCCTGGGAATAGCTGGGGACTCTGGGTTAAAGGACTCCAACTCACCCCTGAGAGAGGAGAGCGCAGGTACTCCTCCTCCATCTGTGCCTGGACCTCTGCAATTGACGTGTACTTGTGCTGGAAAGAGAAGGGAAAAGAGGTGTGGAAAACACCCTGATTCTTTTGCCACACTCTCATGACACTGGCAAAGACCTGCACATTTTTGTTCAGACACAGTCTTCTGAGAGAGGGCTAAGTCATCAAAAGATCCCTAATCAAAATCCCAAACCCCAAATATTTTTCTAAGTGGGCATCTACTTCTTAGAACCAGGGTAAAAAGCCCACAATAGATTAGAAAAAAGCAAATTAAAGGAGTTTCAAGCACTTTCAGATAGTAACAACAGTAGAAAAGTTTTTAATAAAAAACAAAACCAAGTATGTACTCCAAAAGCCTAGCTGCACAGAGGCCAGTTGGTGCTACAAATTTAAAAAATGTATTTCGAAAACATAGTTACACTCCAGATACATTGGTGGGGGAGACTCTTCCTCATTCTTGATATCCTTTCCATGTGTAGGGTTTATAAAATACTCCTGGTCTCTCCCTAACCCTTACTCCCACACTACTCCCTTCTGACTGGTGAGTATGGGGGGAAGAACATGAAGTCTTAGCCCAACCCCTTTCTCTTTTCTCTTTGGAGTCTGCCTACCTGTGTGATGAAAGCCTGTGCCCCCTTTGACCCTCTAGCCCTGCCTGCGACTGGGTGAGTGAGTGCCCACCTAATTCCAAAGGGTAGTAGGAGACCTACTGTGGTGTTCTTAAGCCTTATTCTCCAATGCTCTGTAAGCAGGAAAGCTGGCACTGCAATCTCCATCTGTCTATTCCTTTCTCTCCACTGTCTTACAACTTGGGCAAGGAAAAGAGAGGGCTATTTACTGGGTTCTTTACAATAGTCTTAAAAGGCTTCTCTCTCAGGCCAGTCTCACTTTACTCACCTGGGACCAAATAAAGCCAACAGCTCACCCAGAGCCACTTACCTGCTTCAGAGTCTTGATGCTTTCGTGGATTGGCCTTGGCAACCCCACCACTGTGTTCGTGTCACTGGAGAATAAAGAAGGCCTTGTGCTAAGCCCAGACATCAACTCATCTGGATCCCCACACACTAAACGCCGGGAGAGTGAGCTCTGAAAGGAGCTCAGATCATGCTCACCTTCCCAGAGTGTAGCCTATGAACTTGCTGCGGCTGGACTCGAGGAACATCTCAATGTCTTTCTCTCTAAAAAGGAAGAAAAAGAAAAAGCTTCTCTCAAACAGTATTTCAAGGTGTTCTAATAGTCACATGCTTGTCTTCTAGTACAAACAGAGCATCCACAAATTGTGAAGCCAGGGGAAGGAAAAGTCTCCCACAACTAGTTTTCTTCTTCTTTTCTTTCTTTTTTTTTTTTGACAGTACTGAGGGGTTGAATGAACCCAGGGCCTTGCACACACTTTGTAAGTGCTCTACAATGGAGCCACACCCCCCAGCCCTTTAAAAATGTTGTTTAATCTTGAGACAAGTCTTGCTAAGCTATGCAGGCAATCCTCCTGCCTCTGTCTCTGGAGTCACTGGGATTACAGTGTGGGCCACAGTGCCCAGCTTATTTTTCTTTTTCAAAAAGTGAAAAGAACTAAAATCCTCAGGCTATTTTAATATAATTTATAATTGTGTTGGCTCAGTAACTTGAAAATATATTATGACTATCTAGTTTACTTACCAAATTAAGATAATACATCAAACTTAAAAGCTTGCTTTTTCTCTCTCTTCTCTAGCCCTCTCTTTCTAATAACCCTTTCCTGTCTTTCTTTCTTGCACAGGGGGAGCTGAACCCAGCACGATACACATGCTAGCCAAGTGCTCCACAACTGAGCCACATCCCCAATCCCTTTTTTATATTTTATTTTCAGACAGGGTCTCGCTGAGTTGTGCAGACTGCCTCTGGCCTTGAAGTCAAAATCATCCCGCCTTAGCCTACGGAGTTGCTGGAATTACAGACATGAGCTGTGGTGCCCAACTTAAAAGCATACTTTATTCAAGACAGCAAAAAGTCTGTCAACAAACTTTCTTAAATATTTAACACTTTTAAACACAGAATGCTACCAGCTACTGACTATGCATTGGGACATATTTTCCTATCTTAAACAATTAGCACACTTTGCATTTTCTGATGACCTATTCTGCATTCCCTTCACAAAACACTGACAATGGAAGCCTTACTTGGGTCAAGAAAGTGACTTGTATATGCTTTCATATACTTATCTATTCTTTATGTTGCTGCCAATCAAAAAGATACCATTTTTATATCTCCAGGTACCTTCCCATCCATCAATTCACCCACATATATTTCAAATATTTTAATTGTGGTTCTAAAGAAACTCTTTCTTATATCTGTTTTCTGTTAAAAACCATATACAACTCCAGGATGGATTTGCCTAAACGCTTTTTTTCCTTTTCTTTTTTCCTATCTTCCTACACTAGCAGGACTTCCAAAAGCTATCTCAAATTACTGACACATTACTGAACCATACATGGGCTACCTTGTGTGAGACTAGCAAGGCCAGCCTCCTGAACTCCCCAGGAGAACACAGGGTAATTTAAGGGGGCCCTATTCCAAAGCCAAGGTCAGACTGGATTTGCAGAGGACCTCAGGTGCTGGTGTGGGGGGTGAGGACTCTAGCTTCAGAAGCCAAGAGTATTCTAGAGCACTGAGACTCACCTGACCTTGGGAGCCCAGGGGAGGCCCTTTGGGCAGGTAAGCCTGTCGGTCTGGGGGTGTTGCAGTGGGGGAGGCATCACCTCATCACGCTCTAGGGGAAATGTCTCCCCCTCAAGACTATTGTCGTCATCATTCTCCTCTTCCTCTTCTCGAGAGTCATCAGCCTTGTAGGGATCCCGCTCGTTGAAGGCATCTAAATTGTCCTGCTTTATCAGAGCCTAAAAGCAGGGAGAAGAGAGATAAGATGACTAAAGCCAGTTGACAGGACAGAAAAGGGAAATTAATTGAGTGAACAGAACACAGGAAAGTGCTGGGTATAGAGCTGGAAACAGTGGAGAAACCCGAGAGGGAGTCAAGACTGAAATCAAATGACAAATTACTTCTTGCTGTAGCATCTCAAGAGTGCCACATCCTGGGTACCCACTATACACTGGGCCTGGGGCTGGAGATGGTGTCCCTGCTGGGGAGGCATTCACTCTGACCAGCTAATCAGAGCTTATTTCCAAAACACTGCTCCTCCAGGCACTGTGGTCCTGTAAGTTCATGCCTCAATGGGCTTCAGAAGTCTTAGGACCCTCCATCACCTCACCTTGTGTTCCCGGCGGCCCCGTTTCTGCTGCTGCTCAATCAGGTCTGAGGCAGATGCTGGTGGGGAGGCAGCCCTCATGTTGCGGATCACTTTGATGCTGTCCTCAGGGAGTGGGGGGAGGCCCAGGAGGGTACGCTTCTCAGCCTTCATGCTCTGCAGCTCCTCAAAGCCGCCCAGCGTGCACTATGCCAGATGGGGGTCCAGAGCCAGAATTACCATGCCTGCAGGTCTGGTCCCTGATAATGGTCTTGGCTCAAAAGCACATGCATCACTATCACGACTTGTACCTTTACAGAAACCCACATACCCCCTGAATAAGAAATTAAAGTCACTCAAGGGAGAATTCAGTGACCTCAGTGAGGGAAAGGAGAAAAAGGAGCAAAGAAACAGTGAAACACCAGTTGATGAAACCTAGTACATAGATACTCCTAACTCTGCACCTATGTTCTTCAACTTTATAAGGAAGCAGACTAGAGCCAACTCCTAGATACATAAGCAGACTCATGCTTCAAAAGTTGTACATGCCAGTCTTTCAAAGTCAAACTGATAATATGTTGTTGGTTGCTCAAATTAAAAAAAAGAAAAAAAAAAAAAGAGCTTTATCTAAATAGCTCCCTAGAAACCCAAACTCCAGTACTATAGTCATTTCAGGCTGCTTTATGTCACTGTCCCTGAGCAACTAAGCTTTCCTCTCTGGCTTCAGTGAGGCTTCCTGAGGAACCAGCAGGATGTCTGGACAAGATAAAGCCTGTCCATAACCTTATTGTTATTGTTGTTGTTAGGTGCCGTCGAGTCGTTATCTGACTCATAGTGACCCTCATAGGGTTTTCAATGGCTGACGGTTTGGGGATTGCCTTGGGAGTGGATTGCCAGGCCCTTCTCCCATTTTTGTGGTGCTGGGAATTGAACTCGGGACCTCAGAGACTGCAGCGCAGTGCTCTACCAACTGAGCTAAATCCCAGCTCCATGACCTTAGGAGGCCCTAAAGTTGCTAAGTCCTGGCCACAGTCAGCCTTTTCTGGAAGTAGGGGGAGAGCCCTGCTGAGAGCAGTCCTCCTCCTGCAAAGAAGGGCTCCTGCTTGGTCTGCGCACAGCTGCTGACATTGCCCCCAAACCAAGTGTACTGACAGTCCACCCTGGCACCCTTTACCTTCCAGCTAGAGAATTAGTTTCTCACCAGGCCCCAAGGAAAGCAGAAGCTAGCCCAGGGCACACTCTTGCTTTCTTCAAATGACATCTGACCAAGGGGCCCTAATTACACCAGCTCTATCTTTGCCTCAAATCACTTTACAAACCCCAGGATTGGGAGCTGCTTCCTCAGAAGCACCATGTCTATGGGTGAAGCTGTTCTATAACTGATAAAAGAGCTTCAAGGAGTCAGGGAACCAATCTATGTTAACCCAAAGGCCATGTCCTCTTTGGCTACAGTGGGATAAAAGTGAGATTTCCTTTGTCATTCCTTTCAAGAGTTTTGACAAAAAATTTTAACCAAGGCAATTATATATTCATATAATTCAGTATTGAAAAAGACATATAGTCATCCATTATTATCCATTGGGGATCAGTTCTAAGATCCTTTCTCCCACCTCCCCTCCCTGGACAGATACCAAAATCTTCAGGTGCTCAAGTTGCTTACATAAAACAATGTGGTACTTGCATATAACCTATGCACTACTTATAATATCTAATACAATATAAATATTACACAAATTATTCTTATAGTGTATTATTTATGGAATGATGGCAAGAAAAAATTCTGTACATGCTCAGTACAGTTGCAATCTTTTTTCTGAATATTTCTGACTTGCATTTGGTTGAATACATGGATGTGAATCTATGGATACAGCCAGCCAATTATACAAGGACATCTCCCCTCCTGCTCCATCCCCTAATACCTGAGTCCCTCTAAGGAAGTGCTCACCAATACTGTCTTCCAGAGAAGCAAGAGAACTTTCTTCATAGGGAAGTGGGGGGCGTGGCCACTGCAAAATTTGGTCACCATTCCAAACAGCATGATGGCAAATGGCTCATTGTTGTATAATGGGGAACCTAGAGGTGACCCAAAGGCATCAGGACCATAGGCAGCAAAAAGACCCTCCCAAAACCCTCCAGCTTCAGCTCCTAGGCAAGGCCGTCAAAGAGGATCCCTCAGATCCTACCCAGCTCGGCTCTGAAGGTCTGTCGCATGGTTCTCCACTCAGCCTTGTCACCTTCACACTCCTGGTGAACAGTCTCCACAATCAGGTACATGATGTTGAGCAGGACCCTGAACACAAGAGCCAGCTGATAAGAGTAGGCTAAGGGATCAAGGGACACCCTCAGCCAGGGGTGGTGGTGCACGCTTGTAATGCCAGTGTTCAGGGCTGAGACAGGAAGTTTTATGAGCTTGAGGCCAGCCTAGGGTACACAGCGAGATCCTATCTCAAAAAAACAAAAGAAAAAAATGGGGGGGGGCATCCTTGGCTTCCTCACATCCCAGTTAACACACAAAAAGCCTATGCACAAAGGTTAGCTAGTGGGGAAAGGCTATAATGCAGAGAAAACTGAGAACAGAAGTGGCAGTCTGAGCATCCCACAGAGCAAAGGATTGCTAAGTCTTTCCCTCCTGGTGCTTCCTTCACTGTTTTAGGTTGCTCAGATTTTATTCTGTTTTATATCTCTGATGTCTATTCATGGCTGAATAAATACTAATAATGGCCAAAAAAACTTACTGCCCTAAGCTTCCTGCAAAGAAAAAATAAGTAAGTAAACAAGTGGGAGTGATTTGTGGGGGGTCAAAGCAAGACAATATCACAGGGAGAACAAGGACTGAGTTTATCACAATGGAGTAGAACACAGGAGGTCAAACCTAGGGATCCTAACTGCAGTGGGGAGCACTGCAAACAAACATCTAGTCTGAAAACCTTCTGAATTCAGAAAAAGTGACAGATTTAAACCTCCCAATACAGAAAGGTGATATTGTTGTTTAGCACTTGTAATTACTTCCTGTGCGTGCAGCAGTTCCATCCTGGTGTCTGACCTTATCAGATCTTGGAAACTAAGCAGGGTTGGGCCTAGTTAGTCCTTGGATGGGAGACCACCTGGGAATACTGGGTGCTGTAGACTTGGAATGACCTGGAAGCCCACCCCTGAAACAATGACAATAGTGCTGGGCATGACACAGTATCGGGTAGTGTTTCATGTGTTGTACATAGGGTCAATATGAGTGGGACCTGATTCAATGGCACTTAACATTACTTCCTGTGTAGCCATGAAACATCATGTAGTTGACAGGAACTAATCCGATATAGATAAGGATCAAGCTGCACACATGAAAAGATGGTAGCCCAATGAACAGCCTGTGTTTTGGTCAAATATAAAATACTAAACTGGGAGTGGTGGCTCACACCTGTAATCCCAACCACTTGGGAGGCAGAAGCAGGAAAATCTCTAGTTCAAGGTCAGAGGCAGCTGTGTAACTTAGGGAGACCCTGTCTGAAAATAACTATAAAGGCAGGGTGGGGGATGCAGCTCACTGGTAGAGTGCGTGCAAGGTATGTGCGAAACCCTGGGCTCAGCCCCCCAGGAAAGCCAGAGGATAAATTAATTAAAAAAAAAAAAAAAAAAAAGCCCACAACCAAGTTCTTAGCAGTTCTATCAATGGCTTGACCCTGAATTTCCATTGGATTTTCCATCCTGTACCAGGCAGACCCCTCAACACACATCATACTCGTAGCTTTGTATGTGCAGAAGGAACACACACACAGCTAAGAAATCCAAAGATACCCTCCCAGCCCTATTTGGAGCTCATTCTCTGGCTCATGATCAGGGTAACCTGGCTTGCTGCTTGTCTCACCTCAGGTCTGTGCTGTCAGCCAGGGAGATGGCAGGCTTCCTCACTGCACTGCTACATGCAGCACTATTACTGCGGGAGAGATGTGAGAATCAGCACCTTCCCCCAGCAAGGCAGGTAAGTAACACTCTGACACGTACTGCCCCAGGGGGGATCAAAATGCTATATGTGCTTACCCTGCACATATAGGCTATATATGCTATATAGGCTATAGGACACACTGGTTAGGAACTCAAGTCCTGGACCAGACTGCTAGGACTCAAAGTTGAATCTTGGCTCTAATACTCACTAGCTATGTGCACTTGGACACGGTAGTCAACTTCTCTATGCCTCAATTTCCTCATCCACATGTAATGTCCTTAGAACAATGCCAGGGACATGTAGTACTCAGTGAGTGTTCTTAGCTATTATTACTGATGGTTGTTATCCTTAGATGAGCAGCAGCTGACCTATCTATCAGACAAGGGACCAGTAGTCACACAGGCTAGAGCAGGCTTTGGTTGAGCCCATGCGCCTGATTTTTGCCTGGCCTCCTGATGAGGGAAAAAGTGTAGAGGAAACATAGGGCAGGTTCAAAATGAGAAGCCTCCTTTTAAGCAGTGTCTTTTAGTTCGTTCTGCAAACTCTACCTGCTTCCCACCACTACCTTCCCTTCTCTACTTAAGCCCTTCAGCAGAAATGCTTACTCTATTTCCATGTTCAGAAGCTCCACTAAGGCACTGAACGTGCCCACCTCCAGGAGCAGAAAGATGTTGTAGCGCATCCAGAACTGCACCTCTGCCTCCGAGCTACACTCTCCAAAGGTGCCTGCAAACACAGGGCACAGCTTACTGAGGCCCTCCACACATATGACTGGAAAATGTCATTGGCAGAGGTGCCAGGGATCCCTGGAGAGGTCCACATAATACCTTGGGCAACATAGAGAATTGCTCGAGCCACCTTGAGTCTTTTCTCCCTGGCAGTAACTTCCAAACCATCCAGGAGCCTCATGGCATGCGTACGGTGCTGATTGGTGTCCAGCTCGGTCCACTTCTTGTCTGTCACTGAAGGGCAAGAGACTAGGTATAACTGAGCCCAGGAAAATCCTTACAACAGAATGGCCTCAGTCTTAATCCTCCAAAGTCAGGACTATCACAGGACAAGAAAGATAAGTTACTCCTTTTATAAGGGGATATGGTCATGTTGCTGCTCTATGAATTTGAACTTCCTAAAAGGCTAACACCAAAATGCCCCCGAGGCCCACTCTAAATGTCAACTCTGGCTTTGAACAATCATGGGTCAATAGGTTTCTTACATTCCAGGATGACTTAGGTTATTCAGATGACTAAGAGAAACCCTACAGCTCACCTGATGCAGTATGAAGGGAACCAAGAACTGGGAGAAATCATCTCACCATGGATCCTGAAGTCTTCCTCAAAGCATTTTCGATTCATCAGGAATTCCGGCCCTTCTGTGTAGCTGTAAAGCTCTGTCAAGAACAAAATCTCCTCACCACCGCCACATTCCACACCAGGTCTCATGTAACAGAGAAGGGAAGGCATTGCTTTCAGTCCCAACTTTTGTCCTTGAGTTACAGTGGCTCTTGGACTATGCTTTCTAATTACTAAGGGGTTTTAGTGCTCTGATGTGCACAATGGAGAGAATGCTGACCTGCCTTGTTGCTGATAACTGGAATACCTGTGGAATATAAATCTGGGCACTTCCAGCCTGATGTGCATCCACCATGCCATGCCAGAGGCTGCCCATCACCCCAAACATATGTCTCTTAAGTGCCACCTTCTGAATAGGACCTGTACTATGGAACTAGAGAAGTACCTTATGCTGACCTCACTTTACACATGAAGAGTAGTAGCAACAGCAGATGTGCATGGATGCAAGCACATTTTCTGGCATCCCTTATGACCCTGCTATAGGCGAGACCACTGTCAGGAAGATGGTGCATAGCCGAGGAGCATCACTAACTGTCTTACACTGGGACTGGGCCCCAGTCAAAAAAGCCAACCACAACACTTAATAAACAATAAAAATAAACAACAATCCAAAGTTATGAGACATACAGGGCTTGAGTCAAAGAATTAACATGTCTTATATATCACTGATAGGACTAACCAGGGAAAAAAAGAAACTCCAAAATGACATTCGCTCTTAATTTACTTAAAGACCACGTAAAGAACTACCCTCAAATAACATGAAGACCTACGTTTTACCTGAGAGCTCTGCAGCCCACTTATCTGTGTCAGCATATTCAAACTCAAGGTCTGGAGACTCAGAATACCCCTGTTGATAAAAGGAGAGGATTTTATTTTTTATATTTTATTTTATTTATTTTCATTTTTCCCTTTATTGATAAATGGTGGAGTACAGAGTAATACAGCATTTGGTTTTAAAGGAGAGGATTTTTAAGCAAAAGATCATTCTGAGTGTTTTCCAAAAGGAAAAGTACATATGCTTCCAGAGACACAGACACAGACTATGTTACAGGATATCATTGCCTCCACTTTTTGATGTTTTACCACAAAATATTGTTTCCTGCTAGGCGTGGTGGCAGACACCTGTAATTCCAGTGACTCAGGAGGCAGAGTTAGGAGAATGGCAGGTTCAAAGACAGAGGCAGCCTGCATAACTTAGTGAGACCCTGTCTCAAGATAGTCCAGGGGCAGAGCACATGCCAAAAGTATGCATCAGATCCTGGGTTCAGCCCCCAGTAACACACACACACACACACACACACACACACACACACACACACACACAAAGTCTCCTGGACTAGCTCTGTTCTCCCTATTAAGTCCTCTCAGAGCACCTTATCTTTGCCTTCATAGCATTTATTGTAAACTATAATTATATACTGGTATATTTATGTTTAATATCTGCCTCTCTGTGAGACTACAAGTACCATGGGAATAAAAACTTTGTACATTCTGCTCACCAATGATTCCATGATGCCCAGTGTAGTACTTAGTGTGAAAGAAAAAAATGAATGGTTTATATTCAAATATATATCTGTTGAATGAATGAACACAAAGCTGCTATTGACTTTGTGCAGTGAGTGACCACCCCATACGGTGTTGAAAATCTAGAATCCTCACTTCTTTCTGGATACTGGGCTATCAACGAATCAGAACAAAATGAGTGCTGAGACTCCGAGCTCTTTTGCATTTGTCTCAATTTTTAGTGAGAATTGACAGAGAAGGAAGAATAGAAAGACAGGAAAATTGGGGGACATGGGAAAGAAAGGGCTTTTCTCATCCCGATAATTTCAGCACAACCAAAAGAAGAAAAGCCACTGTGAGAACTGCCTACACAGAATCCTGTCCTTCCCTAAAAATCTCCCCAAACCAGATTGTGGATTATAATTAAAGTTAACAGACCTAAGTAATTTCCTTTAGACTCGATATAGTAGGAATTCCTCAACTATCCCAATTTAGGCATTTTAACCACATTCCTTTTCCAATCTATAAATCTACACCAGACACCAGCTGGGACCCCATTAAGCAATGTAACTCTAAAAGCTCAAAATCATACCTATACCCCTTGTGAAGACAACTTGGCACTACTCTTCTCTAGAAGCCTGCGCTCCCTCTAAAGTGTATACTATCTCTTGCCCTTTATCTTGTTGTTGTTGTTGTTAGGTGCCACTGAGTCGGTATCCCACTCATAGTGACCCTCATAGGGTTTTCAATGGCCCTTTATCTAATAAACTAAAAATTCTGCTTCACTTATTTTGTCCTGAAATTCTTTGGGGTGACTGAGACAAAGATCCAGCATCCCCCCTGAGTAGAGATCCCGAGAAAGGGAACACCTCAGGACAGGTATTAATGTTGGGGTACAGCACCCCTAAACCCACTGATATCCCTACTTGAGACTTGCCCACCTGACATGTTTTATCAGAGGCTCAGCTTGCAACAACAAACAAAAAACCCACACTCACATAACACACAAACAAATGAAAACAGACGTTTGAGAGGAACTGATTTCACAGGTGTAAAGATAGTATCACTCTTTAGTATGAGCTGGAACATCATGCTTGGCCAAAGAGAATTCCCTCTCATTAATAAGTGCCTGACTGCTAATCAGCATGGGAGTTGTCTCAGGTGAAGGAGACGGCATAGTAAGTGCTATAGGAACGTGCTGATTAAGAAGCCCTAAAAGGCTGCGACGTGTGTGTCTTCATTCATAAATTCTGCAAAGGGAAGCAGTGGGAGGAATTTTAACTTGGGGTGAGGTGAATAGTCAACTTCAGACTACAGTGTCTCCGGAAAGGGAGGCAGAGCTCACTAGCAAGAGAGGAGGGAATCCCGGGCCCTATAAACCTACGGTTAAAATGTGTATTTCTGATCTTTAACAAGTCAGCATCAGACGCACTGGGCATACCAACCACAAGGCACACTCTGCCGGTGGCCTGAGCCTGCACTGGCTAAGGTCGGAGGGAACCCAGTATGTCCTTTCTGTTACTCTGGAAGCCTCCGGCAGCGTAAACCCTTACCAGTCCCTTCCCTGCCCACGCGCTCTGTCCACCATGCGCCCAAGACCAGAGGCCCAAGGATTAGGGGCTGCGGGCTCAGCCGCCTGACCTTTAGGGGCGCACGCAGACTCCGACTCCTCACCCTAGGGCTGGCCCGAGGCCACGCCCAACATCCCGCGCCCAAGGGGAGCAAACGGGCGGTCGCTGACTGTAGGATATTCCCAGACAGCCGAGTTCGCGGCGGGATTCCGGGCTTTACGCCCCCGGCCACAGGAACTGCCAGCCTCGCTTGCGGTTCCTTTCTCTGTAAGGCTCTCAGGCCGGGTCCTGCCAAGCCCTCTAGAAGTCTAGCTTGGCCCTGGAACGGCCCCAGAGCCTGGACCCCCACCGCCGTCCGCCCAGTGCTAGCCTCGCCCCCGAAGCTCCTTACCTCCGAGTCTTTACGCTGGTTGCGGTTGAACTCTCGAGCTTTGCCACCAGGAAGGAGGCCCCCGCCGGCCCGCGGTGCCCCGGGTGGAGGCTGCGCGTTTGCCGGCGGCGGAGGTGGCGGCGGCTGAGGCTGCTTGTTGTTAACAATCAACGGGCCGGGACCGGGGACGACCGGCTCCATCTTAGCTGCTCCACACCCCCAGCTCAATTCACGGACAGTTGTCGTCACGCAACTCTCGCGTGATTTCCTCCAGGAAATTTCCCTGGCCGCCATATTGAGTGTGGCGGTAAGTACTGAAAATCATTTTGGTTGCTTAGCATCTCTCTCTCTTTTTTTTTTTTTTTTTTTTTTTGCGGTACTGGGGGTTGAACCCAGGGCCTCGCGCCTGCATGCTCTGCAAGTGCTGGACCACTGAGCTGCACCTCAGCCCATTTTTTTTTTTTACTTTTTGAGACAGGGTCTCGCTAAATTACGCAGACTGCCTCCTCTGGTCTCGAACTTGCGATCCTCCCGCCTCTGCCTCCCGAGCCGCTGGGATTATAGGCGTGCGCCACCACGCCCGGCCATTGCTTAGCATCTCTTGAGCTTCCCTTTGCCAGTAATTTTTCCCTTCTTGGTAGTTTTAGTTCCCCTTACTTCCGATTCCATTTAGATGTCATTTTATCTGTGAGACCTACCTTAGCTCCTTCATTCAGTTTAGTTGTCCCCTCCTTCCTCTAACATCATTTTGCACTTAATACCGTCACAGCCCTGTTTAAGGGTTAGGGGATATAATAGTGAACAAAATGGGTAGGATCCCAGTCGTCAAGGAGTTTACATTCACGTGGTGTAGATAAGCAAATGAATAAACGAATAAAACACAGTTTTGACAAATGCTAATTATACATTTCCCCTATGTGCCTGTCATCTTGTCATGCTGTGGGGGCTTGCATATTGCTGTGGTGCTGAAAGTTATGCCAAGAACATTTCAAATACCAGCGGAGCCCATCCATGGTGGGCAGGTTCAGCTGAGTTTCCAGACTAAGGCAGACTATGGAAAAGGACTCACAGCCCACTTCCAAAACAATTAGCCCTTGAAAACCCTGTGAATAGCAGAGAAGCCATGTCAAATATAGTGCCAGAAATTGAGCCCCCAGACTGGAAGGCATTCAAGAAACGACTGGGGAAGAGTTGTCTCCTCAAAGTAGAGTTGACCTCAATGACAATGCTGGAGTAACACCCCTGGAACCTCCTTTTGCTGATGTGGCACAACTCAAAATGAGAAGAAACTTGGTGGCTGCAACATTGGGCTCAAACATTAAAAGATCATATGTATGCCACAGTGTTGGGTAATGTTTCATTCTATTGTACATAGGGTTGCTATAACAAAATCATCTATTTAACAAACATTTAACAAATGTCTCCTATGCTCCAGACAGTGGAATAGAATGGGGCACTCATGCTATACAACAGTGCCTAGTGGGCCTAACAATAAACATAAAGTATACATAATGTTGGGCTGGGATTTAGCTCAGTTGGTAAAGCTCTGCGCTGCAGTCTCTTGAGTTCCTGAGGTCAATTCCCAGCACCACAAAAATGGGTCTGGCAGTCCACTCCCTAAGGCAATCCCGAAATAGCCATTGAAAACCCTATGAGACTCGATATGAGTCAGATACCCACTCGAGGGCACCTAACAACAACAACAACAATACACAATGTTATGGAAATAATGGAGGAGGGAAGGATGGAGAGGAGATGGTTAATGGGTACAGGAGTGTAGTTAGATGGAATAACTTCTAATGTTCTATAGCACAGTTGGATAACTGTGGTTGACAATGAATTAAATATTTCAAAATAGCTTTATAGAGAGGATTTTGGATATTCCCTATGGAAGTAAACGATAAATGTCTGAGATGTTAAGCCAGTTACCCTAAACTGATCATTACACAACATATACATGTGTTGAAATGACACACAGTACCCCATAAATATGTACAGTTATGTATCAATTCAAATGTATTTATTAATTTAACATATTAGGTAAATAAGGACTGAGAAATATTACAGAAAAAGTTATTCATGAAAATTGTTAAAGATGGTAAAACAACCTTTCATTATTCAAAGGGGGGCATGGCAATAGGTATAGGGACCCAACTGTCACTGTGGTGCAACAGAGAGATGCAGCTCAACGTTGTTGCTTAGCCTCAGGGGGTTCCCTAATTAGGACCTCTGTTTAGGTTAAGCTGAGTTCTTGGCTGTGTCAAACAAAACAATTTCAGGATTAGTCAGAGAGTGAAACAAAGCCAGTGAGTTTAATAGTACATATAGCGACATAAATGTGGGCCTCTTAAGAGAAGAGAAAAGTCTTTAAATGTTCTATCTATCTATCTATCTATTTACACTTGGTGGCTTTAAAAGGTGGGTTTGGGGAGTCACTAAGGTAGGTTTACAAAAATGGGTCACAAAGGAGTTGTCTGGGAGTATGCTGACTATAAACATAGCCCCTAATCTCATTTGTGAGATTAGGATAAACTCATGTATTTTGACCCTTGTAGTTGTTAGGTGACCTCGAGTGAAGTCCGACTCCTAGAGACCCTATGTACAGCAGATGGAAACACTTCCTGATTCTGTGCCAGGCACACGATCTTATTTATATTTAAGCCCATGGTTGCAGACACTGTGTCAATCTATCTGGTGGAGGGTTTTCCTTTTTTTCGTTGACCTGCCACTCTCCCAAACATGATGTCTTTTTCTGAGGACTGATCTCTCCTGGCTACATGTCCGAAATATGTAAGATATGTTCTGGCCATTTTTGCTTCCAAAGAGCACTCTGGTTGCACTTCTTCTAGGGCAGATCTGTTGGTCCTTTTGGCAGTCTATGGTATATTCAATAGATGTCTCCAGCACCATAATTCAAAAGCATCAGTTCTTTTCCTAAGCATAGCTTATTGCTATTTTAACATTTTTCTTATATAAAATGTCTCTCAAAAATAATATTCCTATGCAGGTAGTCCTCACAGCAATTTTCTTGGTAGTTGTGTTGAAGTCTTTGATTTTCTGCTGGTGAGATTCAAACCAGACCCCAAAGTGAAAGTGCTTTCCTTTTCCTTGACCCCCAAATTTTCCCTGTATTTCTGTCCTCCTTCACAACCAGTTCTTGCAGTGGGAGAGAGTGGTCCTAGCTCCTATTCCAACAAGGACAAGTGAGCATTGATAACCAAGGAGCAGGGTAGGATTTCAGCTATTGCTAAGAAGTGACACTGAGGATAAATGTTTTCTGGCTAAACTAACTTGAAGGATTCTTGCTCAAACTGGATTCAATAAGTACAGAGAAAGAAGTCTAAGGTTGGACATAGTCAAGCAGAGGACTCAGAGGAGACTTACCAAAGTTTTGGTCAAAGGAAAGTTTTTGCCAATTTTCTGTCTTATTCAAAGCAAGAAGACACTATGTGCACTGGTGCACACCTATTATCCCAACTGTCAGGAGGCTGAGGCAGGAGTGTTAGTGGATAATGCAAGTCTCAGGTCTGGTGTTAACTGTGGCACTGGGAGAGAAGGATCTGGAAAGGTGGCAGCAAACCTCAGTCCTTCATCACAGTTATAAAAGAATTTACAAACACACCTAGAAGGGAACTTATAACATGGTTTATTGAGAGCCAGGGAAGATTGGCTTTGGGTGACCAGGCTGGTCAGGTCTGGTCAATGTGAGGATAGGGGAGAGGAGGAGCAGGCCTGGGAGTTAAGTAGGTGTGAAGAGAAGGAAGGTGGGGGTGAGGAGAGAAAGTTATGCTTTCTCACATAGAAATCAAAAAGTAGAAAGGCCTAACTGTGAATGTCCATGAACAGCTGCTTCTGAGTTAGAGGTCAGAAAAAAATGTAAGTCCAGTAATGAAGCTGAGGACAATTCTGAACTTCTGTAAACAACTGTGGATAGTTCTGGATGTCTACAGGTTGCTTTGGACACTCCTGAGAACTGTAGAAAATGCTGAGGACTGCGGGCGACTGGACAATGTGGACTCCGTACACTGCTGAGAGCTGTGGACATCTGCTGGCTTCTGAGGACATCTGAGCACTGTGTACACCTCTGGACATAGTGAACTAGAGGTGTGGGCATTGCTAAAAGCTGTGAACTGTAGACTCTGCAGACTCTATGACACTGTGTTGGGGGAGGACTTTTGGGGTTTTTCAGTCCTTATCTCATTAAGGGGACAGACATTCTTTTTGATCTTGTCTCCAGATGTGTCATATTTCTCTCAGGTTTGGCTTAGGCTGGCTTCCTTGGGCAGTAAAATGGGTTTTTCTCTTTATTGTAGGAGTCGTCCTACCTCAAATGAGAATTCCCCCTTTCAAATCCAGGCATGGAGGCCCCTGTGGCCTCCCCCAAGGGAGATGGGGAGGGAAAATAATGCAGAGGGATAAAGGGAGAGAAGATAATGTAAAGTGAGTTCTGATTATAGACCAGGCCACTTGCAAAGGTGCTACTGGCTATAGATTAGGCCACTTGTAATAAAGTATTACCTCCTAGCAACCACGCTATTTGCAAAGGATATTATCTATCAGGGAAGTATTGATCACTTTGTCTCAGAGGAAGCTCACACTGATAGTGGTGTCACAACAGGTGGCTGGAAAGCGGATGGCAGCAGAGGCCCCTTTATTACCTTTCTTCTTGCCTAGCACCCTCTGTCAGGAAGATCACATGTTTGAGGTTGGCCTGAAGTATAAACAGAGAAAAACAAACAAAAAGTCACGTTCTTCTTACTTTAAACAGTGTAAGTCCATTTCTCAGACCCCTTTTGTTCCCTAAGGACTAGCTGAATTATTTGTTGAGAGTCAGTAGTAGAGAAGGATATTTTCTGGATGGTGGAAGCAGTGAGACATTTAATGAGGAGAATTTCTATGAAAATGAACAAAGAAAGAGTAATGGTTAGAACAAACTACAAATTCAGTCTCTGAGTCTACAAGGCAATTAGTCAAGATTTCTAGATTTGAGCATGAAACATCTTTAGATAGTGGAACAAGGATGGCAGCTGCAATCTGACAATTTTCCTTATTTACAGTTTGTATGTCTCTGGTTATGGCAGTGTGTTTTCTGGTGAGCTTTCTGACTGGCCTAGACAGTAGCAGGAAGGAAGGTCGTCTCCACAGGATCCATTGTGGTGATTTCTTTAAAAATCATTTCAAGTCTTATTTAGCTTCAGGTTTCAGAGCTTCAGAAGGAAAGATGTTTTAGTTTTCAATGATGTAAAGTTAGGAGAGTGAGAAAAAAATCAGAAACGTTAATCTGGAGACCTACAAATTAGAAATGTTACTTTGGAGAGCTATAGCCACATATTGGAGGAAACTAGAAGAATTCAGTATTAATCTAGGTTTACTGAAATGTAATTTTTTTCCTCTATAGGCACCCCCATTTCTATTAAAGATAATCACTGTTAAGACTAATGTTTGCAAAACAAAGGTCTAGTCTCATTAAACTTAGCCTAATTATTTATGTAAGGGCAGCGAGAATAGTAATTGACCACAGAAGCTGTTTTTAAGTCTACTTTGCTGGAATTTTTCATAAGGACTCTTAGATGGGGTATGTGCACCTGTGCATGCATATGCTGAGGATCAGACTCAGGGCCTCAGGCATGCTAGGAAATGTCTCCACAATTGAACTGAATTCCCAGCCCCAGAGTGGACTTTTAAAGCCTCTCGACTAGGGAGCCAAGCCAAGTTCCTCTCATCAGACTCTGCCTGCAATACCTATAGATTTGAGTGAATTCCTTTCTTTTGGGGGTTCCCCAAATATTCTTAGGTTCTTAGGCCTGCTAGAAAGTGACTTTCCTTACTTGTCTATAAGGCTGGGAAGCTTTTAAAGCAAGCACTTACACTATTTTTTTTTGCAAGAGGCTTTATTAGCTCTGTAAAGTGAATTTTAGTTGCTTAAATCTCTTTGGTCATATCTGACTATGTAAAGCATTCTCAATTATAACATTACTATCAAAGCCTTGGTAATATAACCACTTGAATAGATTCTTATTGAACTTATGCATATAACCATATTACCATGAAAATAAGAATACTCATTAGTGAAAAAGAATGAAATAATATCATTTGCAGCAAAATAGGTGGAACTGGAGAATATCATCCTAAGCGAATGAACCCAGGCCCAAAAAGAGAAATACCATATGTTCTCACTCATATCTGGGAGCTAAATCTAACTTAAAGGAAGAAAAAATAAACTATACATATGTAGATATATAAAAAGGAACAATCAGGCATGTCTAAGAAGGGAAAATATAAGCAGAGTAGAAAGTAGAGGGGAAGAAACTGAGGGGATGAGCAAAGATTGTGGCAAGGGAGATGGGGAGGGAAAATAATGCAGAGGGATAAAAGGAGAGAAGACAATCAAATTATATAATGCATCTACACAAATGCATGGGGAAAAACGGGAATATAATCCATAATTGCATATGATTTTTATCACATATTAATCAAATTATGTGAGTTGATGAAAGTAATCAAAATGATGTAATAGGTACATAACAGAAATAGCAAAAGCCTTATTACTCTGTACCCGACTAAAATTTATTGATAAAAATAAATAAATAAATAAATAAATAATACTCATTAAGAGTTTTGACTTCTGTAGGAATCAGGTTGGGAGGAAAAGTAATCGTTTCAATTCTGCTTACAAAAGTATACTTTTCCAAATTGCTATAAGTTATAGATATCTTAAGAGAAAAGAAAAAGGGGTTCCTTATATCCAAAAATAGAACATTAGAACACCAGCAATATTTCAAACAAGAGGGCCCTTTTTAAAAAGTCCCAATTATTATTCTTCATTCCATTCAAGTCCATGAAATTCTTGCTCTGCTTGATCTTGGGTTGTGTGTTTTATGAATCCATTAATTTCTTCATTAGAGCTCTGAAAATTTTACTCAGTCCAAGGATATGATTTTAAAGGTATCAGAAACCTGTATTCTAGCCAGGCGTGGTGGCCCATGCCTGTAATCCTAGCGGCTTGGGAGGTGGAGGCAAGAGGATCACAAATTCGAGACCAGAGGCAGTCTGCATAACTTAGAGAGACCCTGTCTCAAAAAGTAAAAAAATGGGCTGGGAGTGCAACTCAGTGGCCCAGCACTTGCAGAACATGCAAGCACGAGGCCCTGGGTTCAACCCCCAATACTGCCAAAAAAAAAAAAAAAAAAAAAAAAAAAAAAAAAAAAAAAAAAAAAAAAAAAAAGGAAAGAAAAGAAAAGAAACCTGTATTCTAAAGTACTTGTCAAAGTCTTTTTCCTTATTTTTGAAGAAGAAGAAGTTTGGGACTACAGCTGGTGATAAACACATTCAGAGAAGAATCAGTAAAACAACTGTCCATGAATGACTAAAGACTTATGATGGTCAGGGATAAAGACCTGATGAGAATTCATTTGATAAAAAAACTTGTTACTTCCGTGACATACAAGATTTTAACATAATAACTTAAATAAAAATAACATTATGGCAGATATATCTTTGAACTTCGTACAATGTCTAGAACATTTATACTGATAACTTATACCTATACAGATATAATGTCACCTTTTTTTCAGTACTGAGGGTTGAACCTAGGTGTTGTATATGCTAAGCAGGTGCTACACCACTGAACCGAATCCCCAGTCCCATTTTTACTTTTGAGATACAGTCTACTAAATTGTGTAGGCTGCCTCTGGTTTTGAACCTGTGATCCTCCTGTTTTAGCCTCCTGAGTTCCTGGGATTATAAATGTGCACCATGGCACCTGGCTATAACGTCCCTTATCTGACAATGCTTCCCAAGTAATTTGGTAATCACATAAGCCTAACTACTTGTCTCTCTTTCACAAAGTGGAAGAGAAATCCTTTAAGATTTTCCAAGAGCCCTTAGGAAGGACCATGTTGGGTCAATACCTAATTTAGACTGGGGATGTAACTTAGTGGTAGATGCTCTGCCTACTATGTTCAAAGCCTTAGGTTTGATTCCCAGCACCTCTCTCTCTCTTTCTCCCTCTCTCTCTCTCTCTCTCTTTCTCTCTCTCTTTCTCTCTCTCACGTACACACAATACAATAACAATAATGATAATTTTTAAAAAGAATTTAGAATTTGACTTCAGAAAGTTATCAAAAATGTCAAAAAGGGTTATAACACTTGACTAAAAGGGATTTTGACTACCTATTTAACCAAATCCACAATGCAAAATTTAAAGGCAAACATGGAAAGTTACATAATTATAATACTTCTTTGTTCTTTTAATGCTGAGAAGACTCAATTTTCTTAAGTAGTCTTAAGTAATAAAGGCAAACATGAAGCACTAGTAATTATTTTTGACAGGACACATCATTTTGCTTTCCTAGTCAGATTACTTAAAAAATAAGGAAAACCTTTCATAAACTTTTATTAAGAGCAGACCAAACTGGGTATGGTAATCCCAGCACTCGGGAGGGTAAGACAAAAGGACCTTGAGTTTGAGGCCAGCCCAGGCAACATAGCAAGACTCCATTAAAAAAAAAAAAAAAAAAAAAAAGCAGACTACTACTCAAAGAAAACTTTGTTGTCTTAACAGAAATAAGACCAAATTCTGTTGTATCACGGTACTTTTGACATTAAAGCTCATTTAAAATCCCTAGTAATAAATACATTCAATTTTTGACCGTTCAACTACATGAGATTCTCTGTCTGTTAGACAATTTGACCATATGATATTCTTTCTGCTTCTCTGTCTCTCACTCTGTCTCTCCCTCTGTCTCTCTAACTTCCTATATTGTTTTAGTTTATTCTCCCTTTTCATTATGAAACATCATGTCATTCTACTGTAGTACAGAATTGACTTTTTCCCTTAACGAAAGTACCTTACAACTTTCCTTATCAAAAATGCACCATATTTTCCTTAATACTTTGCATAGAGCTGTTTCTCTTTTTATTTCTAGTAGCTTTAGTTACAAATATTAATTAAAAATGTTGAGTTTCCATTTCTAGTGAAAAATAGAAGGTAAGCAATTGTAAATGATCACACCAGCATTCTGTAGCAAATTTATGAATGTATCCTTTAATAATTACTAGAAGTATGGGCTTCCCCACACTACTATTTTTCAGTGTTGCACAGGACATGTTTACTAATAGCAAATACCTCTACTAATAAGAAGCCCAAAGTAGACACTTAAACTTATGTAAAGCAATTAATGTTTCAGTGTATTAACTTACTTGGAAATAATTTCTTTATTCAATAAATATCTATCATTTTACTTTTGAATCATTTAAGTTATTAAAGAGATTTGAAAAACTTTTTGGCAGAGAGAATAATGGAGAATGAACCCAGAGCCTTGCATATATTAAGCATGCCCTCTACTACTGAGCTACATGCCCCAGCAAAGAAACTACTTTTAAGTAAAGATAATGGTAGTCATTGTTGAAAAAGTTTTTTTGTTGTTATTGTTAGTGGTGGGTTTGTTTGTTTTGTCTTTGGGTTTTTTTTTTTGTTGTTGTTTGTTTGTTTGTTTTTGCAGTACTGGGGGTTGAACCCAGGGCCTCGTGCTTGCATGCTCTGCAAGTGCTGGACCACTGAGATGCACCCCCAGCCCATTGTTTTACTTTTTGAGACAGGGTCTCACTAAGTTTCACAGGCTGCCTCTGGTCTCGAACTTGTGATCCTCCTGCCTCCGCCTCCTGAGCCGCTGGGATTACAGGTGTGCGCCACCACGCCCGGCTGTTTTTGTTTTTTTGAGACATGGTCTCACTGTGGAGCCCAGGCTGACCCTGAACCTGCAATTATTCTCTGGCCTGAGCCTTATTTACAGACTTTCATCTCACATTTATTTAATTCACTCCTTAACAAATATTCTTGGACTGCACATAAAAATTTCATGAAGCATTAAGAAGTTAGCCATCATTTAATTTTTCTTACAAATTTTATAACAGAGATAATATGAGCTCATTTGACTCTAAATATAAATAGAATCAAAGCTGCATTTATGCATAATGTTTAATACTGACAATTCTGAGGGAACATTCTTTTTTTTCTCAACCAGCAATATTTTTATTTACCAAAGATTACTCAGGCCATATAAACTTGAAAAGTATTGGGCCCCAGCTTCAGAATCTCAAGAATCAAAATCTCTTTTACCATCTTCAAGAGACATTTGTCCAGAGCAATGGCTCACCAATCTGACTTCCATTGGATCCCCCATCAGTCAGGAGTGAAGATAAAGTCTTCAAAAGTATATCCTTAGGGTCCTGGGTCTGTGAGTCTAGTAAGGAATCTGATCCTATCTGAGCCCTAGCACCATAAGTGTTAGAGAAAATATTCACAGCACTCCTTAAAGTCGGTTAGTGGGCAGACTTAAATCAAGGGGGCAATGGCCATAGGTATGGGAACCACCTCAATTGGACCTTGCAGTGGGGGAGAGATTGGACCTAACTCTGACCCAAATAAAGACAAGCAGGGATTTATAGTGAAGGAACAGGGTGGAGGTTTGTGGGTGGCAAACAACCAAGAGGAAACATCAAGGATAGGATTTTTCTGGCTAAACTGACTTGGCAAGGTTATTGTTGAAGGCAGACCAAGGTGCTAATATACAGTGGTGGTCAGACACCAAGAGGGAAGGAGTCTAGCTAAACGCTTAGCAGGTTGTAGGGATAAAAAGTCTGACTAGTATGCCCTCACACAGTAACCTGTAGTTAAAAGAATCACTAACGACTTTATTTAAGTTGGTTTCTTCTGATACCTCTATGGGTGGCAAAGTTGTTACTCAAGATTTTCAAAGAGAATAATTTAAGAAAATCAACTAAAACCTTCTAAATAAAGCCATTTGTTAAGGTGAGAAGCAGCAGCATAGTGGATGTTGTTGTTGTTTAGGTGCCCTCGAATAGGTGTCCAACTCATAGTGACCCTACGTACAACAGGTGAAACACTATTGTCATGCTTCTCTGCTATCCATAAGGTTTTCAACAGCAGATTGTTTTTTTGGAGTGGATTGCTGGGCCCTTCTCCCAAGCCTATAGCACCTGGTGTTCCCAGGCGGTCTCCCATCCAAGTATTAACCAGGCCCAACCCTGCTTAGCTTCTGAGATCTGACAGGATCAGACACCACAGTGGTACAGCTGCAGGCAGTATGGTGGATAAAACCAGGATTTTTTTAATGTTGTTAAAGATTATTATCTTTGCTTGAATTTTTGTTATAGCAATAACACCTGTTCGCAATACAACTGCTTCAAAATTTTATTTTCTTCGATTTCTTCTAGGTATGAAGCAATAAAATTTATTAACAGCATTAGTTCAATTTTCAATGATTAATGGAGTTATTCTTGTTTGTCATTTTTAAAATCATATTGACACAACTTGTTTTCAACAATGTTATAGTTGTATGTATCCATAAAATACAGCATTAGTGATAAATATAACAATGCAAGCCTACAAGTAATATCATTTCAGCAAACATTTGTTTTTCTCATGTGAAACCCAGAGGCACACTGCATTTTCAATAGTGGAATCAATTTCTCTCAACATTCTCTTTGTACAACAGATTATGGTCATCTACATATATTTTCCTATGATATTAGATTTTTAACTTCCTTTAGGGCATTGTTGTTATTAGGTGCTGTCGAGTTGGTGTCCAACTCATAGAGACCCTGTGTACAACAGGCGACACACTAATATCAGTGCTTCTTTGCTATTCGTAGGATTTTCAATGGCAGATTGTTTTTTGGGAGTGGGTTGCCAGGTCCTTCTCCCAAGCCTACAGCATCTGGTGTTCCCAGGCAGTCTCCCATCCAAGTACTAACCAAGTCTGACCCTGCTTAGCTTCCAAGATCTGATGGGGTTGGATGCTACAGTGGTATGGCTGCAGGCATACATTGAAGGATGACAAAAGTGTGTAGTTATAGGGAATAATTGCAGCCGAGTCTGTATCTATGCACCAAATAGTCCTGAGTGAATCCCTTCAATTAATTTGTATCAAGGGCAAGATGGAGCATTTGGTAGTATAAAAAACATTGGATATACTCTAAGCCTCATAGACAAAAACCCTTTCTGCATGTATAATTATTCTAAATTGTGTGCTATATATTTGGATATTACTATTTGGAAGCTTAGTCATATTATATGTCTGTTCTATAGCAGCACTTTATTGTTTTTAATATTTTTGCTATATTATTTAATGCCCAGCTTTCCTCTATCTCTGTATCTACTACATGAATATCTACTATCTGCCGTCTGAATGTGACTTGATAATTTAACAATTACAGACTCATTCTCTCTAATAACAACCATTAACTGAAAATTTTGGTTGTGTGAAATACTAAACACAAGTTTCAAAATTCTGAAAAAACAAAAATCAAAAAACAAAAAAAAAATACTTAGCAAGTTACTCAAATTGGATTAAATAAGGGCAGAGAGAGATGTGTAAGTTTGAGCCCTGTTAGGTAGAGGACTCAGAGGAATCTGACCAAAGTTTTGGTCAAAGGGGAGAGATTTTGCTAGAAGAAACAAAAGAGGTATAAGGGATTAGAAGGTGGTAGGTGGGAGGGTATGCTTGTAACTATGGATTAAGGTAGGTTGCCCAGAGAAGACAGGTCTTAGGGTGAGATTTCAAACGAGTTCTGTGAGGATTGGTGGAGAGCCCTGTAAAGATCCAGGGAGGGGCATGGACAGAGGGACCTGTAAGTACAGAGGCTCTGAGGTTAGTGTGGCTAGAACTCAGTAAGCCAGGGAGGAACAGCAGTTGACGAGAGGCAGACAATATAGGGGCTAGAGAAATGCACAGCCTTGAAGAGCACAGGCAGGAGTCTGAATTGTATTCTCAGTGAAATGGAGAGTCATTAAACATTGTTAACCAAAGAGAAGTCATGGTCTTGTCTGATCTACATAGGAGAAGGAATTGGAGCATTGCAAAAACAGATGAGGGTAGACAGGTTAGAGACTATGTAGATAAGAGATGATGGTGCTTGCACCATGGTGACATATTGGCTTGATATATTTCTATCTTGTATAGGTAGATTTCACAAGATTAGCCAATAAGCTGGAAACCTATCAACTGAACAGGAAGGAATAAAAGATGATGCCTAGATTTTGGGCTTGAGCAACTATATGGATGGTTGTATGGCTTTATTAACCCAAGGAGCCTGGGAGAAAGAAAAATAAGTTTATGGGAAAGATCAAGATTTCTATTTTGGATTTGCCAAACTGAGATGTACATTAAGACACCTTAGAGGTGCTGGATAATAATTACTGGTTACTATTACTTGTTGCTATGCTGTGAAATTCTTAAAGGTGTTTTTCTCTCTTTGTCTCTCCAGTGCTACATCTCAGCTGCTCCACATCTCAGGCTCAATTCACTGGGATGGAACTATTGTATGACTTCCCATAGGGTCTTACCTAATTGTTGTTGTTGTTGTTAGGTGCTGTCGAGTCGTTTCTGACTCATAGAGAACCTCATAGGGTTTTAAATGGCTAATTATTTCTGGATTGCCTTGGGAGTGGATTGCCACATCCTTCTCCCACTTTTGCGATGCTGGGAATGAAACTCAGGACCTCAGAGACTGCAGAGCAGCGCTCTACCAACTGAGCTAAATCCCAGCCCTCTCATTTAGTAGGTGCTTTAAGAATCTTTATTGTAATTTAATGAGTAAATCCAAAGCCACTGTGTTGCTATTTCTTCCTACGTATCTTCTCATATCTGGTAATACATTCTCAAAATTAACATTTCATCCAAGCTAGGCTAAGCCAAGTTACAGGATAAACTAAGGAATTTGAAGGAAAAGGACCAGTGTCAAGAGACTGCTTAGATAAAAGCAGAAAATCCCACACCATCCAATACACAAATGACATCTAGTTTTAGTGACCAATAGTTTGGTCAAGTACAAAGACTGAAATACTACAACTAATAATTGGGGAAAATTTTAAAAACCTCTAAACATCCTCCACAGTTTCAGCTACATTCAGAATAGGGAAGGTTTTCATTCAGTAATTCCACTTCTAGTAGTAGATCCTAAGGAAATAATCAGAGATTTAAATAAAGATATGCGTATGATTATGTTACAGGCAGAATACTCTCAATAATATAAAGTGAGGGCCAACCTAATTTGATAAATAGCCAATAAGAAAATGGCTAGCTGAGTGGAGCATGCATAAGACAGAATACAGAGAAGCTATTAATATGTGTGCTTAATATTAAGGTGACATGGGGAAATGGTTCTAACATATAGATGGTCTGTGACTTATAATGGTTTGACTTACCATCTCTCAACTTGTAGTGATGCAAAAGTGATACTCATTCAGTAGAAACCATACTTCAAATATTGAATTTTGATCTTTTACCAGACAGGACAATACTCTCTAGAGATGCTGGACAGCCTCACAACCACGAGGGGAAACGACTGATACTCTATAGTGCACTAAGCACTGATGATGATTGGTAGGTTAGGTGTATTAGATGCATTTTTTTAAATGAGTAAATCCAGATTCATTATAATGCCATGTCATTTTAAAAACCTCATAAGTTAGTGAGAGCCCTGGTTCCCTGGGATAGCATGCCAGGGATATTGAGATCTGTCACCTTTCTCTGCCCCCACCCCCAGCAATTCATCCACATCCACAGCTTCTGAAAAGTGGGAACTGTATCTTCACTCTTCAGTCATTCTACTCCTCTGGTTTCTGAGTTTTTTGTTTTTGTTTTTTTCTGAGAGAGAGAGATGAGAGAGAGAGAGAGAGAGAGAGAGAGAGAGAGAGAGATCGATCTAAATATTTCAAACAAGGAACAAAACCACAGTTGAACTTCCAGCATACGTTTGTGAAAGATGGAGTGAAGAAAGGCCCCACTGACTCCAGAGAAAAGGACATGGTTAAGATGGATTACTTCTTTACAGCTTTGTGAAAATGGGAAAGGGGGTAGGAGAACTGTGCAGAACAAAAATGATTTAAAAGATTTACAAATGAGGATCCTGACAGGTGAGAATCTTCGTATATAGAGACTTCTCCTAAAAATGGGAGGGGCCTGACTAGACAGCCTGGATTGGGTGAGAAATCTGCCACAAGTGAATAAAAATCATCTGAAGAACAGGTCCTTTTGATGTGAGGACAGATAAAATATTGGGGAGAATGGGAAGTAGAAAAAAGTCCCAAACAAATGAGAAAATACTGTCCTCAGAGTGGTATAAAGAAATTTCAGCTGAGGTTTTAGTGGTGGTGGCTAATTTAGCCTCCTCCCTGTTCTGTTGTAGGGCCACAAACCTTGACCAAGAAAGTAGTAGAAAAGGCTGGAAAAAGGGGCTTGAAGACAATGCATTTTGACTCCTGATTTTATTATGCAATTTCATTTCTTCCATTTAAAGTAGTCTTCCATGGCTGGGAAGCCTGGCCTCCCAAGACCAGAGTCAGTTGGAAGCAGGTAGGTTGGGGGACTGGGATGGGGGCAGGAGATTCTGCTCTGCTGGTAGTCTTAGGTGGAAAATATGAAATGCATTTCACAGAGCCTGGGTTGTGTTGGGGAGAGGATGAAGCAGGAACAGCAAGCTGGGCATGTGGGACCCACCAGTCCCCAGCTTTATTCTCTTCCAGTGTTTCCCCACTGATGGCATTCTCTACAGTCTTCTTTTTCTGGGTCTTCCAACTTGCAGAACTCTGGACAAGGGCCTTTAGTTCTGTATCCTGGACCTCCATCTCAGGCTTGTAGAGGGCAAAGGGACCACTGGTTATCTACGTGGGGCTATTGGACATAAGTAGAGCTGTAAATTTAAACTGGGCAACAAATGCGTTCTCCTTCTCATAGGGAACACTGAGTGGTTGTAGCAGCTCCTGTTTGGCACTCTCTACCACACCCTCCTGAGCCTTCTTCTCATCTTCAAATGTTCGTAAAGTAAATGGCATGGCATCAAAACACCTTTCCACCTCACTGAAAAAGGCCCATGAAGTTTTCATTTTTAGGCTATATTGTTTAGAGGGGTCTCAGGTTGTAAATGATGGTTCCCTGCGTGCTTTTCCTTGCCCTGTCCTGAGCTGACAAGAACATCCGCAGTGTAGACTATGTACCTCACATTCAGCTTTTTCATGGTCCTTCTACCAGTCTGTAGGATTCTGGATAATGGTTTTCTCTCCATTGATGACATGCTGCTTCAATTAGTGTCACAGCGTACCTTCTATGGATGCATAGTTAAATGGACAGGTGACGTTGTTCCAGGCTTCTGTCACTGTGTGTTCTGATTCCCAGGTTTGACCAGGGATAGAGCAGCTTCAGCACAAATGTGAACTGCCTTAATGGCATCTGCTTTTTGCCTTGTTACTTGGGTCCCCCAAGCTACATCAATCACAAAAGTATCACCCACATTAATGTTACAAGCCATGCACATGGACCCCAAGGCCAATCTTTATCAAGTCATCTTCCTTGAGAATACAGTCCTGGTCACAATTCAAAGGGGAGAAGTGACTTACAGAGTTATTTACTGAAACGCTGGTGGGAAAGGCAATACCTTTCTTCTTTTCCCTTCCTTTCTTGAAGATCTTCCCTGTCTCTTCCATAATCATGGCATCACCTTTCTCCCACAGGCCCAGTACCAATGCGCATGGTGGGTGCCTCCACCAAAGATCAAAGTACCCAGTTGTGATGTCACTCCCCATCTCATACTTGGTCACAACCAAGTCCTCAGGGATAGTTTGCTCCTGCTGCTTGTCCTCACCTGACATCTGCTTATGACCATGACTGCAGCCTTGCTTCCTTTGAGCTGCTGTCTCCGTCTCCCTTCCCAGCCCCATGCTGTTGCCAGAGCCTCCTCAATCCACAAGAAGAGTGTGAGCAAAAGTATGAGTAAGCAAGAGAGTTAAACGCATTTTTGACTTCTGGTATTTTCAAATTTTCATGGGCTTATCAGGACATAACCCCATTGTAAGTCAAGTAGCATCTGTAAGTGAATGTACAATTGGATAGCAGCATGCATATGTGTGTGTGTGCATGTATATAGAAAGGAGACTAAAGGAAAGACAGCAAATCTTGTTGTTGTTGTTGTTGTTGTTAGGTGCCATCGAGTTGGTATCCGACTCATAGCGACCCTCATAGGGTTTTCAATGGCTGAGTGCTTCAGGATTGCCTTGGGAGTGGATTGCCAGGCCCTTCTCCCATTTTTGCGGTGCTGGGAATTGAACTTGGGACCTCAGAGACTGCAGCGCAGCGCTCTACCCACTGAGCTAAAGCAAATCTTAGTAGGTTTTATTTCTGGATGGTGGAAATTGGCTATTTTCACCTCTTTCTTTATACTTTGCTGTGTTCTTAAAATTTTCATAATCAGTGTGCTCCTTTTATTGAAGTATAATTTATATGCACTAAACTGCATGTTTGAAATACTCACTTTGGTTTATTTTGACATCTGCAAACACATAGAGCCATTGCCACAATCAGTAATGAATGTATCCCTCACCCCCAGATGCTTTCTTGTTCTCTGCATCGTTTCTCTTTCTACCATCACAGTGCTCCCCTCTGCTTCCAGTTTGCCACTGACAACCTTTCCATCACTGCAGTTTAGTTTGTGTCTTCTACAATGTTACATATATGGAATCATACACTATGTATTCCTTTTTTTGTCTGGCTTCTTTCACTTGATGTAATTATTTTGAAATTAATCTATCCTGCTTTATAACATCAGTAGTTCATAAATCATATTCTATTGTTTTCCTGAAAGAAGTATAATGTGTCTAAGCTGTGACCAGTTCAAGAATCCTAAATGAGAGAGCTACTTAAAGGGGCATCATGCTCAAGTCCCAGAGAGTCCTCACTTTTCCCTGGCTACAACTCTTTGAACTACAGTCCACTTAGACTCTTGTAGCTATGGTTTAAATATGACTTGTCCCCTCTAAAACTCATGTTGGAGTTTAATCTCCATGGTGAAATACTGAGTGGAAACCTAATCCAACATTTGTTTAGAGGTGAGGCATTTGGGAGATAATTAGGATTACATAAACTCATCAGGGTGGATCCCCCATGATTAAATGTTGGTGGCTTTACAAGAAGAGAGAGATAGACCAGGATATACACACATGTGGGCCCTGTCTCTTGCCATGTGATACCTAGCAAAGGCTATCAACACATGCAGTCTCTTGACCTTGGACCAGAATCATCAGGGAAAATAAACCTCTTTTCTTTGTAACTTACCTGGTCATATTTTATTTTTCATAACAGAAAATGGAAGAATTCCAAATATGAGGGAGCTGAAGCATAGCTGGAGAGCTTATGTCCCAAGTTTGTGAGGAAACTTTCAGGACAGTACAACTCAGTAAAGAATGGGAGTTGCAGACGTGTCTTCAAACATTTCTCTGTTTAATTCTCTCCTCATCTGTAAAACAAGGATAACTCTACCTGTCCTTTGAAGCTATGGTTCAAACAAGATAATTTACGTGAAATCATTTGGAAAACTATAAGGCATTGTTTTTAAAAAGTAGAATTATTATTATTACCAAGAGGGGAAGCCTGAGGTGAGAAGCCTTTCCCAAGCTGCCTTGCTTTTAGAGACACAAGGAAATAAAATTTCATATTTGAGCCATTATGGTACTGCAGTAGTTGCAAGAACATGGTGGTTGTTCCAATTGGGCTCTGTAGAAGGAAACTGGCATGGATTGTGTGTGTGCAGGGTGCAATATGCTTTACAGCCATGGATACCTAAGTGCATGCTGGAAGGCAGAGTGAGCCTGTTTCTTGCAATTTCCATCTTAGCTTTGGCCAAGACATTGATAGTCACTGGAATGCTCAATTAAAGTCATGATCCATGGACCTAGGACTTCAGCATCTGAGGCTCTGTAATTATCCTCGTTGTGGTGTCATATAGAGTTCTCTACATCAGTGGCTATGAAAACTGTGAAAGATTAATAATGTTTTAGTTATAGATAAATAAAAGAGCAAATAATAGTTAATCCTGTTATCCAAAGGGATCAATCAGCTTAACTGTTCCAGGTCAGATTAATTCATAACCTCCCAGATTTCTTATATATAATATGAAGTAGTCAAAAGAGGATCCAACATATATCCAATGGCTTATTTGATCTCTCACTTGGATGTCTAAAGGGCATTTCAAACTTGGCATGTTACTAAATCTGGATTCCTTTCTTGCCCCCAAACCTGCTCTTCTCCTCTTCCTTATTTCAATAAATTGTGTTACCAAGCATCCACTTTTCTTAAACCAAACCTAGAAGACATCCTTAATTTCTCTCTTCATCCTTCACATCTAATCCACCAATGACTCCTCACCAAAATATATCCCAGACCTGCCTCTTCATAACCATTAGCACTCTAGTCTTCCCCAGTTCCCTTCTTGCTGCTCTGTAATGAGTTTCCAAGCAGCAGAGTGACCTTTGAAACCAGGTGTCAACTCATGTCACTGTGATAATGTAGAATACATATTTGGTCTTTGTTCTGTTTCTTGGAGTAGAACTCTAAAGTGGAATCTCTAAAGTGGTAGTGTCTTTTCACATGATAATGAGTTGACTGATATCTGGGAGCTCCTAAGAAGCTTCAGGATGGGGACTTCAGGGCTGGGAAGACTGTGGCAGGATTAGAGGGGTGGGACCTTTAGTGCCACTCCCTAACCTCCAGCTATATGAGAGGGGCTAAAAGTTGAATTGGTCACTGAGGGATGATGGGCATGATTTAGTGAATCGTGCACTTGAATGAAGCCTCCGTACAAACCCACAAGGACAGATTTCAGAGAGCTGAACGTGTGCATGTCCCTGCAGGGAGGCACCTGGGTAGGGCATAGAAGCTGTGCTCTTCTTCTCCCATTCTTCACCATATGCATCTCTTCATCCCTTGTAGTCCTTTGTAATATCCTCTCTAATAAACTGGTAAGTGTAAGTGTTTCCCTTGTGTTTACCTCACTTCTGTGATGCATTGTAACAAATTAATTGAACCAAAGGACAGGAGAGTGGGAACCTCCATTTATAGCCAGTTGGTCAGACCACAGGTGAAACAACTTGGGCTTTTCCAGTGGCATGGGAAGTAGGGAGCAGTCTTACGGGGCTGAGCCATCAGTCTGTGGGATAAGATGCTATCTCTTAATACACAGTGTCAGAGCTGAATTGGAGGACCCCCAGCTAGTGTCTGCTGCCATAACATTGCTTACGTAAGTGTGTGGGCCCTCACACAGCTGGTGTCAGAAGTGAGCTGTGAGAGTACAGGAGGAGATACAGGGTTCAATTTTTTTTCTTCCCAGTCACTCACTTGCTCTCAATCTGTCACAACTTTCTGCCTCACTTAGATAGCAGTGGGACCAAGCAGTTCTGCCAGCATCTCTGACCTTATCTCCTACCTTATCCCTTTTAGCCTCACCTGGCCACCATTCTCTCTAACAAGCCAAGCTTGATACTTTTTTCATCAGCTGTCTTTTGAGGAGTGAGTGTCCAAGGAGGTGTGAACTATCCTTTCTATGGATAGTAATAATAACACCAGTGAGTACTGGTATGTGCTTATATTGTACCCAGCAGCTCGACCCCAGAAAAAATACTCCAAGACACAAACAAATGGATGGGGAGCCGAAGAAAGCTTTAATAGACTGATCAGTTGGCTGCCCTTAGTCCCTGGAGTGGACTTAGAAGGAACAGCAGCTCAGGTCTGGTCAGTTCGGGCTTTATAGAGCAGTTTAAGGGGTAGGGGAGTACAATGTAAGTTTCCATTTTTCAGAGCTCAGCCCTTTACAGGAATTCCCGAATTTGACCTTTTACAAGGTTATCTTGTGACACCACCTTTTTCTTAATCCAGCCCTTTGGCAGGCACAACCATCTTGTGACAAGGCTGCCTTCATCAGCTTTTGTTGAGGGCTGGTTTTCAAGGAACCAGTGATTTTTAAGGTGACCTTAGGCCTGCTCTCACACTTACAGTGTGGCAGGCAGCATGCCAATGACCTGAACTCTTTTAATTATTACAACAACACTATGACATGGGCATTGGCATGCCTCTCATTTTGCTGATGAAGAAACAAAGACACAGAGAGGTGAAGTATTTGCACATAGTCACATAATGTCTTAGGCCACGTTCCCCAGAAAGCAGGGCCTCAAACCTACGAAAAATTCGGTTTAGGTTTGGGTGCAAGTTCAGTATGTTAAAATTTAGAGGGTTTGGGTTTCTGTTTAAATCCTATGTGTAGATAGCAGGGCTTCAAGCAGAACTTGAATCCAGACCCTGAACCTACTCCAGTTCAAGCATTTAAATTTTCTTTTCTGAACTCAATATTTAATTTTTTTTCTGTATTATGTTATTGAAAAGTTGAAAAACATTGATAAAAATTTATTAATCTATCTACACATAGGATTAAAATTTAAACCTGAACCCAGACTGAACCTGAACCCTCTAAATTTTAACATATTGAACCTGCTCCCAAACCTGAACACAAAAATAGGTTTAAAGCCCTGCCACAAAATGGTCTCAGAGGCAGAGATGGGTATTTAGCAGGTGTGTTGGGGATTGTCCCTGGTAATAGCACCTGCAAGAAGGTGAGAGAAAGGATGGTCTAGGGATGAAGTGTTGAAGTGTGAGGCATTTGCAACCAGCTCTAGTGCTGAGATGACCTTTCAGAGTTGTGAACACTGGAGGCTGGGCTAGGCCTTTATATTTCTGCATCGGACTAGTCCATGAGTGGCACTTTGTCCCTGGCAAAGGGGTCTATCTTTGGGCCAGGTACTTTGGGCCTGGAGGCAGTTACTGGAGGACATTGCTGTGAACTGTCAGCAGCAGCACTGCTAACAGGAGCAGAGACTGGCAGACTTGTGGGGGAACATGACAGTGTACTCAGTATAGAGCTTTCACCATGCAGGTGAACTAGCTTCTGTTTCATTGCTGGGACAGATTGCCCAAACAATTAAGAGGTTTAAAATGACAGGCATTTATTATCTTACAGTTTCTGTGGATCAAGAATCTGCAGATGGCTTAGCTGGGTGCCTCTAGACCAATGTTCTGTCCTTTTCTTTTTTTCCATTACTGGGAGGCTGTACCCAAGGCCTTATGCTGACACTTGTTGCAACCATAGGGAAGACTTTATTCAGAACTGTTGCAATTGATGACTAGACTTTTGTAACAGGGGAGAGAGATCTGATTTGATTCTGAATATAGCAAAGAGAAATGAACAGTTACAGCCAATGAACAGAATCTAGGGGTGAGTGGATAGAAAGTCATTAAGAGGAGGAATTGAGGGTTGGGGGATACTGACTAAACTGACTTGCCAGAGTCATGTTAAAACTGGCTAGGCAGGCCTAAAACAGGGGAGTATGAGAAACCAAGATCAAGGTCTAATCTACGAAGGGACTCACAGAAGTCTGAGTTTGGTCAAAGAGGGAGTCTTTGCCAAGTTCTCTCATGAAGTTGCCATTGAGCTGTTGTCCGGGGCTGTGATTTCATCTAAAGTCTTGACTCTGGGAGAGGATGGTGAGACAGATTCAAACAATATTTAAGAGGCAACATGGTAAAGTTGCAGCACTTGCATGCTTTGAAAATGCTCTATCACTGAGCTACACCCCAGCCCATTTTTTCACTTTTTATTTTGAGACGGTCTTGCTAAGTTACCCAGGCTACTTCTGACGTCAGACTTGCGATCCTCCTGACTCTGCCTCCTGAGTTGCTGAGATTGCAGGCATGTGCCACCATTCCCAG
The DNA here is from genome assembly GCA_007922755.1 of Pedetes capensis. Classification (NCBI taxonomy): domain Eukaryota; kingdom Metazoa; phylum Chordata; class Mammalia; order Rodentia; family Pedetidae; genus Pedetes; species Pedetes capensis. The sequence continues at coordinate 115,199 of VMDO01001454.1, forward strand.
CAGGTTGCAGCATCTTTACCTTCATTTATTAATATTTTCATATTAGTCATTTAATCTTGAGAGGAAAATTAGAAAAGGGCAAAGAGCTTGTTTCCCAGACATTAGCAAACTCACAGCACAGACAGTAAAGCCCCAAGCACTGGCTTATTTCCCACTGTATGTGTGAGAAAGACATTTCCCTCTTATCCTATTTTACCATTAGACTGAGCTAAAGCAGTCTTCCTTTTAAGAATAAATTACACAAACCTGTCCTTTCTGATTTGCATGAAAACAAGCAGTAAAGCTAATGTATCCCAAAGAAGGCTGTGCTCAGTTCATCTATAAGACAGCATGCTTTGTATTTAAGCAGTCCTAAGCCCAACTCCTCATTATCCTTCCCCTGACCAGGAAACACCTTTAAGTGGCCTTTCAGCAATAATCCATGCAGATAGAAATACAAAGGCCAGAGCTGTGTGTGGTGGTATACACTTGTAATCTTAGCACTTAGGAGGGTGAGGCAGGAGGATCTCTACAAGTTCAATGCCAGCCTGGGCTACACTGCAAGGCCCTGTCTCAACAAATAAACAAACCAACAACAACAACAACAACAACAAAAAACTCATAAGCAAGAGAATCATTGAGGAAAATGGGCTCTTTGATTTTTATGTACTGAAATAGAATTGGTAATGAATATCTGATAACTTTTGTGATTTAAAAACAATCAGATCAAACCTGGCACCCATGGTACTCATGTATAATCCCAGCTACTCAGGGAGGAGGATCACAAATTTGAGGCCAGAGGCAGCCTGCATAACTTAGTGAGAATATGTCTTAAAATAAAAAAGGGTCTGGGAGTGATGCTCAGTGGCGGGGTGCTTGTCTAGCATGTGGGAAGCCCCTGGCTCAACTCCTAGTACTACAAAACCAAAACCAATCAGATCAAGAGCACAAGGGCTTAGCTGCTCATCAATGAGGGTTTGGGGCCCCAAGTGTGAGTATCCTTGACCTTGATGACTTTGGCTTGGGGAGGCAGAGCTCTGTGCATTGGGAGGCAGCAGGTTCCCAGAGTTGTCTGAGTCTGCACTCAGGAGGCATCAGGGAAGGCATGGCATCGTAGTTTGGTTCTTTGTGCCCATACTAAGTTTTGCTTAATATTTGCTGAGAAATGAGAACTGTGGAGCAGGTACCTGAAAGCCCACTCTTGGGTAACCTCAGGGAGATTTAGCAGAAAGGCCAATGGGAGCCACAGAGACTAGGGGTCAGATCCTAGGTTCTCTTATCAATTGCATGGTCACTGCAGAGAAATTGACTGCATGTCTATGTTTTCTTATGGCTCTGGGTTTGCGTCAGTAGGTCTGGGATACGCTCCAGGAATTTTTATTTTACTTTTTTGCAGGGCTGAGGACTGAACTCAAGGACTCGCATAATATTATTGAGCTACTCTCCAAGCCCTTTTACTATTTTGTGTAATCTGTATTCAACAAACGCTGAGAATCAGACAACATGAGAAAACTCGCCCTCTAGTGGGGTTGTGGTGGAGAACCATACCCCAAAACAGCAGCACCAGAAAGGCCCGGATTGCAGAGGTACCTCTGGCCCACAATCCAGAACAATTCTTCTTAGATGGCGTGTAGAAATATGCTCAAGGACTGCAGTTAAAAAAATTAACATTTAATTTAGTAAAGTAACTCCTCGGGAGTGGAAAAACACTGCTTAAGCTTTTGAAAGTTCTGTTTATATAGCTCTTACTCTATTTATAAACCTAGCAAATGTTAATCACTTTTAAGGGGAATTTAAATATCCTATTTATAAACTTAGTCTGTAGCCATAGCACCCTGGCATCTGATCCCACCTGATCTCAGAAGCTAAGCAGGGTGAGCCTGGTTAGTCCTTGGACTGCCTGGGAATACCAAGTACTGTAGGCTAGGGAGAAGGACCAAACAATCCACTCCCCAAACTGTCTGCCATTGAAATCCCTACAAATAGCAAAGAAGCACTGATATAGTGCTGGGTGTGACACAGTGTTGGGAAGCATTTCGTTCTGTTGTACATAAGATTGCTATGGGTTGCACCTGATTCAATGGCACCTAACAACAATAACAACAAGATTTATAAACTTAAAGTCCTTTAAACATTTTCAAATGTACTTATATACATTTAATATACTCAATTTTCTTTTTGGAGTACTTCAGTTGTCTGGTAAACCAAACACAAACAAAATGAAACCAAATACTATTTTAAAAAGTTCCAATACTGTGCATGTTTCCCATACTTTATACAAATTTCTAGTACTGTATGTAAAATTGGTTGTAACTTAAAATCACAAATTTAAATTATTCTGTTACACTCTAAATTGAAACAAGTGTTTAGCTTCCCAAGTGATTTACCAGTATGTTGCTCTCTGTTTGATGAGACCTTCTAATCTTAGAGTGAATCCTGGCCAAAATATGCTACCTAGACTGAAATATTCTTTGTTCAGTAACATTTTTGTTGGCTTCCTGATGCTGTGATAAAATACCTGAGGTAAACAATTTGAAAGGAGAAAGAGCTTATTTTTGGCTCATAGTTTCAGAGGTTTCAGTTCTCAGTCAATTGGCCCTGTTGCGTTTGAGCCTGAGATGGGAGCATACGGCCCGAGGAGGCTGCTCTCCTCATGGTGGCCAGAAAGCTGAGAGAGAGAGGTCGGGGAGGGGAGCGGAGGGGAGGGGGAGAGAGAGAGAAAGAGACAGACAGACACACAGACAGACAGACAGACAGACAGACAGACAGACAGACAGACAGAGAAGGGTCAGGGTCTTCAATAAACCCTTTAAGGGTACATCCCCAATGACCTAACTTCCTCCAACAAGGACCTATCTCCTAAAATTTCCACTACTTCCCAATAGAGCATTCGCTGGGAACCATGCCTTCAACACATGACCTTTTGAGGGACATTTAAGATACAAACAGCCTTTCCTTTCTAGTACTCTCATTCTGTTTATGTTTTCATCCAGAGATTCCCGCTTTCTACCTAACAATGCAAATGAAATGCCTTCTAAAACATCTTTCCCATTATACCTAACACAACCTTTGTGCCTGGGGTCAGCAAATGTTTTCTGTAAAGGGACAGATAGTAAATATTTTTGGTCTTGTGGGTCATTTAGTTGCAAATACTCAGCTCTGCCATTGTGGTACAAAAAGGAGCCATCTACATTACACACATAAATGAATATGACTGTATGTAACTGTATACTGTGTATAAAACTTCCATTTATGGACATTGAAATTTGAATTTTATATAATTTTCACATATAATACTAGTCATAATTTCGTCCCCAAGCCATTTAAAAATGTAAAAACCATTCTTAGCTTGTGAGTCATATAGAAAGAGGAGGCAGGAGCAAGATTTGGCTCAGGTGTAGGCTAGTTTGCAGACCACTGCTTCTAACAAAGGTTTTACAACCAGTTAACAGGCAAGTATTGATGTCAATTCTTGTTTTTACATTCTTTTTTTTTTTTTCCTTCTTGTGGTACTAGGGGTTGATCCCGGGGCCTCACGCCTGCATGCTTTGCAAGTGCTGGACCACTGAGCTGCATCTCCAGCCCTTTTATTTTTTTCCTTACTTCCTGAGACAGGGTCTTGCTAAATTATGCAGACTTCCTCTGGTCTCACTTTCTCTGGTCTCGAACTTGTGATCCTCCTGGCTCCGCCTCCCAAGCCGCTGGGATTACAGATTTGTGCCACCACGCCCAGCTGCATTCTTTTGAAAATGTATGAATTTGTCTATGAATTTCCTGAATGCATGTTATTTGGCAGGGCAGGCTTTGTTCAGCACCTATTGCCAAGAAGCACCCGGGAATGATATACCATGCTGCACTGTCCCCTCACTTTCTTGAATCATCCAGCTATTACTTTGTTGTTGTTGTTGTTAGGTGCCATCAAGTTGTGTCCAACTCATAGCAATCCTTATAGGGTTTTCAGTGAGTGTTTCGGGATTGCCTCGGGAGTGGATTGTGATGTCCTTCCCCCATTTTTGCAGTACTGGGAATCAAACTCAGGATCTCAGAGATGGCACAGCAGCGCTCTACCAACTGAGCTAAATCCCAGCCCCATTACTTTAGTTGGGACTTAGTGAAATACTTTGTTTTGTATAGGTATGTAAAAAAATTTTCTGTTTTCCTTTATTAACCTGGAAGACTTTACCTTTAATATTACCTGGTGTAAGGTGTTCCTAAGTAGAGCACAATTACTTTTTAAAATTTTCTCAATTAAGCCAGTGTCTGATGATGATGATGATCAGTTTTGGAATTCTAATTTAACAACATTTTAACTTGAAGTAATCAAACTTACCAAAGTAGCAGGTACATTAAATAATTTTTCTTGACTCACCTGTGTGATTTGATGACCTATCACTCCTTAATACCATACCTCAGTGCATATTTCCTACAAACAAGTTCTCAATTACTACAGTTCAGTGGGGTTTTTTTTCTTTTTCCCTCTTGCCTTAGCCTGTGCTGGCTGGGAGTTTGGGATTACAGGTGCATGCCACCATCCCTACCTCACAGTTTAGCCATTAACATGAGAAGATTAAAAGATGTTGCCCTTTCATCCCCAGACTGCTTTCAAATTTTGAATATCCTAATAATGTCCTTTATATAGCAAAATGAACACATGCAGAACAGCTTTTAGTTGCAGCTTGAGCTCCTGCTCCAGGGCACAAGTGGTGAGCACTGGCAGAATTCACATAACATTGACTATGCTGCTGTGAAAGCACATGAGCTGTAGAGGCATGTCTCCCTCCACCTAGATCTCAAAGCGTTCTCAGAGGGCCTCGGGGACTCAGGAGAGAACTTCCACAGTGTCAAGGGCACAGCTGAGTCCGAGTGAGGGCAATGCCTAGTGGGGACATGGAGTCTGGGTTGCCTGAGACCCCAGAACTATAGAGAAACCAGGAGCAACTCCTGTCTGGGACAGCTGCAGACACAAGACTCCAGCACATGAATGCTGCCATATAGGTTGAAAAGCCTTAAAGCCCCAACTCCCACTTCCATGTGTCTGGAAGGCAAAATTGAAATCGGTGATTATTCTGAAGCCTTAAGATTTATTGTTCACTTTTTTAGATTTTGGATTTGGTCAGGACCTGTTACTCCTCTCTTCTTCATTTTTCTTTTGGAATCAGAGTATCTATCCTATGCCTGTCTCATCATTGTATTTTGGAAACATGTAACTTGTTTGAACTGAATCTTGAGTATTACATTTGATTTAGATGAGACTCTGGATCTAGACATTTGAGATGGCGCTGGAATGAATTAAACATTTTAGAGCTATTGAAATATGATGAAAGTTTGAATTTTGGAGGCTGTGATGGAAAGTTGTGGTCTGTGTCCCCCACAGTTCACCATTTGATCTCAATCACCAATGTAATAGTATTAAGAGGTAGTACCCTTCAGTACTACTACAAAAAAATAAATAGGAAGTGACTACATTATGAGGGCAGAGACCATATGAATGAGATGAGGATGGAGCAAGAGGTGTCATCTAGGAAGCAGGTAGAAGCCTGCTCTCAACACCAAATCTGATGCCTTAATCTTGGACACCTCAGTCTACAGAACCAGGAGGAAATAAATTCCTGTCCTTTATAGAACACCTAGTCTCAGATTTTTATTTTTATTTTTTTAATAGCAGCAGGGACAAAGACCTTATTACATGAGAAAGCAATGATGCAACTCAGAGATTGATACAAGCATGGGAGGAGGCTGGGACTTAAACTTTGGGGGCATTCTTTCCTTAAAGAGTGAAAGTGCCTAGGCTCAATGCTTGGCATATAGCAGGGATATAATACTTATGTATCAGTCAGCTTCCCACCACTCTGATGAAATGTGTGAAATAACTTACAAAGAGAAAAGGTTTATTTTGGCTCACAGTTCTGGAGCAAGTCAGTTCATGATTAGCCCCACTGCTTCGGGCCTTTGGTAAAAAGCAGCACATGGCAGGAATGCAGGTGAGAGCCAAAACTGCATACCTCGTCAGCCAGGAAGCAAAAAGGAGAAATAGTAATGAGTGGGGTTCCACCATCCCTCCTAAGGGTGTACCTCCAGTGCCCTAAGCACCTCCTACTAGGTCTACATTCTAGAGGTTCCACTGTACCTCTCGGAGAGTGACACCCCAGGAATCACACCATAACACACAGTCTGTTAGGGGATATTCAACATTCCAACTACAGCAACATAAGGTATTACTGATAGTGGGGCTGGTGGTGTACTCCTATAGTCTCAGCTATTTGGAAAGCTGAAAGAGGAAGATCACCTGAGCCCAGGAGTTTCAGGCCAGCCTAGGCAACATAGTGGAGCCCTTTGTCAAAAAAGAAAAGAAAAAGAAAATTAATGAAGAACATCCATCTCTATATATTAGGTCCTCAACAAATCTAATAAATACTGCTGACCTATGACTTGACCCATCATAGAAAACAGGTCCTAATGAAGTTTTGCTATTCAACCAAGAAAGACACAGACTACCAATAAGGTCTTATCATTTTAATTGACTTTAATGATTATTGCTTATCTGCAAGGATTAATATTGCATTCATTAAAAATCAGTCAATACAAAATGAACTTTTCCCTCCCAAGTTGCTGTCCACATGCTCCCTCTGATGCCAGACATTTTCCACAGTGTCCTTTGTTACATGGCTTGACAGAGACGGAGCCCTTACCTATTATTCCTATGGACACAGTAATAGATATGGGATCAGAGGGCAGACCAGAGGGCAACAGGACTTGGGCCCCTTCCCTCCAGCACAGCTCACCCAATGGGATACACTGTTGGCCAGGTTACTGCCCCTAATGGATGTGGTGTTCTGATTGGCTGGTTAAATGCCCCAGGAGAAAGGGCTTCAACTGTTAGCATCTACAGAGAAGAAAGCTTGGTCACACTGGCAAGAAGTGGGAAGGGAGTGGGTGGGGAGAAATGCAAGAATAAAGGGGAAAAAAGTTTTGGCCAGATAACTATCCCTTGCTAGGCAGCTGCAAGGGTAAAAGCTTTTCTTTTTTATATTCCTGTTTCTCTGCTCAGTGGAAAGACAGTAATAAAAATTTCCAGAATCTAGCACTAACACATGACCCAACTTTGAAGGATCACAAGCTAGAATAAGTTGAGGATTTAAAATCCTGGATAATTATATACTTAAAGCTCATGAGCATAAAGCTCATTTGACCATGCAGAAATGCTGGTAAGCAGGGTGCATGGCAAGGGAATAAATCTCTCTGATCTTTTGAGAGAACTTCTCTGAGGATTCTTTTGGAGTATGAGTCAGGATGTACGATTACTTTTCCTACACGTAAGCTGTCCTTTAAGATCTTAGCTCATACACTTTTTGTGGCATATGTCAATCAAAAGTGGGACCATTCTATAAAACTAACATTAGACAGTGCCTGTAGTTACAGACAAATTATATGGACTTAGATTTGTTTCACCTTGGCCCACTTTATCATTCTTCCTCCCATCTACATCAACCTCCCTTTAAATATTATAGGTTGCAGAAGCACAGCTGACCAGAAATTTGCTCTTACAGGATAAACCCTAAAGATAGAGCTCAGTGTTTTATACTGAGTGATGGCTCAAGAAATTTGCCTTCAGCATAAGCTGTATGGGGCAGAGCTGAGAAAATCTGCTTATGGCTCCAGTTCATTGATGCTATAAACTATGGGCTAAAAACAGGGACTGATCAGAATTTGAGGCTAGCAGTTTTCTAGACTTAATTCCTCATTCTTCACTTGAAAGGTTCAAAAGAATAATTGGTAAGTGACTACCTGAGTGGTTCCTCAGTGTTAACACTAAAATTTTTCCTTAATTAAAAACAAAATAAAAAACAAATGCTACGGGACAAAATTTAATTTGATAGAATATACTCTAGTTAAAAAGCAGAAAAGAGAGAAACTGGTGGAGTGGGGGAAAGGCTGCACTGTGAGTGCAAGTGGGCTGCTGGATCTTAACAGGCAACACTCATGAGGGACACATCTCTCAGTGAGACATCCCATCTTCACAGGATACAAGGCTTAGAACTTCTAAGGGAAATTAACATGCACCACCTACATCTAGCCTACCTGGCTGGTAGGTACCACCCCTGTTCCTCTGAAGAAGTTAGAGAGCACTAATTTCAACAGCTAAGAAACGGGCTCTTTTAAGGCAATTTAGACATTGCAGATTGTTCCACGTAGAAGGTACCTTAGTGTTTCCTGTTAATAAGATACCTAATTAAGACTAAAGACCCCAGAAATGGTAAAGAAAAAAATCACCTTTCTGGGCTGGGACAGTAAAACCTTTTAGTGACTAGGGTGAGGAACCCTGAACCTCAGTTTCATCTAAAGAGCCATAAAGCAAGTTCCTGTGTGGTCTGCAAAACATGGATAATGAGATGAAAAAATGAGAATGAAATTATAGAAAAAAAATCAAAAGGAAAGGAATAAGAAGAAAATAAAAGTTATCTTAAAAAATATTTCTTTTAGAGTTGTGTGGTTGACGTGGACTGGTTGGTGGTAATATGGTCCATTAGTATCTGTAAAGAAAAAGAATGACTGTTAACACCTGTGTCTGCCATATGAGCATTCCAACAGAAGATTCAGAAATAGAGCACCTTGCCCAAGGTAACTCCCAGGTCCAGGCAATCCCCAGGGCATCATTCATCCCTGTTCTGCCACAAGTCCCCGACAATGCCATTTCTGGCATTATTTCCTGCTCTTTGATAATACAAGCCAATGGGTTTTAACTCTGACTATGTTTTAGAATAGTCTAGGGAGTCTTGACAAGGTAACTTTACCTGAGCCTCAACCCAGACCAAGTGTATCGAATCTTTGGAGTGAAGCCCAAGGTCCACAAATTCAGAATACACTTTCTTCTTTACATATACCACTGCATACATCATTTCTCTGCCTACCCTGTTAATCTGTTTGTTTGATTTTTTGCAGTGCTGGGGACTGAATCCAGGGAGGGCCTCATGGATGCCAGGCAAACACTACCACTGAACTACACCGTCAGCCCCAACGCTGTTAAATCTGGAGCAGAGTTTTTATACTTTTCAAAGAAATCAGGTACAGTACCTGATCTTTACTGAGGAAAGGTGGCAAGGGTGGCTGGTTTAATATTGGGGAAAAAAGCTTTTCATTGCTTTCCTCCAAGTTACCTGTAATAATTAGGTTTGAATGGCCCATTTTTGTTGAGTCCCAGATATTTTGCTTGGTCATCTGTCAGCTCTGTCAGGTGGGCATCAAATGATGGCAGGTGCAAGCTGGCAACGTACTCATCTAGGAAAAGCAGAGCAGGAGGGCAATAGATTCCTTGTCAAATATACCTCTCAGGATATGACCTCCCCTATTTTCATTTGATGCATTTTTGAGAAAGAGGACAAGAATGAAATAACTTTGAAAGAATACACAACATGAAGTATTTGCCTAATTTAAAAAGCCCTCAAAGCTGCCATTTCTGGCAGAGTAATTCTTTCAGTACTCCAAAGTGCAAGTGGAAAGCCACTTACCAGGGTGGTAAAATGGGGTGGACCTGTACCTCCCTAGCCTTCTCTGGCAAAGGTTCTGTCTTTGCCTTAGCAGTCAACATGTCATGTGCTACTACTGTCTTCAGCAACCTCCTTAACTTAGTTAGACTATTGTCAAATCATGAATCAAAGAAGACTCCTGAAAGCTCAGAAGTGCCTTCTGTCATTAATATCATTTAGGATAAAATCCATAAGAGCCTCAAATTTTTTTTTTTTTGTGGTACTGGGGGTTGAACCCAGGGCCTTGCGCTTGCATGCTCTGCAAGTGCTGGACCACTGAGCTGCACCCTCAGCCCGTTCTTTTACTTTTTGAGACAGGGTCTCGCTAAGTTACACAGACTGCCTGTAGTCTTGAACTTGCAATCCTCCTGCCTCTGCCTCCCGAGCTGCTGGGATTACAGGTGTGTGCCACCGTGCCCTGCTAAGAGCCTCAAATCTTAGGATCAAAGATTTCTAAGGTAAGTTGCACAAATTTACTACTTTTCCATTGATAAGCATCCTTGACTTTTATAAATATGATTTTTTAAAATCTATGGTAAGCCACTAGAAAAAAAAATTTTTTAGCTTAGAGTCAGGCATTTAGGCTGGCCATAAACGAAGGGAGGAGGGCACCACTGTGCAAAAAGGCAAAGGACTTGACATGGATGATGTCACATGAACAAAGCACAGGCTGTCTTCTGCAATGACAGGAGGTTGTATTGGAGATCAAGGCATGGATAATAAAACTTGTTTCTGTTTCTCTCATTTTGACCAGGTTATATACTGAGATGTTTACTGAACCTCATAAGGGTACTTGAGAATAAGAGCATCTATCTTAAGCTACTGCTAAGCACTGCCACTGCTCATTCTTATTACAATTCTGTATAAACATAGTATTAGTCTCACTTTATTGATCAAGAAACAGAGGATAGGAGATTAGAACTTCTGAGGTCAACCTAGTAAACACTAGAAGAGAAATAAGAATCTTGACTCTAAACACAGTGCTCTTCATGATAGGCATTTTGCCAAACCATGTGGTGTCTAGAGATCAATATAGGTTTCACTTGTTTTTCACTCACCCATTTTCTTAGGAAGCAAATACACATCCTGTTTGTACCGTCCCTCAGGTGCATTATAGAGTTCTATCAATGCCAAAGCCTATGGTGAGAAAAAGAGGGTCAAAAAACAAAAACACTTCTTAGACAGACAAGGCTGTAAAAATAAAACTAAATTTAAAAGGGCCTTGGGTAAGTACAATAGAGATCTGCCATCACAATAGCACCCAGGACCTTGCTTGTGATAAAGGCCAGCACATATCATAAAAGGATTTGCTGGGTGCTTTTGTTTAGCTCCTGACAAAAGAGTGAACTAAATACAACCAGGCTAGAACACTATATTCCCAACTAAACAGCCAATTCAGTGATATAAACATTGGCTGAAGATTCTTTTCTACACTTAAGAAAGCCTAAGTCTCAACAATTTAAGACAAGAAAAAAGAGAAGAGGCTGATAAGAATGCAGCACAACACACTCATCAGAACTCCACAAATCTCGGTGCTGGGAAAGTGGGCTTTTCGCCACATACCTGTGTTGTAGCTGTGATGGACAAAACAAAGGTAGGAACTGTGGAGCAGCTCAAATTGAGTAGACGACCCTGGGAAGGTAAGAGAGAGTTCTGGATGAGCTGTTGCCCCTTTCCAATGGCTTACGAGTCAAGCAAATGCAGGAAAGTACTTTATACCCTTCTATGCTCAGTTGCAAGAGGAAGAATAACAGTTCCAGATTGGGTTTTATAATATTTTCTGCAAACCCATCTGACTGTGAAAGGCTGAACAGAGTATTAGCTATGGTCAGGAAATAGTATGCTGCTTAGCAAAAAGCAGACTTTCTGGTAGAGTTCTTCTCTTTGGGGAACCATTTGAGAAGTATACTTTCATCCAAAGATAGAATTTAGGAAAATACAGACCCAGTACTTTCCCCTGCCTCCCCTTATTCCACGGCTCTAAGTACACTGAGTACACTGACTATGCTGCTGTGCCAGAGTCTTCTGTGGGTATACCTCTGCCAGGAGGACGACACGTTTGCCATCTGGCCAGATAACATGGTCCACCTGAGAACGCACTCTCTCCCATGTCAGCTCTGGAGTGCGGAGACTGGTCTGAAAAGAAGAAAGCACAGCTGACTGCGGTTCTACTGGAAGGCAGAGGAGAAAGGCCTGGCAACAACTGAGAGGAGCCTCACCACATCAATTTCCGTGTTAGAGTGGCCCATATTGCACACGATGCAACTGTTTTTCATGCGGTCCAAATGCTCCCGTGTCACTACATTCTTATTTCCTAAAAATAAAGATGGGTGTCTGAGGAAAGAGATGCCAGGTAGCAAAGGGACTGACTGGTTTTCAGTTAGAACATGGGAGAGAGGAAGTCTGCTGGCAGTAAAGACCTGTATACGCTGCAAGAAAGGAAGTATGTAGCAGCTCCTTTGGCTCAATTATTTGGTTTTAAGATCAAGCAATATTAAAAGTTACCAGGGAAAAGGGATCTTTCCTGGAAAACACTTTACATTCTGATAGCTTATTCTAGTGCTGAGACTTCACACTGACCACAGGTCTCACCATCTGTGTTTGCAAATCAGTCCGGTCACTTTTGAGATTTAGCCTCAGAGTTAACACATGCATCAAAGCATAGATACTTACCTGTGCAGGTTATTACAACATCGACTTGCCGGATGACTTCATTTAGCTTTACCACCCTGAACCCATCCATGCTGGAAGAAAAGGAAGAAACACTATGAGCAAAGGAAGAAGGCAGTGTGTGGGGGGGACACACAACAGTCATGACCAGTCAAACTGGTCACAAAATGAGGTAACAAAATCCTCTTCTGAAGTCAAAGCCAGCACTACCTTCCAGGGATGGTAAGTGATAAGTTGTGCTAAACTATACACACTGGCTTCTTCAGAGACCCCAGACTCCATCTGGAAAGAGAAAATGCCAAGAGTCTCCAGAAAAGCCCTGGGATTAGAATGAACGAAACAGAGCAACCCTAGTCTTCTCATCCCCTAGAAGATTTCTGCAAAAAATGATTAACAGAATCAACATGAAATCTCAGAAATATAAAGTACCCAGAGTGAGTCTAATAGTATTATCCCTACTGGGTCCTTACCAGGCCTGCAGAGCACAGATGGGATCAATTTCTGTGATGTAGACGATTGCTCCAAGGGCCTTGAGAGCAGCACAGCAGCCTTTTCCTACCTGCAGAAGATAAGAAAGGTCTGGGTGTAGGTCCATTAAGGTATTGACACGGGCAGGCAGGCTCTTTAGGAAGTGCGGGTTAACCTTCTTGAAATCACCAATTAGCTAGCAAGCACTTACAGGGGGAATCCAGCCCCAATCAGCAGAAACAGACCCAGATCATCTGGTGAACCCCAGTTAGAGAAGTTAGCAGACATGTCATAGCAGGGGCCAGGAGGGTAAGACTTGAATAACTGCTACCATTAGGGAAATAAGACCAAGCCAAGAGCAAATGTAACCTTTAATTCCTTATTCCAGAAAAGCCTAAAAACTCTCACTTGCAGTGTATCTACTCAAGAACAGCCTAGCAGTCCAAGAATTTCTGTAGGTCACTGCTGAAGATAATAAAATCTCCTGTAACTTATTCCAGTTTAGAGATATTCAAACATCTGCCACTTCAGATTCCACCCATCATTCTACTGCCCCAAATCACCTTTGGGGCTAAAATGCTACAGATTCACTTGAATTACAGCTCATAAAAGGTTATTGTTAAATTGGGGGGAAACGATGCTGACATTTCATTCTACAAGACAAACTGGTGAGATCTGAAAATTCAACTCATAGTGTATGTCTCTATTCAAACTGGGACTTTTGCTATTGTTTTGAGACACATTAAAAAAATATTTTGACCCCTGCATCAGTGACTCTAGACTGACAACACACATCTCCTTCACTCGATATGTCTAGTAAGTCTATGAAAAGACAGAGACACTGAGGCCCAGCTATTTACCTCACCATAGCCACACACCACCACTTGTTTCCCACCAAACATCACATCTGTGGTCCTCTTCAGGCTGTGGAAACAGACAAGGGCTCAACTCAAACATTATTAGCTCAACTCAGTCTGTCTACACAAAGTTAAAGTGTGGGACAATGCCCAAGAGAACTTCAATTGGAAGCTGGGTAAGCTCAGTATGAAATGGCCCCTCTAACAAACTATTAAAGGTAAAGGAAGACCGGGGGACAAGAGTACAATAACACCAGACTAACATGGCAACCCCCTCCAAATTGACCCCATGTAAGTTTGAATATATATACATTTCAACCTACCCATCCAAAATGGATTCACGGCAGCAGTACAAGTTATCAAACTTCTGTTTGGTAACAGAATCATTGACATTCATGGCCGGAACACAGAGCTTCCCAGCTTTGGAGAGCTGATATAGCCTAAAGGGAGAAGAGGCCACAAAAACAAACAAAAACAAAGTTAGCTGGTAAAACATAATACAGGGCAAAGGCTACCTAATTCATTTCAAGTTCCATGTTGCCCTCCCCAGTCTCATTTATTGTCCAAGGATATCAGTGTACACGATTATTTCCTTGTCATCTCTCCTCACTTCTTTTCATCTTCTTCTCCCTCTACCCTTTAATTTTGGAATTGAAGAAACTTACTTTTCTTCTATAAAGGAGACATTATATCCTTAAGCCAGCATTTCTCCATCTTTAAAAACCCATGTCTATGTCTGATAAACAAAGATTACAATGATTCTGGTATCGTTTCCTGTGCATGTGAGAGCAAGCATGCACAATGTGCTCCCAACTGAGAAACACTTTCACATATCTTTTTGGTATTTCCGACAAGCCAAGAATATTTTGCCCAGTTTTACTTTTTATAGCATGTATAACATGTAGCTTTACAATAAGATTTTTTTCATATTTCAAATATAAAATTATAATACTGAGTACAGTTTTTCAAGATACACTGTCCCCTACTCCCCTGTTCCCAAACACTATTTGAGAATCACTCAGTGGCATAAATGGGAGAGAAAGACATGTGAACTAGAACCTGAAAAAACTTCCTTCTAGGGTCACCTTGATTTTTCAAAAACAAAAATTCAGTTTTATCTAATGAAGACACTCCCATTTAGTTACTGCAAGTCTGAAACACAGCTGTAAAGTCTAAGAGAGACTAGAAGAATTTGCTGGGGCAAGGACACAAGGGGCAGCTGCTCCAGAATCTGTTACCTGTGAACACCAGTCACGCTCTCTTCCACAATGCCTCGGATCTTCTTAAACACGTTTGGATACTTCTTATAAACCCAGTGGGTTAAGTCTCCCCCATCATCCAGGATCTACAGAACAGCCAGAAGACTTCTATGGGCATTCAGGCTGCTAGAGCTGGGGGGAACTTTGAGCCCACTTTCTGCACTAGTAAGAGAGCCCTGTATGTTTTGGAAGAGCACTTCTTAGAGCTCCATTGAGCAGGCTTAGACAGTGGAAATACAGTAAAATTTGTTGGTCTAAAATGGTTAAAAGGATTCCTAGGTTGGTTCTATACTACAGTGAAGATGATCACAATGATGATTATTATTAGTGTTATTTTTGAGACGGGGGTCTCGCTATGTTGCCCAGGATGATCTTGAACTCCTGAGCTCAAGTGATCCTCCTGCCTCAGCCTCCCAGGTGCTGGGATTACAGGCATGTGCCACCATGCCTGGCTACAGTGAAGAGTATTAGACTAATCACAGACTCATCTTTAGTCTGGAGTCTTAAATATGCAGCCCCTTTGAATGCAAAAGGAGAGCTTGGGCATGAAGGAAAGAAATAAGAACCCTACTCCAAGGAGGGACCACATCATTCCCTTTTGCTGTGTTTGAGCCATGTGTTTAGCTATTCTTCCCCTTCCCCCACCTTTCCATTCAGTATTCAGACCCATTTACTTTTTATTTCCTTTGATGCTGGGGATTGAACCCAGGGACTTGTGCATCTCAGACCCATTCCAAATAGGTATCACGCTAAACATTTTCATAATGAAGTCAGTGCATAAGACCAAACATCCAAAACATATTTAGGGAACCATACTTTCAGGGAAAAAAAGAAATCTATAGACAAGAGTGTGGGATGGACATGCATTATTACCATGTTGGCTTGCCACCCGTCCATGTTCACACAGCGGTCAATACACCACCAGAAATCATCTTCTGACTCGCCCTTCCAAGCAAACACTGCAACTCCTGTAGAGGCAGAAACAAATCAACTAATTCTTCCTTTGACGAGTGCCCTATACTCATATCAGTTTCTAAGATCCATGTGTGGAGAAAAAGGGAAAAAAAAACAACCAACAAATAAAAACCTATCCCAGAGGTGGAAAAACTTAGGAAGAACAACAACAACAAAAAAGTCAGAATAATAATTTTAGGTTGGAAATTACTTTGGTTAAGAAACTAAGATATTTTTGTTCTTAAATGTATTGTGGAATCATATTGTCTTTGGGTCAATTTTATACTTGGAACTCTATTGAGGAGATAAAATGAAGGGGAAGAATACATGGTGGTTCTCTGGGGCACTATTTAATTAGCAAGCATTTTAAAATAAGCTAAATGTTGAATGTCTACAGCTGTACCACCCTGGCAACTGATCTTGTCAGATCTTGGTAGCTAAGAAGGGTCAGGCCTGGTTAGTCCTGGGATTGGAGACCACCTGGAATACAGGATGCTGTAGGGTTGGGAGAAGCACCTGACAGGCCACTCTGGAAACAATCAGCCATCGAAAACCCTATGAATAGCAGAGAAGCACTGACAACAGTGCTGGCATGGCAGAGTGTCAGGTAGTGTTTCGTCTGTTGTACAAAGGGTCAGTATAAGTCAGACCCGACTCGATGACACCTAATAACAACAAATGTTCAATATTAGGAAAATAATGAAGTAAAATGACATGCCCATATAAATATTACAAATGATGCTGTCAGTTTTCAGTGATAGGAAAAATTCTGAAAATGTTATATTTAGGTTATAAAATTGCATACATACTAAGATTTTCTCAATTTATAAAAAGAGGAAAAATTTGTCAAATTATTTCTGTGTAATGAGATTATAGATTTCCTTTTGGAACTTCCTAAATCTTGTACAAGAAATAATTATCAGAAAAGAATGAACAAAAGAAAAGTATTATAAAATTACTTTTTGAAGATCCTAGAAGATGAGAGAAGAATCTTCATGGTAATTTTTTTCTAAACATTTTAACAATAAAAATTATTTTGTGTTTAATTAAACACAC
The DNA here is from genome assembly GCA_007922755.1 of Pedetes capensis. NCBI lineage: Eukaryota > Metazoa > Chordata > Mammalia > Rodentia > Pedetidae > Pedetes > Pedetes capensis. The sequence continues at coordinate 131,966 of VMDO01001454.1, forward strand.
CAATAGTACACAGATTTTCAGATTTTACCAAATAATCTAATGAACTATTGATAAAAGAGACACTGCTTGCTTGTGTTTTCTCTCAAAATGATGAGACATTTGGTGAAAAGATACCAGCTGAGTTCATACAGTTTAATATTCTTTATCATCCACTTAACATTAGAATTGGACATTTCCTCATTATCCTTAGATTCTTTTCAAAGATAATTTTTAAAGATTAAATAATATTCCACCATGAATATAGACCTTGATTTTATTCCCCATTTCTTCCTGTTGATGTTTTTATTATAGCCCAAATTTTATAGTCCCTAGACATATATGATATAATGACAATTTTGACACATAAAAGTTATGTTTAGATAATTAATTTGGGGCAAAACTGGTAAGAAAAGCTGAACTTACCAGCCTCAGCCAGTGCTGCAGCTACCTCATTCTGAGTTGAGTAGATGTTACAAGCAGACCAGCGACACTGAGCCCCCAGGGCACAAAGTGTCTCAATCAATACCTGTGTGAGTGTGTAAGAAGACAGGGTGAGGAAGTGCAGTGCCACCCAGGAGCAGAGCACAAACTTCATTAAGAGCACAATACCCATAACTCCACAGCAACGAGGGCTACCCTGGGAGTTACAAAAGGATGTAATCCAGCTGGGTGACACACTGGTATTTAAATATACTCAAAAGATACATCCCTAAAAATCTTAACATTTTTATAACAACCACATTTTACATCTTCCTAAGACAGGTTTGCTAAAAGTGGGTTTATTTATATAAACATATTATTGTGCAGTAAGGAGCTCCTATCTAATAGCATTTGGAGAACGGCTAAACGGGGGAGGAAAAGCAAGGTTAAAAAATTGTTTCTTTTTTCCCCTTATCAGAAGTCCTTCTATTTTCTTCCAAAAAACTCACCGCTGTCTGGGCCGTGATGTGTGTACAGCCCACTATTTTAGCACCAGCCAAGGGCTTCTCCCCTTGTGCACGTTTCCTGAGTGAAATCAGAGCAGACATGTCTGTGGAAGAACAGAGGATCTGAGCCAGGTCTGCACCAGCAACACCATCTGTTCCTGCCCAGCCACAGCTAGGGCTGGGCTGGGTCTGCTGAGAAATGGTGAGATGAAGCAGGAAAACGCCAGGCATATTTCTGTGATGACTGGAAGCTTCACCAACAGAGGAACAGTGGAGAGTTGTCATGCAACCACTTGACGGTTCTTGCTTCCTCTGTTGCTTCCGCTTTATATACAGAAGACTGAACAGAGAATGAAGTAAACTCTCAAAACTGAGCAACTGAGCAAAATGGCGGGTATGTCTCACTAGTCATTTGAGAGAAGGAAGCAGTTACAGCATAGGCTACTGGATTTCCATACATAATCACCAGACATGGAAGAATGACTCTGCCCTCAGTGGAAGCAACTTGCTTCTGTTTTTCTCTGCTGTCTTACTCTGTCTTGTCTGTCAGTTTGGTTTCTCTACCCCCTCTCAGTATAGAACACAGTCGCAAGGTAAAAATAACAAAAGAGTAAAGAGACCTTCCTGGGAGTGATGTGGGGTAGAGAAATCAAGATTTAACTTATTGTTAGTCACTTTTCCTCTGCTCCAGCAGAGGGTGCTCAGGACCAAACAAGACCCTGGACCACCACATTCTTTGAATCCCCTCACATTAGCTGCTTTTGGGAAATCTGGGTCTCTAGGATTGGCAGCTGCAATAAGATCCCACATAACTAACCACTATGCAGTGATCCAGGACATGCTGACTCTGCATTGTACGTCTCTGAATATGGTGTCATGGGGGAAGAAAACAGAAACTACCCTGTGTGTAATTACCACATACTGAGAAAAGGAAGAAGGGAAAACAAGAACAAGGCTCAAGCTCCATACAGAGAGGAGTGTTTATCCAAAAGTCCGGGAAGCCATCCTTACCAAGGATACTTTCAAGTTAGCTTTCAAGCCTTAAATTGTTTGGATCCTGATAAACAACAAGAGGGTGGCTTCTGGTCTTCCCCACTCCCTTTCTTTACCTTGCTCTGCAATTTCAATCTCCCGGCGTCCAAATTCTGCCTGCTTGATGTTCTTCACACAGAAATTGCTGCTGCCCTTGGAGTTGGTTTGCTGCTTCTCTCGGGGGGAAACCTCATCGTCAGAGCTATCTGTGTAGGATGCAGCTAGAGCCAGTAAAGAAGAAACAAGGATGGATAAACCTCAATGGCTTCAAATCCACAGAGGTAGCCCCCAAGGGACGGTCATTTAAATGAAGTGAACACTCTTAATTGCAGTTCCTTTTAACATCAGTCTCTCCTCCTCTGCTCCTCCAGGGTCTAATAGCTGGTGTGAATGAAACTGGTGAACATCTCTCAGCATCAGCTTTTTTACCCATCCTCATGATACTCTGCCCCTACTGCCTGTGATAAGGAGCTACAGATCCTAATCTTGTACCAGCTGTAGTGATCCATGATAACAGAAGTACATGATCCCAATTTGGATTAAAGCCAGATCTGACAAACATGGAAGAATAAGTTGGAGATAAGGAATGCTATTTTTATAGATAATTGGTTCTAACACTTAAGTATCTATTAGAACCACATAGAGGGTATGTTAAAACATAGATCACTAGGCCCTGTGGCCAAAGTTCCCCATTTGGTAGGTCTCAGGAGATGTCCAAAAACTGGCATTTCCAACAAGTTCACAGGTATTGCTGATGAGAAGACCACAATGAGAACCACGGATACAGATGAAAGCAACAAAAGGGTGTTACAAGAAATTTTACAGTAGGTTGTGCTCAAGGAATAAAGAAGGAAAGAAATGACATAGAAGTTGGGCAGCTATGGTTCTACTGCCAACCTTGAGATTGTCTGTCAGGACAACCAACTTTAAATAGCAGATTCCAATAAAAGCTAAACACATCCTGCATCTAGATAGATATGCATGAGGATCTATAATCATTCTTTACCTTTTAAATCACTTCTATCCTCATTTAGTGTTTTCCTCATCACTGTTTCTGCCTGTGCACCAAGGCTCTCTCACTGACTTCTATACATGTGTCCTCCACAAGGACAGAAGTCCAATTAACACAAATACTATTAAAGGCTATCTTCTCCACTGTAATAATTTAACTATATCACTAACCTTTTAAAAATGTTTTAATAGGTTTCTGTAACATGATCTTTGAAGACCTTCTCACACATTCCATCTTTCTTCCTCTTCTAACTCAATTCTTGTTTTTTCTTTTTGATACAGGGTTTCACTATGTACCTCAGAACTTGCTAGGTAGCCCAGGCTGGCCTTGAACTCACCATCCTCCTGCCTCAGTCTCTCGTGGCAAGTCCCAGTAACTTTGAGTGCTGGGTTAGAACTCAATCCTTTGTTTTTAAAATTAGTATTTTATTTATACATGTTAATGGGGTACAGAGTAATAAGTCAGTTGATATATCCATTATGCAACTATTAAATTAGTTTTGCTTACACTTCCATCTCCTTAAACAGTTTACAGAACAGAATAAATGAAAAAAAAGAAAAAGAAAAAAAGAATTTTAATTGATATGTTATCAGAGTCTTATGCAACCATGGCTTATACCCTGATTTTTTTCCTTTCTTCTTTTTTTTTCATATTTTCATAGAGTTGCATCCTATATTTTGTGTTTTTTTCTCCCTCTTTACCTCTCTAGGTTGTTCTTCCTCCCCTTCCCCCTTACTACCTATCATCCACTCTTTCCCACTAGTCCCCTCTCCCCTCACATCAGGTCCAATTGTGTTTTCCATTCCTGTACTAAGACTGTATTTGTGGGTGTGTATATATATGCACGTGCGCGCACGCGCGCGCACACACAGACACATATAATTTTTTTTCCTTTAAGGTAGATTTAGCTCTTGCACATGAGTAAGAACATGCAGTATTCCTCTTTTTGAGTCTGGGTTATTTCACTTAAAATGATACTCTCTAGTTCCATCCATTTTGCTGCAAATGACATAATTTCATTCTTCTTTACTGCTGAATAACATTCCATTGTGTATGTACCACAATTTTTTAATCCAATCTTCTGTTGATGGACATCTGGGTTGATACCATACCCTTGCATTTGTGAAAAGTGCTGCATTAAATATGGAAGTACAGGTGTCCCTATGGTATGACGACTTATCTTCCTTTGGGTATATTACTAGAAGTAGTATAGCTGGGTCATATGATAGTTCTATTTTAAATAACTCAATCTTTTAAGATTAATTTTCCTTCTTTCTTAAGATATAACTAGCTCGCTAGTCACCACTACCTTTTTTGTCTGTCACTCCAAGATACTTTTTCATTTACAATAGTCATTACATTTGAAATTGTTTCTTGTATGCTTCTGCCTCCAGTGAATCCATATATTCATTTATTTCAGTAGTTAAACCAACTCAATACCTCCATTTATTCTTATTTCTTTATCTTGTCTATATTGGGTGGAGATAAAGTGGTTTTTTTTTTTTGTGGTTATTAATTGTTTTTTACATTCCTTACACCTTAAGCCTAGCCTGTAAAGTTAGTAACACAATGCAAACAATATTCTGACAGGGGACAATAGCTTTTAATACAAATCTCTCTGTTAACATTGATAGAAATCTGGGACCTTAGGAAAGCCTCTTTATTTTTAAACAATTATTCTTCAGTTGAACAATGAAAGGGTTGTCTTAGATGTCCCTAATGTTTTCTCCAGTACTCAGTTCATAAGATTCAATAATCATTTTTTAACACCCACCACTATAGTTGAGAAAGGCACAATTCAATCAGAAAAAGACTATTTATTACAGATTGCTAAATGAGAGGGGAAAACTGAAAAGAAACAAGAGTTAAAATCATGTTATAGTAGTTTGTATTTTTCCAGGGCTTCACACCTGCAAAAAACTCAGTTCAAGTTCAGGTGTATATGTTAACATTTAGAGGGCTTAGGTTTGGTTCAGGTTCAGGTTTAAAATTTTAATACTATATGTAGGTAGATAAAATTTTTTTCAATTTTTTTCCAATTTTTAAATAGCTAATGATGCAAATTTTTTTTTTCTTAAAAACCTGAACACAAACTCAATTTTCACTGGGTTTGAGTTCAGGTTTGGGGTCAGAAAAAAAATTTTAAAGTATTAAAAATTTTTCTGAAGTACTATTTATACCACAAAAAATGTTAGAAAGGGAATAGGTTCAGGGTTTGATGTCCTGTAATTTTTCCCACCCCAGAGGTTAACAGGGGAGGACACATCAACATAAAGGGCAAACTACTAAATGAAAGGAGCCAAAATACTAATGTATTGTTATAATTCAAGCAATCTTGGGGACAAGAAAGAAAAAGATATATGGCGCGGTGTATTTTATATAAAGAAATTATGTTTCCAAGTATACTTCCTTTTCAAGGCTAATTCTGTCAGCCAAAACACTATTGATTCCCTCCCTCTGAAATGTGGGCAGAGAAATGTGGGAATAGGAATCTGCCTGGTACTGTTAACTGGGCACTGGCCACAAACCACACACAAAGACAGGCTGGGGAAGAAAGTCTCGAGATGGCAAAAGCATCCTTAGCTACAAGCCTGATTGGAAACATTCCCATTGCCCAACCACTAATTAAGAGTTGGACAGGCAGTCTTGATATGAGGTATTTTCAGACTCTAGATAAGTGAAGAAAACTGAGTAGTGAACAGAGAAGAGACGAGAGAGGACACAAGGTTCACACCTACCTGAACTGTAACTGTCAGTGGAAGACTGTGAGATGGAGCGAGACAAAGATCGTCGGCCAGTCTTAGTAGGGAATTTGGTGAACTCCTGCATGTCATCAGCAAACTGGATTTGCTGTAAGAAAATGACAAAAAATTGAAAATTTAAGGGAATTCTATGAAATGTTCTATTTTTAAAGGCCACACATTATCTTTCCTAAAAGCCAACAGTACCAGCTAGCTTCTACTAAACTAGCAACTCTCCCAGCATGAAATGAAGGATGACAGAAGCTACTCTCTGACTTCTCAAATGCTATCTATTGCCTCTTCCCAATTGTTTCAGCAGGATTTGGGGATGGAGGATGCTTAAGTGCCACTTTCTTTTAGCACATGTCCAATGTTACCAATCTTTCTCTATTCTACTAAGTTTTCTACCCTCTTATAACCCTGACACATTAAACTCCGTTTTTCCTCCCAACTCTATCAGAAAACAGATATAATCTCATAGTGTTTGGTTTTATCCCCCCTAGAATACTCTCTTGTAGTACATTCTTTATTCTGAAGTTGGCAGTGGTCTTGCTTTTTGCTTTTTTTTTTTTTTTTTTTTTGAGATAGGGTCTTGCTATATAGCCCAAAATGGTCTTGAACTCACGACTATCCTGCCTCAGCCTGCCAAGTGCTGTGATTACAAGCATATGCCACCACATCTGGCCAGGCATTTTGAAAGAATTATGAAGATACACCTAGAAATGGTAATGCACATTAGACTGTCAATACTTAGGGCCCAATTATGTCTGTATTTTACAAGACCAATGTAGTATCCCTCATACCTTCTATACCCAGTAAAAATTTAAAATACCAGAATGCACTGATGACAGAAATTAAAAAACATGTACACCATAGTAAATTCTAACTAATCAGGATGAATTCAAAGGAAGGAGGAAATGTCTTGGTAAATTAAGGAGGAAATGTCTTGGTAAATTCTGTATCAAAGGCTTTCTTAAAGCAGAAATAAACTGGCTGAGCATGGGTGGTACACACACGTAATCCCAGCAATTGGGAGGTGGAGGCAGGAAGAGTACAAGTTTGAGGCCAGAGGCAACCTGCATAACTTAGTGAGACCCTGCCTCAAAATAAAAAGTAAAAAATGGGGTTGGGGGGGTGCAGCTCGTTGGTAGAACACTTGCAAAGCATGTGTGAACCCCTGCCTGTTCATTTCCCAAGTACTGTTAAAAAAAAAAAAGGAAGCAGAAATAGATGATTGTTTGAAGGAGACTTGCAAGACTAGCTTTAATAAATATCAAATACCTTGCAATTTATGATTTATAGACAAATTAATGGATGTTTTAAAGTGTACGAAAACACTGGCTTGGTTTGAGCCTTTCCTCTGAACTGATGTTTAAACTCTGATAAAGCATTTCTTCAAAATCTCACATACACCTCACTTTCCTGTAACAAACAGGATGGTTTGGGAATCTGAACAGAGATTCTCCTCACAATCTGACTAACTCTGAAAAGGTTCCTATGGAGAGTTCATTAAGCTAAGTCTTTAGCAAATATCTTTGGAAATGTACACTATTAGAGATTAAAATATTTTCTGCATACTGAAGCAACATGGTTTTTCCACTTTCAAGCTAGGAATAGTAAACTACACCTTAGTTATACCTGTACAACGTTGCCCTCCTGTCATATAAACCCTCCAGCTGGGGTAGCCCCAGCCAGTGATATTGTATCAGGCTTAAATGTGTAGCCTGGCATAGGCAATTTGAACAAATTGAAAACTGAATTGGTAGGACTTCACAGGTCATAAAGCAGTAATCATGGGAACACAGGTTTGTGCTTTCAACTTTCTACTTAGCATAGGTCATGCCAAGAATAAAGGCAGAAAATAGAGTTGAGCAAGAGGCCAGAGAAAAACCTGCATTTTCTATTTTAAAATCATCTTGGTTCAACATCTAACTGGGCACATGTTTTTCTCTAGGTCACTTTGTGAAACAAGAGGGGGCAGAGTCCATACCCTGTCTCATTAAGTCTATGGTCAGATCCTAAAGGCATGAAGGAGAAAGCTATGTATCCTGGCACCGAGCTCTGGGCCTTATATATGTAAGAAGGCATTTAATAAATATTTGTAGGATGAGTGAAATTTTCAAACTCCTTTCTTGTGTAAGATCAAATCAATCAAGCTTCAAATATAAGTAACAATAAAGACTCAAGGTAAACCACATATACTATACCAGAATATGATTAACAAGTATGTTTATATATCCAAACTTTTTTAGTTTAGGTGCTAAAACTTTAATTTTAAATATCTTAAATGTCAAAAGCACAGCTACTTTTCAAAAGAGAAAAACAAGACAAAAAAAAAAAAAATCCCAACTCACTGAGAAGGCCACAGGTTGACATTTGCCTTTCTAGATAGTATTTCCCACTGCATGTTCACATGACTTTTGCAGTCAGCAAAGCTAGCTAGTGTTACTAGAGAGATTAATCCAGGACCAAGGTAATAATGACTTTCAACCCAATATGCAGTTATTTTGGTGGTAGAAAAAATAAGAATCAAAAGGTATCAGTGCTTCCGTGCTTTTTTTCCTTTTTTTGTAGTACTAGGGGTTGTACCAAGGGCTTTGTGTATGGTAGGCCAATTTCTACCACTGAGCTGCACTCCCAGCATACACTCTCACCCCTCTTTTTTTTTTTTGAGACAATGTCTTGCTAAGTTGTGCAGACTGCCTCCGGCCTTCAACTTGTGATCTTCTTGCCTCAGCCTTCCAAGTCTCTGGACTATTAAAGTTGTGTACTGTGGCACTTGGTTACCATCCGTGCCTCTTAACAGTCTCCCGATGCAGCCCATCCTCCAGCAGCTTCCCTGATGCTGGCATGGACAGTGTGTTCAGAAGCTCTCACATCTCCCAGCTGTAGTAACTGTTCCCCCCCACCCCCAATCATCTTTCTTCAAAAGGTTCTGCGCATGTTCTCAGATACCACCTATGTGGCGGGAGGTGAGGGTAAAGGAGGGAGTGGTAATACCATTCACAGATTTTTAGACAAAAAATACAGATAAATCTGGAAAGCTGGAAATATTTCTTTAGCAACCTAAACACTGAATTACTAGTCATTATCTTCCTTTGTAGTAATAAAGCTCATCAGCAGCCTAAAGCTTAATAAAAATATTTCCCATCTAAAGATATTAGACTGTGTGGCAAACAGCTTACTAGGTGCAGTGCAGTGCCCCTACCACCTCATCTCTCACAAAATGAATATGGTCCACATTTGAAGTGGGCAGAACATTAACTCAGGCCATGACATAGATTGGTGGCTGTCTACAACGTGGCCCAGCAACACTCAGGTGCATGATAACCTTGTCTTCCCTCTCAGTCTAACTATCTGGTATGAAGACCTGTATCACAGCTGCTGCTGTGGAACTCGCCTGCTCTGCCAGTTTGCTCCAGGCTCTCGGCTCCACTGGTTGTCTTCCCAGTTGATAGCTGTTTTCCCCATGGTGAAGAGCCTCAGAGAATGCCATTCACCTTAACATTGTCAACAGAAGCACTGATGCCAAAAGCAACTTTTGGATGGCACAGTTTCCAAGTGAAAGCAGATCTCAATTTCAGCCCTTTGATTGGGCTAGACTTATGCAAAAAATATAACAACAACAAAAGTCATGCTGGGTAAAAGAAAACTGAAAGACCACTGCAAAGCTGTGTTATTTATATTTTTTCCTATCATAATTTCTTCCAATCATTAAGTCTTAATTGGTGTGCTTTGGTGTTTCTTTAAATCTAGCTCTATAAGGAATACTAAGCCAAAATATAAAATAGGATGTTGTTGTTAAGTGCCATCGAGTTGGATCTGACTCATAGTGACCCTAAGTACAGCAGGACTAAACACTACCCAACACTGTATCATGCACATAATCTTTTTATGTTTGAGCCCATTGTTGCAGTCACTATGTTTCTTCTCATTTTTAGTCATGCCATGTTGGCAAAAGGAGGTCGCAGAGACTTTACTCCATTCCCATCATTAAGGCCAACTCTACTTTGAGGAGGCAACTCTTCCTCATTTTTTGAATGTCTTCCAGCCTGGAGCACTCATTTTCCAGCACTATATCTGACAGTGCTTCTCTGTTGTCCATAGGATTTTCAATGGCTAATTGTTTCTAGAATGGGCTGCAGGGTCCTTTTCCCTAGTCTGTCTTAGTCTGGAAGCTCAGCTGAAACCTGTCCACCATGGGTGGCCCTGCTGGTATCCTGAAATATCAGTAGCAGAGTTTTCAGCACCACAGCAATGCACAAGTCCCCACAGCATGACAAGCTCACAGACACTGGGGGAGGGGGTTAATAAAATAGGATAGAGTAGAAGAAAAAGAGAAAGTGCTAAAAAGTATCTTGAAGTAAAAAAATCTTATGTTAATTATACCCACCACCCAGGCTTACCACAACCGAACAAGCATACCAATGTTCCATTCTTGAAGAGCATATCTGAGAAAGGCTAGAAGGTCAGGTTGACCCACTCTCTAAATACCACATCCAAATACAGAAGTCTACTTGCTGCGTCTAAAAAATCCAATTAATTATCGAGCCAGTTTAATGTGCTATTTTAAAGCACCTCTTCAAACAGCTAAGCAGATACAATGGTTGACTTTCTTCTATGTAATATTGAGAACAGTTAAAACAAAAACAAAAGCAAACAAAAAATGCACTACCCAATAATTTGAGGTACTTTACATCTATCACCTAGTGCTAAGACTAGTGACAGAGTGAACTGAAAGAATTGTACAGAACTTACCAAGAAAAAGAGATCACAGGCAATCCAAAAAAGTTGTAAGCCTCAAGAGAAAAAAAAGTTGTTGTATATTACTTGCTTAGTTGATCCTAATCAATATTTTCTACCATCAGAAGTTGAGTTTACTTCCATAAACACATGGCTTACATACACTCAGATGTTGAATAGCTCCTTTGCAGGCCTTACTCAATTTTGCCTTCTAGCTCTTGAATCAGAAAGAATCCAAAGCTACCAGAATTCTATTATGACCCTGTGGCTAAGGGATGCTGATTAGGATAATACTCATGGTGCAATATATTTTTTAGTCAACACATTTGCTATGCACTAAGTAAGTACCCAATGCACTCCAGGAAAGTTGTATGCAAAGAAATACGGTCCCTCAAAAATCTGTAAATGTGTTTTGACTCCTACTGTCATAATTATGCAAATGGCTTTGCCATGGAATTTCACTGTTCTTTAGGAAAATGTTAGATATTGTATTAGATCCAAATACAGAAATCTACTTATTGTGTCTTAAATACCCAATTAAATATCAGGCCAGTTTAAAGTGCTATTTTAAAGCACCTCTTCAAATAGCATACCCAGTATGATGGCTGACTTTCTTCTATGCCTTATCTGGATATTGTTAAACTTTGGGCCTCCAAAAATTAGAAACTAGGTTAGGTATCTTATTAAAGTTGTTTCACACGCCTAAGAGTTTTTAATTTCCTCAGAAAGGTTTCCTCCTAAGGGTAAAGAATGAAACTCAAAGGTAAACAGTAATTACTAGAAAAACATGTCATTAAGAAAGCATACCTTAGAAATATGTGGAGGGATCAGTTTTTCTTACTGCTGAGGATTATTTGAAGGGCTAGTATCCCTCTTCTGGTACACTATTGGCTTTCTGAAACATTTAAAAATTTATATTCTGTCTCATTGTCTCCTTTAACATTATTAGCTAACACTTAGCACTGAACAAAAGATGACTATAAGAAGCTAGGATTTTTTTTAACAAAGTTAATTACTAAGCAGTGTGCTAGATAGAACACCTTCTAAGACTCTTACATCTATCTTTTCTAATCCCCTTTTCACACATCTTCCAGCTAATAATTCTTCCTTTTACATATTCTACTTTCACCCTTTTCAGAGGAAAGGGAAGAAGCCATGGCAGTCAACCTAACAGGTGAAACATCTTTCTTGTTACTTACCAAGGATTAATCTGATTACTGTATCAGATTAATCCAAAGAAACAGCAATAAACACCAACTTCTTGGCATAAGAAATATACAAGCTTGAATATCTTTTATCTCAATTAGGTAAAAGAAGCTTCCCAAAGGACATCCCATTCCCAACACATTGCCTTCAGACATACCCAGCAGAAAACATTTTATCTCAAGAGAATCAATCTCAGACCACAAAGTCAAACCTGCAGTCACCTTCAGCTACTTCTTCCATTCCCTGATGTAGAAAGCAGTCTTCTGAGACTCAGCAGGTTTTGGCTGCTCCCCGTGTGCCTTCCCTGTCTCAAGTTTCTTAACTTCTCAGTCTCCCCACATGGGGCCTGAGTTTCTAGGAGGGAGGGGGTAGGAAGGCTGACTAATCACAACACGTATCTCCCTCCCCCCAACTCTTCTCTGTGTCTCAACAGTAACTGGATAGCACGTGCACTCACAGGCGCGCACACATGTTCACACCTGCACATACACCTCCACCCCAAATCCAATTTCACAACCAGAAAAAACACTCTGTTCAAAATGGGATTTAGGTGGGAGGAAAGGATGAGGCAGCATTAGGCCTTTCACTGCTGAATTGCTTTAAAAGGTGAGAAATAGAGATTGAAAAAATTCCAAGTAGCCAGTGGTTTTACCCTTATGAGCTACTCCCTCTCTCTTCAGGAGACCAAACACTTCAATGGCTTTCTACCATCTCCTAAAGCACTCTAGTCAATAGAGTGATCTAGGCCTCTGACTGCCAACTAGAGGAAAAATTAAGAGGTTTTAAAAAACCACAATAAGTAGGACAGGAAGGGCTCCCTAATCTTTTGAAAGTTATCATTTGCAACCGTGTGTAAAACATATCCAGACTATGTCTCAATGCCACCTTAGCTATCTGCCCATAATTCTCTCACCCTCAAACCCACTACCAATATTATTCAAAAATATGCCAGTCAGCCCTCTTGTTCTCCCCCAATGAATTATCATCTGCTCTAGGATTTTAAAACAAAAAATTAGTACAGATGACTAAGAAATCCTGGTTCCTTGGAGCATACCCATTACTTTAGTAATAAGCTAAAGCTTCCTTCCACACTCTCTCCTAACACCACTGTTGTACTTTCTATTAATTTTTCCAACTTTATTATGATCATTTTCAACACAAAAATATTTATAATAGTATAGTGAACATCCGTATACTTTTGATCTAGAAAAATCTGTCCATTTGGCAAAGACTTTTCACAGATGATATTGATAGTATATTTCCCTTTACAGGAGGCATATATAATGTCAGGTTATTCTGCTATTACTGATGCTAAGATTGAATTTGGCTAATGTGAAGCAAACAGATTTCTGCTTTCAAAGGTTCATTTTCTCTTTAGCAGTACTGGTTAATTTGTGGAGTGAGACTAGTATCATATGACTATCTTGTTGCCTCATGACTTTACCATCTGTTAATATTCTTTGCCTGTAGCAATTACAGGGAGAGGGCCTTATAAAATCATAATTGTGCTATCATTCCTTCCACATATTAGCCAGTGTCCTTTTTTTTTTTTTTGCGGTACTGGAGGTTGAATCCAGGGCCTCGCACTAGCATGCTGCGAGGCCCTGCAAGTGCTGGACGACTGAGCTGCACCCTCAGCCCATTTTTTTTACTTTTTGAGACAGGGTCTCCCTAAATTACACAGACTGCCTCTGGTCTCAAACTTGCGATCCCCTGGGATTACAGGCATGTGCCACCGCAGGGCTCCCAGTGTTCTTTTATAAAGAAAATCTTTCATTTTTACTTGTCATTCATATGCTTATTTATTCAATATGTTGCACTCAATTATACATTAACTGTACTGAATATTCATTTTCTGTCCTGGGTTGGGCCAGTGGGAGCCTCCAAGCTGACTCTTGTCTTTCTGACATGTTTCCATGTAAGCATTTCCTTTTTGACAAAAGGAGGATACCAGGCTTACCTTGCTCTTTCTTTTTTTCCAGATCTAGAATCAGTCATTTCTCTAAGGGGCCTTTACTTCTTTTTATGGGGGAATGATATTTAGAAACTCATACCTGGACAGAAGGTATGCTAACCGCTATCAGAGGTGTCACTGGTTCTAGGTTCTTTCAGTACAGAGAGAAATAAATCTTTGTTTTACTCGTGAGTTCATATTGATATTTCTATTTCAAATTTAACATTACCTTAAAAAACCTTAATTTTCCTACTTATATCTCTTTTATGGTGAATATCCTGGTCCCTAGTAAAACTAATGGGCTAGGGTTTAGCTCAGGTGGCAGAGCGCCTGCTCTGCACTGAGGAGCTGGGTTCAATCCCCAGCACCGCAAAAATGGGAGAAGGACCTGGCAATCCACTCCCAAAGTTATCCCAAAACAATCACCCAGTGAAAATCCTATGAAGGTCTCTATAAATAGGACCTGACTTGATGGCACCTAACAACAATAACAACAATAACAAGAGTAACACTAATATCTTTACTTACTTGCTTTATTCTATAATACACAAATAGTTTTAAAATGACAAAACTAATCTTATTACTAACCATAAACTAGTGGGTGGTCAGGATTTCATGGAAGCTTTTTGTCCTTCGGAAGTGTTTCACAAAGTCTGTACAGTCAAAGTACTGTTTCCTGGAAGCCTGCATAATCAATTTAATATAATATACTAGGTGAGATTTGCTATTTTACTTAGGCTCATTTGTGTCTGTAAATAATTTTAAGTTTCCTTTTTCTCTTTAATATTGTTTTTTTACATATAAAACATTTACCTGACTCAGAAATTTTAAAGGTATACTAAGAAAAGTCTCACTCTCATTCCTATCCCAGTGATTCTGATCCCTCCAACCCATTTCCCTTCGTTTCTGTTTATTCTTGCTTTTTTGTGGGTGGGGAAGCAAATACATATTCATAGTCTCATTTCCTTCTTTTACTCAAAAAAATATTATGCTAAAATATTCTGCACTGTTTTTTTCCCCTTGGAAATCAGTTTGTACTGGTTCATAGAGTGTCACAATCAACTTGGGAAAGACCAAGCCAGACTATGTTCACCTTGTAAGTTTGTAGTAAGACAATATTACCCTTAATTTGCAGTCTTCTCTAAATCCAACCCCAATTTAAAATGAGGTTCAAAAGAAATGAAACTGGCAAATCCTACTACAAGGTATGTTGGGGTCATCTTTTAAAAAAAGATGAACACCTGTCACTTGCTTACAAAGAGGCAAATCTGTATTCTTCAAACGAGTGTTTATGGGAAGAAAACCTAATACTGAAAGAATGCAATCAGTGGACAGCTCTAGAAGGAAGATGGGGTCTCCAACATTTTGGAAGGTAGTCACACAGATTAAACAAATGCCAACTGTGTAGTGTATTTAGCTTATAAAGAAGGAAAAAGATTAGCAATGTATAAGAAGAATTCTTTCTTCTTTGATCTCAAAGGCTAGTTTAAGTGACAATAAAATCCATTTGCATTTTAAATTCACATATTTGCTTGAGTGAGTGAATCCCAGCTGTGAATCAGCTCAGCATTTGGGAAGGATAGATTACATCCAACTGAAGTAAAAATGGAAAGTCCTTGCTAAGTAGTACAGGAGTGGCAAAACTATAGCAGCTTCCAATATATGGCAGCCAAGTCTATGACAGTCAGTGTTTTGAACCCCAGGCTAACATCCAACACAGGCTAATAAGACAGAAATCACATCAGTTTTTTAGTCCCCATCCACTGCTTCCTATAAAATACAGGCTGGGGGGGGGGGGAACTGTCAAAACTCAACATAAAATAAATCTGATCTTAAGGACCTATGGTAAATACTGACTATGCAAGCTGGGCACACAACTGTAATCCCAGTGATTTGGGTGGGAGGGTGAGGCAGGATTGTGAGTTTGAGACCAGAGGTAGCTAGCACAATTTAGCAAGATCCCATCTCAATAAAGGGGGTGGGGAGGTTGGGGGTGCAGCTCAGTGGTAGAACACTTGCCTAGCAGGCACAGCCTAGCAGGCACAAGACTCTGGGTTGTACTCCCCAGAATTGGGGGGGAAAAGTGACTATGAAATAACAGGAATTGTTTCTAAGGTGGGTCAATATGACCTTTCAGAATTCATTGAGTAGTTAGACTGCATATTTTCAAGTTCAAAGGATAAAGTGAAACCTGTTAGAGACCAGCTATTATTGATTTTAGTTTCCATAGTTCTTAAAAACAACAAAAAAAATTAATCCTTCAGAAGAAGACCAGAGAGACAATACATAAAATCTGTCAGTCATATCAAATCACTTTTAAAACACAACTGTTGGCTGGATGCTGCAGTGCACTTCTATAATTCCAGCAATTTGGGAGGCTGATACAGGAGGATCTTGAGTTCCAGGCCAGCGGCAACCTGGGCAACTTAGTAAAACTTGGTCTGGAAAAAAAAAAAAAAAAAAAATTAAAAATTTAAAAAGGCTGGAGGTGCATTCAGCTGTAGAATGCTTGCCTAGCACATGCGAGGCCCTGAGGTTTACTCCCCACTGCAAACAAGCAAGCAAAACCCAAAACACAACATGAAAAACAAAAACTTTACATACACAATTGCTATTTTTCATCCTAGAGGTGATATTTTGCCATTCTTCTTTGCTAACTTGAGATGTATGTCCAATTTTACATAAAAATCTCAATATAAAACCAGTACTTTAGACAGCTCATAAGAAACAAGGTTAATGAAAAGGATTATTGGTTGCAGCTTTTCTGGAGTTATTAAAAAATAAAGAGTTACCTATTGCTCCCAGATCGATACTGTACATCCCCCTCCCAATTTTGTCTACCTCCCAGAACACAGGTGTTTGCATTTTCCTGACCTATCACTTCCTGAACAGTCATTTTTTAACAAGCAAACAGAAGCACAAGGATGAAGATCTCTTGCTTTACACTGCATGGTAAACCAAAAGTCAAAATTAATTTTGTATAAGAGAAGCTGTTTGGAAAATTTTATCAGTAAATAATACTACTAGAACATCATTAATCTAAATAGTTTTCAAATAATTTTTGTTTAACTCTTGGCATACAAAGTACAAACCTTACAATCTGAGAACACTAGATTAGGATTTTTATTTCAGCTCACTAGAAAAGAAGTGTAAAATCTATACTTACTAGTATAGTGAACAATATCCTGAATACCTAGAGGTCTTTGACTTTTTAGTTTCAACATTAGTGGTTTATAGTTTACTGAAGATTTGTACTTTCAAAACACTTTAGAATCTTTTGAAGGCTGCATCTACACTTCATACATGAGAAAACAGAACAGGAATAAGGTCAATGTAACTTCCTTAGGGCAATTCAACACGAAAATTTCTTAAAAAGCAAAAAACGAAAAAAATGCCCACAAGCCCAATTTTTACCTTGGAATAGACTGGGGAACAATGAGTCTTTCCCTATCTTTTCAAGGGGTCGGTTTACTGGACAGTCTATTGTAGCATTACAATACCAGAAGAACATTTGTCAGCTTTAGGGAAGGAAAAGGATCTTTCAGTTCCCAAGTTTTGATTCACTTTGGAAGCAAAATGATCCAGACAAAGAAATGTAATGTTCTAAAGTTGCTAAGTGAATTGCCATTGAGAGCTACTGCTGCTTAGACTTAAGAAGGGTTAAGGAAAGAACAGCAAAGTCTAAACCTGATGAGAGCAAAAAGCTCAATTCTGGCATATAATCTATGGTCTTCTGGGGATGGAGTGGGAAGGTGGAGAATGTATGGACAATCTAATTCCGACCATTTACTGGACAAAAGAAATTGAGTATTTCCTATTTACATCAATTTCACCTGTATTTGTACAGGGAGGTTTTCAATTTGGTATGGTTAAAACTGACAAATGATTTTGCAGGGGATGGATATCACCTAGAAAACTTATTATTTTCATGAGAAGGAATCATACTCTGAAACATCTGATATTTTAAATGTGCTGTTTAAAGGGGTTTATCCTGTGTTCAATGGTGGTGTCGGTGGTGGGGGGTACTTTACTTTTACATACTAACATTTAGCACAATGAGCTAATATTCCCTTAAGCTGAAAATGTTCTACGAGATTCCTTTTGTATCTGTGGTATGCCACTCAACAACCACCTTATTCAAACCACCTTGAATCTTATAACATGTCTGAAAGACCTAGTGAAATTGAATTTTCCCAATACAAAAATAGTTATATTAAACTTGGTAAGTTTCAAATAAAAAAAAGATACATTTTCTCATTGATGTGTTCCTACTTCTAGTACCACCTCTCTACAGACTCATGACTAAAAATAGTTCTTGTAAGGCTATATTAATTTTATTGAAACAATCTGGATTTAAGTGATGTGATAAGTGATTACTGAAACTTGGTTTCACAGCTACATTAGACATTTAAAGTATTTAATTAAATGATCTCACTTTCAGT